>JARBWK010000011.1:115123459-115568136 GCA_030556195.1 Anolis apletophallus | reverse complement strand
CCTCCCGATGTGAGGCCAGGGTGGACCTTTGTTGGTGATCAATCTGGCCGAGACGGAGGTGTTGTTTCAGGGAGTCCTTATATCTCTTTTTGGGGCGCTCTCTTGCGCTGACCCGTGGCAAGTTCACCGTAGAGTAGTATCTTTGGGAGGCGGTGGTCCTCCATCCTAGAGACATGCCCTGCCCAGCGCAGCTGAGTTCTCAATAGCATGGCCTCAATGCTGGTGATCCCTGCTTGCTCAAGGACAGCAACATTAGTCACATAGTCGGTCCAGTGTACATTTAGGATTGTGCAAAGACAGCGCTGATGAAAGCGTTTGAGGAGTCGTAGGTGTTGGCGATAGGTGACCCATGTTTCAGACCCATATAGGAGAATAGACAGTACGATAGCTCTGTACACGCTGATTTTGGTGCTTTGCCTCAGGCGCTTGTTGCTCCAGACTCTTTTACGAAGCCTTCCGAATGCACCCTATGCCTTTGATAATCTGTGATCTATCTCTTTGTCAATCTTGGCGTCTGAAGAGATTATGCTTCCCAGGTAGGTGAACTGCTGAACGGACTTAAGCACAGATTTGCCTATGCTGATGTGGGGATGGTGGTGTTCTTCCTGTGTTGCGGGCTGGCAGAGGACTTCCGTTTTCTTCAGCCTGACTTCCAGCCCAAACAGCTCTACAGCTGCTTGGGCTGGTATGTAGTATACACACACACACACACACACACACACACTGTACACACACACACACACACACTCAATTCAATTCAACTCAAATGCAATACTAAAATACTAAGCTAAGACTAAATATGAAACCATAAATACAGACAATTTATTTATATATTTACAGTATTTATATTCCGCCCTTCTCACCCCGCAGGGGACTCAGGGCGGATTACAATGTACACACACGGCAAACATTCAATGCCATAGACACACAACACATATAGACAGCCAGTCAGGGGCTATGTAACATTCCAACTTCTGGCCACCAGGGGAGCTGTTGCTTCACCATCCATCTGCGAGATTGATGAAGTACTTTCCGCATTCCCTGCATGCTTTTGCTGGAGATTTTTTTCTGGCCTCGTAATTTTTGTTAAATTAACCTCCCCACATATAGTTGGTACCTAAATTTCCTAATTGACAGATGCAACTGTCTTGCGGGTTGCAGAGGTCAGCAACAAGGTACACAATTGGCCGGAAGCTTACTCAACTCGAGCTGGCTTCGAACTCATGACCTTTCGGTCAGTAGTGATCTTTAATGCAGCTGCGCCACAGTACCGGTGCTAATGTATTTGACACTAACTAAACCAGTGGTTCCCCAGCTGTGGTCCATGGACCACCAGTGGTCCTCAAGAACTGAAATATGGTCTGTGGCCCCACCATTACTACACAAGAGCGACTGGTCTCACAAAACCTTCTTATAGTGCCAAGGGCGAGCAGATGGCAACTACTGGGTGGCATATGTTCTGTATCAGAAACTAGAGCTGATGTGGTCTATCCAATGCAATTTTCTGAATCAGCACCCCCAAATAACCAAACGGAATCTAAAGTTCACCAAAAACTAATCCGTAACTCTTTTGGTACTAATGTTGGAGAGTGGTCCCTTGTCAAAGTGGTCCCTGGTCAAAGTGGTCCTTGGTCAAAGTGGTCCCTGGTCAAGTAGTCCCTGGTCAAAGTGGTCCCTGGTCAAAGTGGTCCCTGGTCAAAGTGGTCCCTGGTCAAGTGTTCCCTGGTCAAAGTGTTCCCTGGTCAAAGTGTTCCCTGGTCAAAGTGGTCCCTGGTCAAAGTAGTCCCTGGTCAAGTAGTCCCTGGTCAAAGTGCTCCCTGGTCAAAGTGGTCCCCAGTCAAGTGTTCCCTGGTCAAGTGTTCCCTGGTCAAGTGTTCCCTGGTCAAGTGGTCCCTGGTCAAAGTGGTCCCTGGTCAAGGTGGTCCCTGGTCAAAGTGGCCCCTGGTCAAAGTGGTCCCTGGTCAAAGTGGTCCCTGGTCAAAGTGGTCCCTGGTCAAAGTGGTCCTTGGTCAAAGTGGTCCCTGGTCAAGTAGTCCCTGGTCAAAGTGGCCCCTGGTCAAAGTGGTCCCTGGTCAAAGTGGCTCCTGGTCAAAGTGGCCCCTGGTCAAGTGTTCCCTGGTCAAAGTGTTCCCTGGTCAAAGTGGTCCCTGGTCAAAGTGGTCCCTGGTCAAAGTGGTCCCTGGTCAAGTAGTCCCTGGTCAAAGTGGTCCCTGGTCAAAGTGGTCCCTGGTCAAGTGGTCCCTGGTCAAAGTGGTCCCCGGTCAAAGTGGTCCCTGGTCAAGTGGTCCCTGGTCAAAGCGGTCCCCGGTCAAAGTGGTCCCTGGTCAAAGTGGTCCCTGGTCAAGGTGGTCCCTGGTCAAAGTGGTCCCTGGTCAAAGTGGTCCCTGGTCAAAGTGGTCCCTGGTCAAAGTGGTCCCTGGTCAAAGTGTTCCCTGGTCAAAGTGGTCCCTGGTCAAAGTGGTCCCTGGTCAAAGTGGTCCCTGGTCAAGTAGTCCCTGGTCAAAGTGGTCCCTGGTCAAAGTGGTCCCTGGTCAAGTGGTCCCTGGTCAAAGTGGTCCCTGGTCAAAGTGGTCCCTGGTCAAGGTGGTCCCTGGTCAAAGTGGTCCCTGGTCAAAGTGGTGTGGTCCCTGGTCAAGTGGTCCCTGGTCAAAGTGGTCCCTGGTCAAAGTGGTCCCTGGTCAAAGTGGTCCCTGGTCAAAGTGGTCCCTGGTCAAAGTGGTCCCTGGACAAAGTGGTCCCTGGTCAAGGTGGTCCCTGGTCAAAGTGGTCCCTGGTCAAAGTGGTCCCTGGTCAAGTGGTCCGTGGTTTAAAAAGGTTGAGAACCACTGAACTAAACCATCCAAGAACCCTGCTCTCTCTCCATTTCAAATTGTAATTAAAAATGGCATTATTCTGCCATTATAAAGCGAGCTAAACAACATTTCTTAGGTTTACTAGTAACTGTAACCAGAGATTATTAGTTACAAAAGTATATAAACAGTTTCACTCTACTAATGATGATAATTTATTATGTTTTTATTGCTTCTGTTTGCATGTAATAAATTGGCAAAACCCATGAAATTGTTTACAATTCAGTTTTTCCCAACAGTTTAACACTCTGTGGCTCTATTTGCAACAAAACCAAAAAGTGAGAACAGGAAATACAATCTGTTAAAATTGATGGTAGTCTGTACTTTTATCATATCTGATATGATAATTTTATGCCAAACCAAATGATACAAACAATGTTTAAGTTTTAAATTATATACTGTATATTTATATAACCTCCTGGGTCTTTTCTTTAACAGAGATAAAGCAACAACAACAACGACAACAACAACAACAACATCTCTGTATGTGTGTGGGGGGGAGGTACTAATATTGCTTCCTTCCTGCAATATTAGTGGTGGGGGGTTGGACCATGCCCGGATTACTCATAAGGCCAACGAGGCCATGGCCTAGGGGCGTAAGCCGGGGGGGGGGCGCAGATCACGGACCAAAAAAACCTGGTCCGCGCCCCTCTTTCCCCCTTTCTCATGCCCCTCCTCGCTCCTTCTCCCAACAAAGTCTCTGCTCCATCCCCAGGGTCTGGCTCTCCTGCCTTCGGGAGCAGCGCTCTCTCTCTCTCTCTCTCTCTCTCGCACGTGCTCTCTCTCTCTCGCACTCTCTCACTCTCTTTCGCGCACGATCTCTCTTTCTCGCTCTCTTTCGCATGCGCTCTCTCTTGCTCTCTCTCTCTCGCGGCTCTCTCTCTCTCACGCACTCTCTCTCTTTCTCGCTCTCTTTCGCATGCGCTCTCTCTTGCTCTCTCTCTCTCGCGCGGCTCTCTCTCTCGCACACTCTCTTTTTCTCGCTCTCTTTCGCATGCGCTCTCTTGCTCTCTCTCTTGCACTCTCTCTCTCGTGCACTCTCTCTTTCTCGCTCTGTTTCACATGCGCTCTCTCTTGCTCTCTCTCTCTCGCACTCTCTCTTTCTCGCTCGCTTTCGCATGCGCTCTCTTTTGCTCTCTCTCGCGCGTGGCTCTTTCTCTCGCACGCTCTCTATCTCTCGCACGCTCTCTCTCTCTCTCTCGCATGCGCTCTCTCTTGCTCTCACTCTCTTGCTCTCTCTCTCGCGTGCTCTCTCACACTCGCTTTCTCTCTTGCTCTCTCTCGCTCCCTCTCCCCCCTCTCTCTTTCTTGTGTACGCTCTCTCTCTCTCACGCACTCTCTCTCTCTCGCACTCTCTCTCTCTCTCATGCATGCCTTTGGAGCGAGTTTGCACCTGCTGTGCTATCCCCAAGCCTCCCAACTCCCGAGGAGACCTTCAGAGCACAGCGGAGCTTTCCAGCCGGTGGGAATGGGGACCTTGGAGGTGGCGGGATGGTGCCTACTCGCCTTTCCCTTCTGCTCCGAAGGCACCATAGCAAAACCCAGCCAAGTCTGGGTCTGAGTGGTGTGTGTGGGGGGGGGGGGAGGGGGGTCTGTAGAGGTTGGCTGGGGGCATAATTTCCGAGCAGAAAAAGGAAGGGGCCTGAGGCTGTTAGGAATGGTGGAAGTTGAAGTCCAAAACACCTGGAGGGCCCAAGTTTGCCCCTACCTGCTTTATAGGGACTACTGTCTAGCTGTTGTAAAAATCCACAAAGCCGCTGTGTGAAATCTGGCTTCGACACTCAAGAAAACAGAACATTTCAAAGGAAAACTTTTTTTAAAAGAACACCCCCTTTCAATCTGAAAACTGTAATTTAAAGGTCACAACAGAATTACTGTCACTAACCTTCACCCGACAGGGAGAAAGCCAACATATTTCCATGGTGTTCACTGTTATTGCGCCTCTCGGCACCTTTAGGCAAGTTTAACACTACCCAGTTAACAAGATTACATCTCCCGGCTACTTGAAAGGTCTTGGCAGAGGGCCTTTCTGTAATTTATTTTTTTGCATAGCTCCCTTCCCAGCCTCATGTAGGTACCTGATGCCCACAGGGCACATCAGTAAGTACGATGTACCTGTCAAGGTTGCAAAGGCAGTCGGAAGGAGACGGGAGTCTTCTCAAGGCTTATTTGAGATGACAAGGGGTAGGGAGGGCGTGATGTTATTCTTAGTACTAGAGGATGTTGAATTACTTTGTTCAATGTGTTCAGTATGTGTGTATTTTAATTACACAGCTGGATTTATGCACTACTGTCCTCTTCATTTTTCTTGGCCCATCCAAACATGGCCGCAATTGTTAATGTTGTTTTCTGGCTGTTTATTGTTGCTGCTCCTCACTGTTCACTTTACAAAAGCATATTAATTCATTTATAATATGACGGTGTGCCCAGAGACCATAAAGAGGAACACGTTACACCCGTGCCATTCCTTATAACAGTGTTTTTCAGCCTTTTTTGAGCCGCAGCGCATTTTTTACATTTACAAAATCCTGGGGCACACCACCAACCAAAATGACACAAAATGACACTCTTAACACAGTAATACATATAGTTAATATGTTTTTAAATGTATTTATACACTCAGTGTGAAACCTGGGCCTGTTTTGATGAACACAACATAGATATCCTGGCAGGAATGGCAGAAAGACACACACGAAGGTCTTGCTCAATTTATAGTTAACACACAATCAAAGAGCATCCTGAACTCTTGCAACAATGGAATTGAAGCAAACTTGGCATATTGAACTCTCATTACCAGCAGAAAGTACTGAAAGGGTTTGCTTGGGAATTGACCTTGAGTTTGGAAGTTGTAGTTCACCTCCACCCAGAGACTCAAACAATGTTATGTTGTGTTGTTGTTTGTTTTCTATCCAGAATCACAATGTTGGAAGGAGGCTCACCACTTTAAGGTCCCTAAAACAGGAATGGGAGAACTTCGGCCCTCTGGGTGCTTTGGACTCCAACTCCCACCATTCCTAACAGCCTGAGACCCTTTCCTGCTTAAGTGGCTGAGGGGGGAAAGGAAAAGAGCCTGAGGATGCTAGGAATGGTGGGAGTTGGAGTCCAAAACACCTGGAAGGTCCAAGTTTGCCCATGCCAGGTTTCGACAGAGACCTCTCCCCCTTCACGCCCTTTCTTCCCCCTCCTGCCCAACACTTACTTTTTCTTCTGCACTGCTGCTTCTGCTGCCATTTTGACCCGAGGGGGGCAGCGTGAGTGTGTTCAGGAGGGGAGGGGGGAGGGAGGAAGATGTGACCCGTGCGGGCGCTACTGCGCAGACTCGCCCCAGAGCAAAGTGAGGCAAAGCGAGCAGAGCGAGGCTGGGAAGAAGGGAGCCCGAGTGGAGAAGATTTCGGCAGGAGGGGGAAGAAAGGGTATTGGAGGTTCCAATTTCCCACGGCACACCTGATGATTGCTCACGGCACACCAGTGTGCCACGGCACACTGGTTGGGAAACACTGCTTTAGAGGAAAGTATCACTATTTCAAACAATTTCCTTCCTCTGTCTAAGCATTTATATAATCCCAATAATATGCAAAGTAGACTGGGGATGATGGGAACTGCAATCCAACTTAACTTGTGGCTGCAAGGTTGCGGAAAGGTTAAAGGACATTTTAAAGTTAGATATCATATCCACAGGTTTTGTATCCAAATTCAAAGCCCACCATCCTGTCTAAACAGAGCAAATGACAGCCTTCCAGATGTTCCTGAATCACAACTGCCATCAGTGGAGTCATTATGTCTAAAGATGAGAAATACAGGAGTTGGAGTCCAGAATCTGGAGGACCACATAAAATGACATGGAAGGCCATGAGTTTGACACGTGTCCTCGATCAGTAATAAAGCCGCCGTTGAAAAAACCATCACTGGAATGGGAGAACTTCGGCCCTCTGGGTGCTTTGGACTTCAACTCCCACCATTCCTAACAGCCTGAGGCCCTTTCCTGCTTAAGTGGCTGGGGGTGGAGGAAAAGGGCCTGAGGCTGATAGGAATGGCAGGAGTTGGAGTCCAAAACACCTGGAAGGTCCAAGTTTGCCCATGCCAGATTTTGACAGATTTTGGCTTTCCTTCGGTTCCCGTTCTCTCTCACGTCAGCGAGAGCCGCTGTTTAACCCAGATTGGATGGCTTTCCTTCGGTTTCCTTTCTCTCCCGTGCCAGTCCCGGGCGAGAGCCGCTGTTTAACCCAGTTTGGATGGCTTTCCTTCGTTTCCCTTTATCTCCCGCATCAGTCCCAGGTGAGAGCCACTGTTTAACACAGTTTGGATGGCTTTCCTTCGGTTTCCTTTCTCCCCCGCGTCAGTCCCGGGCGAGAGCCGCTGTTTAACCCAGTTTGGATGGCTTTCCTTCAGTTCCCTTTCTCTCCCGCGTCAGTCCCGGGCAAGAGCCGCTGTTTAACCCAGTTTGGATGGCTTTCCTTTGGTTCCCTTTCTTTCCCGTGTCAGTCCCGAGCAAGAGCCGCTGTTTAACCCAGTTTGGATGGCTTTCCTTCAGTTCCCTTTCTCTCACGCGTCAGTCCTAGGCGAGAGCAGCTGTTTAACCCAGTTTGGATGGCTTTCCTTCGGTTTCTTTTCTCTCCCGCGTCAGTCCCAGGCGAGATCCATTGTTTAACCCAGTTTGGATGGCTTTCCTTCGGTTCCCTTTCTCTCCCGTATCAGTCCCGGTCGAGAGCCGCTGTTTAACTCAGTTTGGATGGCTTTCCTTCGGTTTCTTTTCTCTCCCGCGTCAGTCCCAGGCGAGATCCGTTGTTTAACCTAGTTTGGATGGCTTTCCTTCGGTTCCCTTTCTCTCCCGCGTCAGTCCCGGGCAAGAGCCGCTGTTTAACCCAGTTTGGATGGCTTTTCTTTGGTTCCCTTTCTTTCCCGTGTCAGTCCCGAGCAAGAGCCGCTGTTTAACCCAGTTTGGATGGCTTTCCTTCGGTTTCCTTTCTTTCCCGTGTCAGTCCCGGGTGGGAGCCCTGTTTAACCCAGTTTGGAGGGCTTTCCTTCGGTTCCCTTTCCCTCCCACGTCAGTCCTAGGCGAGAGCCACCGTTTAACCCAGTTTGGATGGCTTTCCTTCGGTTCCCTTTCTCTCCTGCGTCAGTCCCGGGCAAGAGCCGCTGTTTCACCCAGTTTGGATGGCTTTCCTTTGGTTCCCTTTCTCTCCCGTGTCAGTCCTGAGCAAGAGCCGCTGTTTAACCCAGTTTGGATGGCTTTCCTTCGGTTTCCTTTCTTTCCCGCGTCAGTCCCGGGTGGGAGCCCTGTTTAACCCAGTTTGGATGCCTTTCCTTCGATTCCCTTTTTCTCCCGCGTCAGTCCCGGGCGAGAACCACTGTTTAACCCAGTTTGGAAGGCTTTCCTTTGGTTCCCTTTCTCTCCCGTGTCAGTCCCGGGCGAGAGCCGCCGTTTAACCCAGTTTGGATAGCTTTCCTTTGGTTCTCTTTCTCTCCCGCGTCAGTCCCGGGCGAGAGCCGCCGTTTAACCCAGTTTGGATGGCTTTCCTTCGGTTTCTTTTCTCTCCCACATCAGTCCTGGTCGAGAGAAGCAGTTTAACCCAGTGTGGATGGATTTCTTTCCTTTGCTTCCCCCCATTTTCTGGCATAAAACAACTACTTTCAAAGTAAAGATCACCCAATGAAACAGGAAATAAGACTTTGTAGCCATTAACAAAGCATTCGGACGTCTCGGAAGTTTTGAATTTTTTTTCTGTGAAAATTGGAATTGACTTCAGATCCGAACCACCAGTGCTCCCTACATCCAAAATGATTTTTGAACCATTTTTTTGATCAAACTAGCCTAGGAAAAGGGGGGGGGGGAGGATAAGGGTACCAGCCAGCACTCCCCCAACTTCCAGCTGATCAATAATCTCCCCAGCAATTTCTCTGTTTTCAATGACCCGAGGCAAAAAAACAACAACAGAGCACCAATACTCTTGTGGGCAAGATGGATGCTTCCTTCACCCATCCTGCACCTTTATTGCTGTGGGAAATCCTCCCCCCTCCATCTTCCCCGAGATGTGTTCCACACAAGGATGTAATTATCTTAAAGGAATATAGATTGCTGTGAGCCCTGAGTGTCTTTGGATGGCTGCCATGGCTTTATCCATAGATCTCCACAAACAGCAGCTCCCACACAAATCACTTCTCTTGGGGGGGGAAAGAGCACAAAAGAAGAGATGTGCTGGATTTTGGTGAAAAGACAACCAGTAGTTTATCAGCCATTCATTTTCCTGGATCCAACTGCTTAATTTTACTACATCAGGGTAAAGATTCCTTTGTGCGTTGGGTAGATTACAAGATGTGTAAGAAGCCATTGCACCTTTTTATTTCCATATAATGGAATAATGCTGCTTGAGGAAATTCAAGGCAAACAATGGGCAGTCCGCAACACACTTGGGATCTAACATTTGCACACCTTCTCTAGCAGCAAATGGCCAAAATCAGTTCTGAAAAACCTTATTTGTTTTTACTTGCTTACTATATTTATATACCGCTTTTCTCAGCCCTCAGGCGACTCAAAGCGGTTAACAATAGCAAAATTCAATGCTCAAAACATCATGAAAACCTTTAAAATATATGTACCAACAAGTCACGTAATAAGTATTTTGATGTCAACTGTTTCGCTACGTGTGCGTCCTCTAACCTCACATATGTCATTACGTGTTCCTGCCCGATGGTCTATGTTGGGATTACTTCGAGACCCCTTAGACAAAGATTTATCGAACACCGCAGTAGAATAAACGTCGGAAATGAGGATTTACCTCTGTATGTTCATTGTAAGTCCTTTAACCACGACCTTAGTTCTCTTCGAATCAAAGCTTTAGAGAAAGTGGACCCTTCTCCCCATTCTAATACCAATGTCATCCTTCGAAAATTAGAATGTAAATGGATCCTCCTCTTGGATTCAGAGTACCCGAAAGGGTTAAATGATTCCATCAGTCTGCAATCCTTGATTAATTAACTCTTCCACCTGTTTTGAGTGCATAAGTACTGCTCTTTGTTTGGACACATTTACCTTTATGGTCATCTCGCTAGCTGTAGCGAGGTTAGGCTCCTGTTTATCCCGATTCTGGTATGTATATTAACCTTCTTGTCTATTTCGGTTTTTACATTGGGCTTTCCAATTAGTTTATAATGTACATTCCTCGCAGATAAGGATGACGGTATCACCATGGAGGCCTTGATAAAGCTCCGTCCGGGAGCGAAACGTTGGATAAGTGGCCCGAACATCCTTGGCATCGCAATCCCGTTGGCCTCGTCCTAATCTTCTCATTTCGGAGTATACACCAGTCTCCTTTTGGTCCTTACCTTTGTCTGGGATTACTTGCCTATCTCACGGACTAGCGACATTATTTTTGGAACTTATTTTGGACACTTATGCATACTTCCGAAGTATCCACTATTGGGACATTGCGCCTTTTGTGTATTACGTCATGTGCTTTTCTGTATCCAGCAATGGGTATAATATGTGTTTAATCTCATCTATGATACTCTAGTTCTGTGCAATATATATATTTTTATATGGAATATTGCCTTGCTTGTGTAATACTTTAGCGATTAACGCAACCCTTGCTCTGTTTACTTTGTGAGGTTTCTGACAGAGCACATGCTATAGTAGGCTGCACAACCTGTGGCCCTCCAGATGTGTAGGACTCCAACTCACAGAAGCCCTTTGCTGGCTTGTGCAATGGTCAGGAATTCTAGGAGATGAAGTAGAAAACACTTGGCGGGCATGCACTCCAACTAAGAGGTGGTGCTGCATTGTCTAATCCAGTGTTTCCCAACCAGTGTGCCAGGGCACACTAGTGTGCCGTGAGCGATCATCAGGTGTACCGTGGGAAATGGGAACCCCCAATACCCTTTCTTCCCCCTCCTGCCGAACACTTTTTCTTCTCCACTCGGGCTCCCTTCTTCCAAGCCTTGCTCTGCTTGCTTTGCCTCGTTTTGCTCATGCTGCCACTTCTGCGGGAGGGGGCAGGGAGGAAGACGTGACCCCTGCGGGGGCTACTGCACAGGGAGCAAGACCTTCGTGTGTGTCTTTCTGCCATTCCTGCCAGGATATCTATGTTATGTTCATCAAACAAGGCCCAGGTTTCACACTGAGTGTATAAATACATTTAAAAACATACTAACTATATGTATTACTCTGTTAGAGTGCCATTTTGTGTCATTTCTGTTGGTGGTGGGCCCCAGGATTTTGTGAATGTAAAAAAAAGGCTCAAAAAAGGTTGAAAAACACTGGTCTAATCTGCAGGCAATGGTTCTTCAGAGTGATTATTTCGTGCATGGGCAAATTTGGGCCCTCTAGATACGTATTTTGGACTTCAACTCACACAATTCCAGCTGTTAGGAATTGTAGGAGTTGAAATCCAAAACACCTGAAGGGCCCAAGTTTGCCCATGCCTGGATTAGCTAGATATTTACTTTAACACAACAACAACTTGAACCTGATACATTCAAAAGTCTTCCAATGAGCAACAACAACTTCAACTTTGCATCCTGTGGCACTCATCAACCTCAGCTGCCAACCTCCAGAGAACTTCTCAGATCTTCTACCTTCTAAGCACTCTTTCCGCACTATTTAACTCAACAGGATACGACCTCTGAAAAGGAGGCTGCTTTAGGATAATCCTATCATCTCGTTGGAAAACATGTTGTGCCACTCATCTGTGCCGAAACCAGAAGTTGGGAGAATCTTGAAGCTCCCTGAAGTGTGAGGCGACTCATGTGCTAGCACGAGGTACAGAGATGGCACCGACAGGTAGAAAGCAAGTCCCAGAAAGAAAGCCCAAAGGGCACTGAGAACAAAGCATCCAAAATAACATGCAAGAAGCAGAAAGCCGCAGCTGACAGCAAGCCCAAATATAAGCGTCAGGCTCTTCTCAGCAATGCAAGAAATCACAAAAGGAAACGATTGCAAAGAGAAGAGAAGAAAACCTCATTCCCTTGGCCCCAGAGCCATGCCTCCCTAAACTTTGTACCATCTTCAGGGGCGGTCCTACCGGTAGGCAAAGGACGCCGCTGCGTGGGGCGTGCCATCTGGGTAAAGGGCGCATTCCCCTGCCCGCCAGGGAAGCCCCGGTGCCAAGGAGGCGCTGCTCCTGCTCCGAGGCAGCAGGGACGGCAGGAGCTCCCTCTCGCCCCGCAGGTAAACGAGCTCGCCGAAGGGGGGAGGGCAGGCTAGTACCGCTCAAGGCTGGGTGGGGGATCCTGGGAGCTGTAGTTCCACAAGGCCTTACAGCAGGCATGGGCAAACCTCGGCCTTCCAGGGGTTTTGAACTTCCAGCATTCCCTTAGCTGGGGAAAAGGGAAGGCTATTAGGCTCACCTCGGGGGCCGCACAGGGAAGCCCCGGTGCCAAGGAGGCGCTGTTCCTGCTCCGAGGAGGCAGGGAAGGCGGGGGCTCGCTCTCACCCCGCAGGTAGCCAAGCTCGCGAAAAGGAGAGGGCAGGCTGGCCCCGCTCAAGGCTGGGTGGGGGATCCTGGGAGCTGTAGTTCCACAAGGCCTTACAACAGGCATGGACGAAACTTGGCTGAGGGTGGAAATGGAAGGCGCCTGTTAGGAATGGTGGGAGTTGGAGTCCAAAACCCTTGGAGGGAAGGCCGAAGTCTGCCCATGCCTGGTGTAAGGTCTTGTGGAAAAGGCCTGAGGCTGTTTAGGAATGGTGGGAGTTGTGGTGGATGTTTTTTTTGGGGGGGGCAAAATAATGTTCGCTTAGCATTTAAAATTACCTTAGACCGCCCCTGACCATCTTAATCATTTTTACCTTTGTTTTATTTGCAAATCAAGGCTGTTGAGGGAAGACAGAAATCGCTGCCCTGATTTCCTTGACCTAAACAGTCCTGGGTTGTAAATCCAGCCCTGGCTCACCATCCATCCTCCTAACTACTGCAGGAGCAACACTAATGCCATTTTGATCCTCTTTATCACATAGTTATTTTCAGGACCGACAAGTCAGGCAGGTACTCTGTTTCCGCAAACAGGCACCTTTAAAACAAACTTGGTCACTGTCTTAGGGTGAACATTTCTGTCCAGAAAGAGAGAGAGAGAGAGAGAGAGAGAGAGAGAGAGAGAGAGAGAGAGAGAGCGTGCAGTTTTTGTTCACATCGAAAATACTGGATTTTACAGGATATGAAAACAGTCCACCAAAAGAAATTCTAAGAGAATTTCCAGCACATTCCCAAAGCGGTGCCGTGCTTACAGGAACCGGCGGTGTGCCGGTGGCACCTAGGGATGTAAGTATCTTCGGACAGCAGCGGTTGTCCAATCCCTGATCCAGGACCCATGCATGGATGCCAACCCTTGTTACTGTCATCAATAAATGAGTTGTGGACATATTTTACTCCAACTACTTGTGTTGGTGTCTTCTCGGTAACATGGGGGGAGGTGTATCACCCATACACACGCTAATGGCTTGGCCCGACTTACCGGGCCGAGCAGATTGCGGCGCTGGGTGTCCTCGCCGCCATTTCGGATCGCCCCTGGTTAGAAGGGGGGATAATGCCTGGTCCCCTGGGGTGCCGTGCTTTTTGGGAACTGGTGGTGTGCCGGTGGCACCCAGGAATGTAAGTATCTTCAGACAGCAGCTGTTGTGATTGAGCCTCCAGCTGCTACTGATAGTAGTGATTCAGAAGACTCTGACGGCTCAGCATCTGGGGAGAGTATGGAACTGGGTGGGGCTGTTTGTAACAGGAGTACTGGTGTTTGCAGAAAGAGGCTTACTCATGAGTCAAGTGAGTCAAGTGAAGAGGATCACTTGCAACTCAAGGGAGTCAAGCAAATAATTACACCACCCACAGACTCTGAGACATTTGAGGGATCATCTGGGAATGGTGGGAGTCAGAGTACAGAGGACATTTCTACTGAAATGGATTGGACTCAAGAAAGAGAAATTCAGAGGGCTTGTGAGGAGCCCACAAGCTCAGACACCTGTGTAGGATTCACTGGTGATCAGGATTGGCCCTCAGAGTCCCCAGACAATGGGGAGGATGTTAAGTCTTAACCACAGGTGGACATTTTGGAGGGTCAGTCAAAGGGCAGCAGCTGCTGGGAGAGAAACACCTGAGGATGATGATGATAGGGCGTCGACCTCATCAAGTGGATCTGACTTGTAGTGAGCTTAAAAGGTGGGCATTTTGGGACTAACCTCTGTGGCTAGCAAGGAGTTGCCTTTGGATCCTGGGACTCTTGTATCCTGTCATCTTGCATCTTGAAGCCTTGTTTCCAGACTGATTCTGCTGCTTCCTGTGGTGGGGTTTGAACTCCACTGGACTGTGAGTTGTGTCTTCGCTTCTCCGTCTAACTCCTCTCCTTGACCTTGGCCTGGCTCCTGGATTACGTCTTTCCTACACCCCTTTGGACACCTTCTTGGACAACCCTTTGATGACTTCAATGCTGATGACCTTGGATTGATTCTGATGACGACATCTTCTCTGCTGCCTTCACCCTTTCTCTGTTTGTTTTGCTAAAGAGTTTTTGGCATTTTGAGTGCCTTTTTCTCCCTGTTTGTTTTCATGCAACCCTTTGTTGACTGACCATTAAGAGCTTTTGATTTGCAAATACTTATCTCCAGAGATTCTGAGAATATTACAACAAACTATTTACACTTCAATTGGGTTTGGCTCTCTGAACTGGCGTCTGCGGATGTCCAACCCCTGATCCAGGACCCATGCATGGCTGCCAACCCTTGTTCCTGTTATCAATAAATGAGTTGTGGCCATATTTTACTCCAACTACTTGTTTCGGTGTCTTCTTGGTAACATGGGGGGAGGTGTATCACCCATACACACTCAATTGATCCAAAACTTGGGGATCATTGGTGGATAGGGCAGGAGGATGGACCTTCACAACACACCTCAAAAATGGCCCGATATGTGGAAAACACCTGGTTAGCTTTCTGTGTAACTTTTGGCTGTTTTAGTGGGTATTCAACATTGAATATTTGCTTGTATCAAGGTCTTTATGAGGCAAGCTGGAGCAGATTTGCAGACTGCTTCAACTGTCTCATTCAGAATACAGGCATACTGGTGGATAACAAAGGCAGAGGAGCATCTGGAACTCAAGGAGGAGAATTAAGAGACTGACAAAGTCCCTCTGTATTTACAGAAAATGTGCAAAAAAATGAAGAAGCCCAGTAGGATTTTGAGAGTAAACAAAAGCTCCCCCGCTTTGGATAGCAATTTTGTCATATGCAATGATTCATGGTGGGTTGGTCACAAGAGAAGCCCAACTTTCCTGCTTCGAGGCCAAGTGATATATGTAATATAAATGAGACACACACACATATATTCCTGGCATCCCTGGGTAGAGTGAGGACCTGAGCAGACTTGCCAAACTGAAGCTGACCGCTATCCATTTTTGCCTGGCCTCATTACTACAGCGAGGCAATCCCCAAACACGATCCCTCAGCTGTTTCTTGAAATGTTTGCTTCTGAATAGCCTGACCCGCAGCCCCACGGCATGGCCATAATTATGTCATCGCTGCCTAGATCAGCTCGGTACCTATGGACACTCACGCTTTGGAGACTGAAGCCAGCCAAAAGACTACTAAAGGGCAGCAGGAATGCAGCACAGCTGGAATGAATTTCTGTGTGAAAAGAGAGAGGTGAAACTGGGTGGTTTGTTTTTAAAGAAGCAGCATCTATGCCAAGGATGCGATAATAGTGTGGTCGGCTCGTTAGCCCTACCTACGCTTGTGCTATGCCACAGGGGCAGGACTGTTTCAGTAGGTCCTGTACATCTTTGACTGGTGTTATCAGGGGCGGACCAAGCTGTTCCCGGGGGGTACGCAAAAAAATTTTTTGCGCCCCCCAGTGCGCATGCGCCAATCTGCGCGTGCACTGCCTCTAGAGTGTGCCTCCCGCGTTGGCGGCCAGTGCGCATGCGCCAATCTGCGCACGTGCACTGGCTCCGGAGCGGGAGCCAGTACACATGCGCAGACCTTTTGGCGCATGCGCAAAAAGCTCCGCACATGCGGAAGCGCCGAGCACCCGAGCTGCCTAACAAAGATGTGGCTTGCGCAGCGGCTGCGGGGCCGGCTGTGGAGGCCTGGGCGGGCGGCGGCGGGGCAGTGCGGCACAGGCGCTGCGGGCGCCGTGGGGCGGGGGGAGCCGGGGCGGCGGCGGCCCTCCCAGGTGACATTGCCCCTCCCCGGTGACGTCGCCCTACGCGCCTGCGTCGCCTAATGGACGAACCGGCCCTGGATGTTATCTAGGGCAGTGTTTCCCAACCTTTTTTGAGCCGCGGCACACTTTTAACATTAAAAAAAGTTCCGGGGGCACACCACCAACAAGAATTACACAAATTGACACTCTAACACAGTAATACATATAGTTAATTGACCTTGAGTTTTGGAGTCGTACTTCACCTACATCCAGAGAGCACTGTGGACTCAAACAATGATGGATATGGACCGGACTTGGCAAGCGGGGCCCTCAGGCAGTAGAGCAGGCCGAGGGCCGCCACAAAGCCCAGGGTCCCGCCGCCAGACTCAGCCGCTCCCATTGCCACGGGTAGCGGCTCATGGGTGAAAGGGGCGGTGGGGGAGAGGGAGAAGGTGGCAATTCCCCGTCTCCGGCGCCACTCTCCGGCATGACTCCCGCCCCTCGCTCGCTGAAGCCACGCGGAGGAGGAGGAGCATGAGCGGTGGACGGGACTCTCCTAGGGCCTTGTGTACCAATAGGAACTGAGCGAGATAGAAGCCACCCCTTTGCAAAGCAGACAACATTTAAATCCACAGAGCAAACACTGACATTTACTCCTACATCTCTTTCCTTAATACTTAGCTTTCTTAATCGAGACAAGAGCGGTAGGGGTTCTTCACACACCCAGCTCTGTTTGTAATGCAACGTAACTAGGAAAACATGTAAACAGATGCTGAGAGGGAAATTTTGATTTGGCAGATTTTTGAATGTGCACTTTTTGAAGCTCAGCTACTTTTGCAGGGGACTGTTTTGGTTAAAAGAGTCACAGCAAGGGATACAACGCGGTGGGTTATCAAACACACCGAAAACAGAAAAAATCTCTATACCTAAGCCATCTAGACAGATGTTGCCTTTACCCTGAGAGCCTCAAGGGAACATGACCGGATCAATACAAACGCACAATGCTAAAGCCAACAACTGGACTGGAGTGCGGTGCAAATGAAACCACTATAGAGTAGCAAACATATAAAAATGTATTATAGTGAGCAATCAAAGGCGCATATTAGTGAGCATCATATCTATGTGACAATATGTCAATATATCAATTTTATACAAACTATATGTTTCTCACAAGTTAAATATACATACACCAAAATAGTGAGTCCAGCACAAAAAGCGGGACCCAAGCGGCGCAAACAAAGAGTCCAAGTCAACCCTATAAGCGGTCTGGAGCCAAATAACTCACGGGCTGCAGACTGAGTCCTGGATGGGTGGGCGAGCTGGCACAACACCAGCTAGGCTGGCGCCTACGGCTGGAAGGATGATGACAACGCCAAGATGGCCATTTCGCGTCTAAAACGCTTTTTCAGGGCGCCTTTATTTTTTATTTATTTTATTTATTATTCGGCTTCTATGCCGCCACTCCCGGCGGGCTCGGGGCGGCTCACAGTACCAAACAGCAACATAAAACAGAGCAGAGATTATAAACATAGCATAAAACATCATTAAAACATCACAAAGTAGAACAGCTTTAACATCAGACCGCTCCTCCCCAGGTTTGTAGTATCATAACTACCAGGTACAGTCTTGACGGGGGGTATTCATGTTTCCGCACATCAATAACATCAATGATACAAATGACCTCCCGGGCTGGCTTTAGCATTGTGTGTTTGTATTAGTTGCCATTGAGCATACTCATTGTTGTGTATTGGAGAACATGACCGGATTACCCATAAGGCCAACATAGGCCATGGCCTAGGGGCGCAAGCCGGAATGGGGGGGTCCGTGCCCCTCTTTCCCCCTTTCTCATGCCCCTCCTCACTCCTTCTCCCAGCAAAGTCTCTGCTCCGTCCCCTCCGTCTCCCGCTCAATGGGCTGCGGTGGGGCCCTTGCATTGATCCATTGATTTTCCTGCGGGTCTCTGGCTGGCCTGGCCTCCTGGCTCCCGAGGAAGCCGTCTCCATGGCTACTCACCTGGCTCCCCCAGCGGCAGACTGTAAATTCCTGCAGCCAGAGCTGAGCGGCAGAGTCCGGGAGAGGGCGGTGGGAGGGAGGGGAGAAGGAGGAGTAGGAGGCAACTAGGAGGAAAGAAAGAAAGCAAGTAAAGAAGGAAGAGAGGGAGGGAGGAGAGGGGAGAGACAGGGCGTTGCTTGGGTGGACCTCTCCCAGGTCCCCAGCACGAGACCACACCAACCCAGGCTCGCTCCTGCGCTCTCGGACCAAACCAGGGCGGCCTGCTTGGCCAAAGGGAGCTGCAGGAAGGAGGGAAGGATCAAGGCCAGGGTCTGGCTCTCCTGCCTTCGGGAGCAGCTGAACAAAAGCCACACAAACCCCAACCTGAATCCTCCCTCCCTGCGGTCTGCGGGACATCTCTCTCTCTCTCTCTCTCTCTCTCTCTCTCTCTCTCTCTCTCTCTCTCTCTTGCTCTCTCTCTCTCTCTCTCTCTCTCTCTCGCGCTCTCATGCGCCTTTAGAGTGAGTTTGCACTTGCTGCGCTCTCCCCAAGCCTCCCGAGGAGACCTTCAGAGCACAGCAGAGCTTTCCAGCTGGTGGGAATGGGGACCTTGGAGGTGGCAGGATGGTGCCGCCTACTCGCCTTTCTCTTCTGCTCTGGAGGCACCATGGCGAAAGCGGGAGCGCACGCCAAGAGGACATCTCTCTCTCTCTCTCTCTCTCTCTCTCTCTCTCACTTGCTCTCTCGCGCTCTCTCTCTAAGTTAAACAAGCTACCATCAGTACGATAGCATATATATATGGTGTGCCATCAGTATGATAGTGTGCGTGCATGTGTGTGTGCGTGTGTGTGAAGTGTATGAAGATTCTGTAATGAAAAGGAACTTTTCGGTCACAGGCTTTGAAGAACAGTATGAATCGGTAGCCTGGACAAGCAAATGACAAACCGCTGCAACGTAGTGTTGTCCGTAGACACCTCCAAGTGTTGTTCCTAGACGAACCAGTGTTGTCCATAGACACCTCCAAGGTTATGTATCTGACATGACTGCATGGAGCGCCGCTGGAACAGTACCTATTGATCTACTCACATTTGCACGTTTTTGAACTGCTAGGTTGGCAGAAGCTGGGGCTAACAGTGGGAGCTCACGCCACTCCCTGGATTTGAATCTGCCATCTATCAATCAGCAAGTTCAACAGCTCAGCGGTTTAATCCACAGCAGCACCAGGTTCTCCCTTCAGCCTACATGCACTCTGTCTCTCTCTCTCTCTCTCTCTCGTGCGCACCTTTGGAGCTAGTTTGCACCCACTGCGCTCTCCCCAAGCCTCCCGAGGACACCTTCAGAGCACAGCGGAGCTTTCCAGCCGGTGGGAATGGGGACCTTGGAGGTGGCGGGATGGTGCCTACTCGCCTTTCTCTTCTGCTCCAGAGGCACCATGGCGAAAGCCAGCCAAGTGTGGGTCTGAGTGGTGTGTGGGGGGGGGTAGAGGTTGGCTTAAAGGGGGCATAATTCCAAAGTGTGGCCTAGGGCGCATAAAGGTGTTAATCCGGGCCTGCAAGGGAAGCAGATCCCAAAATATCTGTCCAGAGCATGGTCTATCTATGAATAGCATTTGCAGTTTGGGATAGTTTTCCTGTTGAGGAATCTATGGCTGCGAACCTTTACACACCTCCCTAAAACAGGTGCTAGTGATCACAACCACATTCATGTTTGAATGCAAAAGATTGATCCCTGTAATCCCAGGCCTGCCCTTAGAGGACTGGGTAATTAAATTGTACTCGGTCTTCCTTCTGTCACATCCACTGCCTCTCAAGCGAGAAACTGGGTTTTCCCCTCCTTTGCTCTCTCACTCTTTTTTTCCCCTTTGGTCTTTCTTTCTTTGCTGAGCAAACCAAAATGCCTTGTCGACTAGCTTAGCCCTATCTACCGAGATGGATGGTGGGCCTCAAATTTCAGCTTTCAAGGACTTCAGTAAACAAGTTGCTTTCAAACAAAGTTGGAAGCAATTGCTTTCCTCCCCGCTACAGCTCCCAGAATTGTGCTGCCAAAATGGACAGGGTTTTAAGGACCTGTGGGGTAATAAAAAAATAACGTTTCCAAATTCTGTTTTCAAACTTCCAAGCAGTTTTCTATTCTTTTAAAGCAGGGGCGCCCACACTTTTTCAGCTTGCGAGCTACCTTTATAACAACCAAATCAAAAAGATCTACCTGGCACGCTCCCGGACCTCCGCGCTGTCTCTCACTCTCCTCGGCCCTCGGGGACCCAGTGCCGCCGAGGGCTGAGGCAAGTGAGAGACAGGGTGGAGTGCGAGGCAGGGCCCCATCCAGGCTTCACTCACCGGCGTCGAGGGCGCGATCGTCAGCTGCAGCCCCACCGCGGGGACCATCCTCCTCCAGTGAGGCCTTCTCCCTCTCTCCCTCTCTCTCTCTCTCTCACACACACACACACTCCCTCCCTCCCGCAGCCTCGAACACCTTCGCCTTGCTCCTGCCCCCCCCCCCAGCAGCAACCAATAGGCGGTCACGTCACCACACCGTGACAAGATACAAGTGCCAGGGCCACCCACTAAAGCCTCATTTTGGCGAAAGAAGCCCCGCGCAGGCAGAAGGCAGCGGCGGGAGCGTGCGTGGGATGTGCGCGCGCAGAAGCGCCCCATCCGGCTGCGAGCTATCTCAAATGGACTTGGGATCGACTAGTCGATCGTGATCGACTTCCTGAGCACTCCTTCCTTTCTTCCATCCTTGGCCTTTCTTTGCAAACAAAGCAAAGGACTCATCCCACGCTTTCAGGAAGGACTCATCCCATGCTTTCTACAAGTGCATTTATGATTTGGAGGTTGGATGTGTCCTTCGAGCTTGTGCAATGGACCTTTCTGGTGGAGCGCAGCGTGCACAGAACTGGCCTCACCCTTTAAACCAAAGGTTCGCTTGCCGGGGCCTAGCAAGCTCAGGTCCTCAGGTCATAGGTTTGATTTGAGTTTCCTTCTCTTTGATGGTTGACCTTACAGGGTTAGACAAGCACCAGGCATGTAGCCAGGGGGGGGGGGCTAAGAGGGCTTCAGCCCCCCCCCCAAATTCTCAGGGTGGTCCGCGAAAAGGCCTTACTGGTACATTATTGGCACAGCTGGTGCGGAGTTATGGGCTGGAGTGTCACCAGTACGCTGACGACACCCAGCTCATTCTGAGGATGGAGGGCAGGCCGGGTTCTGTCCCCGATAATTTCCAACACTGCCTCGGCCGTTACTGGATGGCTGCGAGCCAGTAGGTTGAGGGTGAATCCGCGAAGATGGAGATCTTGTGGCTGGGTCGCCCGGGTGATGTTAATGTCCAGCTTCCGAGCCTGGACGGTGCGGTGTTATGCCCATCGCCTTCCGTAAAGAGCCTGGGGGTCCATTGGATTCCCAGCTGACCATGGAGGCCCAGGTCTCTGCGGTCAGCAAGATCGCTTTTCATCTGCGACAGGCAAGGAGGCTGGCCCCTATCTCTCCCGAACAATCTGGCCACAGTCATCTCAAGGCTGGATTACTGCAACGCGCTTCACGTTGGCCTTCCTCTGTCGGTGACCCGAAGCTCAGGCTAGTGCAGAACACTGCCGCCCGGCTCCTGTCTGGCACGCCAGCTGGCGCCCACATAACACCTGTTTTGCAGGATCTGCACTGGCTGTCAATTGAGCACCGGATCACCTTCAAAGTGTTGGTCCTCACCTTTAAGGCCTTACACGGCCTGGGGCCAGCGTATTTGAGGGACCGTCTCACCCCATATTGCCCTCCGAGATCACTTCGGTCTGAGGACTCCAATCTCCTGGAGATACCTTCAGCTAAACTCGCAAGGCTGACTGCTACCCGCCGGAGGGCGTTCTCTGTCATAGCACCTACGCTGTGGAACGCCTCCCGGCCGGAACTCGGGCTATGAAGGACTTGCTCCCGTTTAGACGGGCCTGTAAAACATACCTGTTTAAGCAGGCCTTTGGTGAGTAAGTCCTGCCCATGCCCCCGCCATCTATTCCGTCTTCTGAGGATGATGTGCTGTTCATTGTTTTAACTGTGTTATTAATTACTGTACTGCTGTTGTTTTTAATTGTTTTTAACTGCTTATTGCCTGTATTTTACTGTGCCCTTCGGCTCCTGTAAGCCGCGAGCCTCAGGGAGTCGGCGGCATAGAAGCCCGAATAATAAATAAATAAATAAATAAATAAATTATTTAAACTGTTCTGTTTATTCATATCATGATCTGATCACCATGCTCATTATATCCCACATTCATGGGATTATTGGGATAACAATACAAAAGGTTTGCTAGGGTAGACCCTCTTCCACCCAGTCTCGGCCCCGAATCAAAATCCTGGCTACGGCCCTGACAAGCACCATCTGCCCTGGTTTGAAATCAGAGTTTTCCTTCTCTTAGGATGGTTGCCAAAAGGCTAGAGAGCCCATCCTGCCCGTTGACACACTTTGTCAGACCCTTTGGTTGTGACCTGTCTGGCATGGGAGGCCCTACCAGTGACTATTATGCCACCCCCAGCATAGCTCACAACTTCATTAGGGTACGCAAGCCTCTCCCCCACAACAAGGGGGAGAGGCTTGCGTACTAGGTAGCAGGAAGGAGGTACAAAGCATTTACAGTAGAGTCTCGCTTATCCGACATTCCGTATTATCCATCGGTCTTATCCGATGCCCCCCTTTTCCGCCAGCATTTCCCCTTCACTTAAAGGAGCGCTCCCCAAGTCTATCTCCATTCCCAAGAAGGAAGGAAGGAAGGAAGGAAGGAAGGAAGGAAGTGGAAGCATCCTCCCTCCTTCCCTCTGTGATTTCCACACTCCTCTTCTGCATCCAGTGTGTACAGAGCTATCGTACTGCCTAGTCTCCTTTATGGGTCTGAAACATGGGTTACCCATCGCCAACACCTAGGACTCCTTGAACGCTTTCATCAGCGCTGTCTTCGCACAATCCTAAACATACACTGGACCGACTATGTGACGAATGTTGCCGTCCTTGAGCAAGCAGGGGTCACCAGAGTTGAGGCCATGCTATTGAGAAGACAGCTGTGCTGGGCAGGGCATGTCTCTAGGATGGAGGACCACCGCCTCACAAAGATACTACTCTACGGTGAACTTGCTACGGGTCAGCGCAAGAGAGGCACCCCAAAAAAGTGATACAAGGACTCCCTGAAACAACATCTCAGGCTCGGCCAGATTGATCACCAACAATGGTCCACCCTGGCCTCACTTCGGGAGGCATGGAGGCGCACTATCCACAATGCTACGGCCTCTTTCGAGAAGACACGCCGAACGTGTCTTGAAGAGAAAAAACAACGCAGAAAGAACCGCAACCTGGAAACAACATCACCCAAGGAGACTTTCTGCGGTGCTTTCTGCAACTGGACTTGCCTATCTCGGATTGGCCTTCATAGTCATCAACGCGCTTGTAGAAAGCTTGGGATGATTCCTTCCTGAATCTTCACTCGCGAAGAAAAGCCAAGATCATCTGCATCCAGGCATCTCCTGCTAGGCCGCTCTAGCCCCGAGGTATTGCTTTGCCTTAACTCTTTGAGACCTTGTTGTTAGTATTCTAGAAGTCCAGTGCCGCACAGATGGGTAACAGTACAAGACTCCGTATAGTCTGACCCTTTCATTTATCTGATGTTCTGTCAACCCATTTATGTCGGATAAGCAAGACTCTGTTGTACCCTGCTATTGAGTGTGCATTGTTTGTGCCACAGAGGTCAAATATTCTAAGGCACTGTTCTTCAACCTTTTTTGAGCCGTGACACACTTTTTACATTTACAAAATCCTGGGGCACACCACCAACCAAAATGACAAAAAATGACACTCTAACATAGTAATACATATAGTTAATATGTTTTTAAATGTATTTATACACTCGGTGTGTAACCTGGGCCTGTTTCAATGAACACAACATAGGTATCCTGGCAGGAATGGCAGAAAGACACAAACTTCCCACACAGAACTCCCATAACCAAGAGACAATGCTTTAAGAGTTTGGTGGGCATTGACCTTGGGTTTGGGGGTTGTAGTGGACTGAAACAATGTTGGATCAGGACCAAACTTGGCATGAATACTCAATATGCCCAAATGTGAACACAGATGGAGTTTGGGGAAAATACCTTGACATTTGGGAGTTACAGTTTCTGGGATTTATAGTTAACACACAATCAAAAAGCATCCTGAACTCTTGCAACAATGGAATTGAACCAAATTTGGCACATTGAACTTTCATTATCAACAGAAAGTACTGAAAGGGTTTGCTTGGGAATTGACCTTGAGTTGGTCCAAGTTTGCCCATGCCAGCTTTCGACAGAGACCTCTTCCTCCCCCTTCCCCTACGCGCCCTTTCTTCCCCCTCCTGCCGAACACTTACTTTTTCTTCTCCACTGCCGCTTCTGCTGCCATTTTGATCCGAGGGGGCAGTATGAGCATGTTCAGGAGGGGAGGGGGGAGGGAGGAAGACGTGACCCGTGTGAGCGCTACTGCGCAGACTCACCCCAGAGCAAAGTGAGGCAAACCGAGCAGAGCGAGTGGGAAGAAGGGAGCCCGAGTGGAGAAGAAAAAGTGTTCGGCAGGAGGGGGAAGAAAGGATATTGGAGGTTCCAATTTCCCACGGCACACCAGATGATCGCTCATGGCACACTAGTGTGCCACGGCACACTGGTTGGGAAACACTGTTCTAAGGCATCCATGATCAGTGTTTGCATGCTACTGCTTCGAGTTACATTAACAGTCAGTTAACCATAACAGAATAAAATAAACCCAATTTATTGAGTATGGCATTGTAGCACAGCAGTTCTTGTTTGTGCCTGGGGGGCAGGGGACAGGACCGGGGGTCCCATTGGCATTGGGGCCTGCAGCAGCGGAGATGGATTCTGAAGAGGATTTAGAAGGGTTAGCAGAAGGAGAGTTTCCCATCACTGGGCCTCCTTCTCCCACAGAAAGCTTGGCTTGGGATGAAGGTTGGCCTGACCCTTACGACGAGACAGATAACCAGGTGCAAATGGAAAGCAGTGATAGCGAAACTTATGAACGGCCAGGGGGGAGAGGTTCACAGGATCCTTTGAGTGAAAACATGGAAGAGAGCGGCTGGGAAGAATCTAGGGAGGAGAGCTCTCACGGAGATAGGGCAGCAGATGTTGGGAGGCAAGGCCGTACTTTCGATAGGAGACGGGACATCGAGACTAGCAGGAGGGGATGGTTCCATAGCCTAGACAGTGTTTCCCAGAGTCCGGCACACCAGAACATTGGAAAATCGACACACCATCAGACCAAAATGACACAAAATGACACGGCAGAACATAGTAAAGAATCCGGCTGGGAACGGTCCTCTGTACTTCGCCACGCTCATCTGAGCAGACGTGAAGCCGAAGCTGGTCCACCCTAGCCCGGCTTCACCTCTCCCAGCAGCTTGAGGGGCAGCCAAGCCAGCTGTGCCAGAGCCAGCACAATGCTGGCTTGGCACTGTCCCCTCAAGGCTGGAGCAGCTGCTGGGAGTGCGAAGCCGGGGGAGGGGCAGAGCCAGGCCGCGCCATGCCGCCCCCTCCCCCAGCTGCAGCTCTCCTACAGGCCGCGCCATGCCCTGCCCCCTCCCCCCAGCTTCAGCTCTCCTACAGAGGAGGAGCATGAGCGGTGGACGGGCTTCAGTGGGTGGGGCTCCTCCTCCACGCGGCTTCAGTGAGCGAGGGGCGAGAGTCATGGTGGGAGTCATGGTGGATTGGAGGCTGGCTGGGGAAATGGCCGAAGGAGGCGGCGCACCGGTCCCTTCTTTTTCTTCACCATTGCCCGGCCCTTCCTCCTCCCCCAAGCAGCAGGAGTTTGGCAGGAGGGGGGGGAGGAAGGGGGGCAGAGAGCTTTTCTCGCGGCACAGCAGGAGATCCGTGACGGCACACTAGTGTGCCACGGCACACTGGTTGAGAAAGACTGGCCTAGACAGGCCGAGGTCCGTCACCAGAGATTGGAGACGACGAAGCCTAGACCGTCGGGGACCTCGGCAGAAAGATTAAGTATAGGATCCGTGGGAACGGATCCTCAGTACTTCGGCCACGTCTCATCTGAGCAGACGTGAAGCGAAGCTGGTCCACGGAGCTAGGTTGGCTAGTGGCTCACCAAGTCTTGTTTTGCATCTTGTACCTTGTCTTGTTCCTGAATCCGCATTGCTGTGCGGAGCCTTGCCAAGTCTTTTGGATACTTTACCAAGCTGTTTTGGATTTGATTGCCTTTTGCCTTTGGAATTGCTTTTGCTATTTTTATGGACAATATACCTTTTGAACTGTTTTTATATATTCAATAAAGTAGTTAGCCTTCAGTCCGTCTCTGTGTGTGTGATTAAGGGGCCGGTCAAGTCCGTGCATCGTGACAGTCATGGAGCAAAGGGACTTAAATTATTTATTTGAAATATTCAGACCCCAGCTTTCAGATCAACAATCTTGACCATAACTTACAATAGGCTATAATAAACAGACATCATCCCAGCACATAGTCTGTCAGATCTGGACGGAGTGCTGACCCGCACCCATGTTCCCCTGGTCATCTTCAAGTGGAAGCATCCTGTCATGAGTTTGCCTGCATGTGGTTTTAATTGTTCCCTTCCTCTGACGGTAATGAAAATATGCAAATGAGATGGCGCCAAATCATTTATAACACAAAAAGGGGCTGAAATCCCTTTGCGAGTGATAAAT
The DNA here is from genome assembly GCA_030556195.1 of Anolis apletophallus. Lineage (NCBI taxonomy): Eukaryota > Metazoa > Chordata > Lepidosauria > Squamata > Anolidae > Anolis > Anolis apletophallus. The sequence goes on along the minus strand of JARBWK010000011.1, from coordinate 115,541,494 downwards.
GGGATCCCGTTTTCCCCAGGCACCGGTGGTCGGGCCCTGTATGATTATAGAGACAAATGACAAATACAGCCTCTGCTCATTGCATGGGTTTGCTACAATTGTGATTTACTTTCAGAAGTGAATACTTAATTCAAGAAAGGTCACTCCGCTCAATTATTCACCAGCTTAGAAAGGTAAATTGCACTGGATGTGTGTGGGATGAGAGCTGGGGAAAGAGCCTGGTTTGAAGTTTAGATAACAGCTTAATAACTACCTTCTGCAGATGCTAATGAACTACTGGTGATTACCCTTACTTTGCCACCGAACCACAAAGACTGTTTTCTCTTACGGCCTGTCTCACCGAGATCTGGACTTGCAAAAACCAGGAGTGCACAACTAAGTCTGCTTAGCAGTTCCATGCAGGTAATGGTGCTGGTAAGAGATGCATGCGGGTGAATTAGCTCTGAAATGTAGTTTCAAATTGTAGACCAATGTGTGCAATGGCTAGTGACCAGGGAAGACACTAAATTAGATCAGTTGCAGGCAAAGCTGACTCTCTCTGACTTGAGAAGATGCCACATGCCATGAGAAGAGGGGCCACCACAGAAAAGGCCCTGTCTCTCGTCCCCACCAGACACAATTGCGAAAGTGGTGGGACCGAGAGCAGGGCCCCTCCAGAAGATCTTAACAGCCTTGATGGTTCATAAGGGAGAATACGTTCGCACAGATAAACTGGGCCGGAACCATATCGGGTTTTGTAGGTCAACACCAGCACTTTCAATTGTGCTCGGAAGCTAATTGGCAGCCAATGGAGCTGGCGCAACAAAGGAGTTATGCGCTCCCTGTACCCAGGGGCGGGCTAAGTTAATTTTAAATTGTAAGCGAACATTATTTTGCCCCCCCCCAATCACTTGATAACAAGAGGGGGCAAGAGATGGGGCACCTTCCTGGCAAAGGAGGGAAAAGGGAAGCAGGGACGCGCCCCCAGTTCAGGAACCGCCATGTGCCTATGGAAAGGGGACCAAATAGAGAGGCTGCTTCTCTTTTTCCTCGCCGTCGACCCCCTACCCTGGTCCACCCCGCTCTCTCACATCCCCAGCCCCCTTTGCGTGGATACGGGGTCTACCTGCTTCCACTGATGCCTCCTTTTCCGCGGCACACCAACGACATCCCTTATCCTTCGCATGCCTTTCCCAAGCTTCCTCCTCTCTGGGGAAAGGAGGCTTTAGAGATTCTGCGCCTTTTACCCAGATGGCACCCCACGCAGCGGCGTCCTTTGCTTATATGGTAGGACCACCCCTGCCTGTACCCCGCTCCCGTTAGTAACCTGGCTGCCGAGCATTGGACTAAGTAAATAATAAATAAATAAGTGCAGCTTCTGGGAAGTCTTCAGAGGCAACCCCACGTAGAGAGCTTTGCAGTAGTCTATATGGGATGTAACCAGAGCGTGGACCACCGTGGCCAAGTCAGACTCCCCAAGTCAGAGATCCCTGGTCATCAGCAAAAATGGGATTTCCACTTTCTCCCAGTATTGGGAGCAATTGGTTTATCTTCATTGTATCCAAATGCAACTTAATGCTCTGATAACACATGGAGTCCACCCTCAAAGGTGGTCACTGAGCATGCGATTGCTTGAGAGCAGAGGTTTCAAACTTCATCCAAGATGTTTGAAGCTCCATCCCCCAGAAGTTCTAGTCAGCTGCCCAATGGCCAAGAATTCTGGGAGTTAAGATCCAAAACACTTGGAGGGCCACAATTTTGCAAAACAGCTCTAGAAGGTTTCTTCCTACTCAGACCATTGGACAGGAGCAAAATGCATCGAACATTTCAATAGCTGATGGAGAAAGGTGCTAGGGATTTTAGGTCTGGGCAGTCATGGTTCTAAATGGTTCTAAAGTACTTACAAAACAAAAGTTCTGGTGGTGAACACTAGGTGGCGCTGGTGCTTTGCTTCTACAGTGTTGCTAAAGTTCTGGTGGTGAACACTAGGTGGCGCTGGTGCTTTGTGTTGCTAAAGTCTGGTGGTGACAGTGTTGCTAAAGTTCTGGTGGTGAACACTAGGTGGCGCTGGTGCTTTGCTTCTACAGTGTTGCTAAAGTTCTGGTGGTGAACACTAGGTGGCGCTGGTGCTTTGCTTCTACAGTGTTGCTAAAGTTCTGGTGGGAAACACTAGGTGGCGCTGGTGCTTTGCTTCTACAGTGTTGCTAAAGTTCTGGTGGTGAACACTAGGTGGCGCTGGTGCTTTGCTTCTACAGTGTTGTTAAAGTTCTGGTGGTGAACATTAGGTGGCGCTGGTGCTTTGCTTCTACAGTGTTGCTAAAGTTCTGGTGGTGAACACTAGGTGGCGCTGGTGCTTTGCTTCTACAGTGTTGCTAAAGTTCTGGTGGTGAACACTAGGTGGCACTGGTGCTTTGCTTCTACAGTGTTGCTAAAGATCTGGTGGTGAACGCTAGGTGGCGTTGGTGCTTTGCTTCTACAGAGTTGCTAAAGTTCTGGTGGTGAACACTAGGTGGCGCTGGTGCTTTGCTTCTACACTGTTGCTAAAGTTCTGGTGGTGAACATTTCAGAACTCTAACAAAACTTTCAACATTTTGTTATAAATGGCAGTTCCTAATTGGTTCTGTCTTAAAAACCGCCAATAATGAAATAATAATGAAGTTTTGAAAGTTTTGATGGAGTTCTGAAATGTTCACCACCAGAACTTTAGCAACACTGTAGAAGCAAAGCACCAGCGCCACCTAGTGTTCGCCACCAGAACTTTAGTTTTGTAAGTACTTTAGAACCATTAAGACCATGATTGCCCAGGCCTACTGGATTTCAGCAGGAAATTAAAATAGGACAATTTCAAGTATGCATCAAATCAGGAGAAAATCAGGAGAAGAGCCTCCTTCTCTGCAACTTACCTGATTCCCGTGTGCGACCTCGCACAACTTCACTCCAGGGTCCAGCCCCAATGGCATTGAAGGCTTGGATTTGGAGTTCATACTCGGTCCACTCCTCTAGATCCTCAATGGTGTTTTCTCTCTCCAACCGATCACTAATGGCTTTTGTGAGCACAGAAGATGGCGTGTCCACACTCCAGTATTTGATCCTGTATCCGACTGACTCGGGGTTTCCATTGTACTGAGTATCAGGCAGAGGCTGAGCACCATGGGGGGAAAGAGAAGCAAATTATACAGATGGACCAGGATTGACTTCCAAATAGAATTTTACATCATTGTCAAGAGCACAAATACTTATGAATATCACACCACAAAGTGTTTGGGTAACTTACGCTTCATTGTTAGAGGCTGCTCTAAAATCTGAAATGAATGGATGACCGGCATCCTTTGAGAAGTCAATTGTAAATGTTGTAGTTTCTGGGTTACTACTATTTTGTAAGTCATCACTTTCTCATTTTATGATATATTAAGTCATGAGGAGGTTAACCTCAAAAAGAGATGAGAAAATATTTCAGCAGGGGATGGATCTATATATCAATAGCACATTCTCCAAGCGAGATCTTGAAAGAGCCAAAAGAGCACACCAATGTCCAGGGGGAGAAAAGCATCTGGTTTGGTGTGGAGTGGAGTGAGAGAACTCCAGATCTGCAGTTTTGTTTCAAAAGTTGAGTGGATCTTAAGTGAGGACACATCCCAAAAATCAGGCCCAGATTAAGCTCTTCGGCCGCCCGAAGGTAAGACGCCCCGCATGCGCGGCAGCAGCCCCAGCCGTGCGGCTTCCGTCGCCGCCTCCTCCTGTAACCGGAAGGAGGGCCTGAGGAGGTGGACGGAAGCCACGCGGCACCGGCCCCACGGCTTCTGTCCACCTCGCACCTTCCTTTTGGGAGCGGGAGGAGGAGGTGGACGGAAGGCGTGCGGCACTGTGGGGCTTCCGTCCGCCGCCTCCTCCAACTCCCGCGACCAAAAGGAGGACGCAAAGCGGCGGGCGGGACTTCCCTTCCTCCTCCTCGTGCCTTCCTTTCGGTTGCAGGAGGGAGAGGAGGCGGCGGACGGAAGCCCCACGGTGCCGTGCGCCTTCCGTCCTCCTCCTCCTCCCGTGACCGAAAGGAAGGCACGAGGAGGAGGAAGGGAAGTCCCGCTCTCCTCCACGCCGCCTGGGCCGCCCCCTTGCAAAGGAAGGAGGCAGCCCGGAGGAGGAGGAGGAAGGGAAGCCCTCTGGCGGGCATGCGTGCATATGCATGCATGCCCGCCGGCGGGGCGGAGCTTCCCTTCCTCCTCGCCGCCTCCTTCCTTTGCAAGGGGCGGCCCAGGCGAGGGAGGGCACCATTCCCTCCTCCCTGCCCCTCGCAGTGCTCTCCCCCACCCTCTCCCGAGGTATGATGACTCTCTCTCTCTCTCTCTAGAGAGAGAGAGAGAGAGAGAGGACTGGGGGGGGGAGAAGCGCTTCGAGGGGGTGGGTTTTAAAAAAAGTTTTCGGGGGGCTGAATCTGCTGCCCCCCCAAAACTGCCGCCCGAGGCCATGGCCTAGTCTGGCCTTATGGGTATTCCGGGCCTGCTAAAAATGGCCCAGCAAGGACTGAGCATGCTTAGCAATAGTGTAGAGCAGGGTGAGTGACCGGAGCTGCCTGTTCGGCGGCTGCTGCCCCCTGGGCCAGGGCCTGACATGCCCCTGGTCGGAGCGGCGTGGCCCGGCTGCCTCTGGTCCCAGAATTGATGCCGAGGCCTCTCCCACAGCCTCTGCCATTGTTGAGAAGGCCTCTGGTGGGGAACTTGACATGCAATATCCTCCGCCTAGGAGCGAGGCTCGCCACCGCCGGTGTCTGGCTCTCACGGAGAGAGAGGCCTGGAGGGAGATGCTGGAGACCAAGGCGCTGGAGTGTAGGCCGGAGAACATAGCGGATGCCCATGCTGTCCCATTGAGCTCCCCATGCAGGCACAGAGGGAGCTGCAGAAAGAAACACAAGATGACCCTACAATTACCGGGAGAGCCAGTCGAGGACGCCAGCCCCAACTTGGTTCCGGTTCTGGATTAGGGAACTGTTCAACTTTTTACCATCTCCGACAGGCAAAACGTCTGGCTCCCTATCTCTCCCATTGCGACCTGGCCACGGTGATCCAAGCCACGGTCATCTCGAGGCTTGATTACTGTAATGCGCTGTACATTGGCCTGCCCTTGTCGACGATCCGGAAACTCAAGCTAGTGCAGAACGCAGCAGCACACCTGCTCTCAGGAGCCGTAAGATCTGCTCACGCAACTCCACTGCTGCGCAAACTGCACTGGCTCCCAATTGAATTCCGGGTCTTCTTCAAGGTGTTAGTTCTAACTTTCAAGGCCTTATATGGTTTGGGGCCAGTGTACCTGAGGCAGCGGCTTACCCCATACGTGCCCAGAAGATCACTGCGCTCAGAGGGGCTCAACATGTTGGAAGTGCCTGGCATAAAGACCTACAGGCTAGCCAGTACGCGGCAGAGGGCATTTGCAGTGGCCGCGCCAATGCTATGGAACTCGTTGCCTGAAGAGACGCGAGCCCTGCGGGACTTGATGACATTTCGTAAGGCTGTTAAGACCTGGCTGTTTAGGCAGGCATTCGGCTCTGACCGGTGCCCGCCATAACCTGCCACCCGCTGCGTCACTGCCGCTACATCACTACTGTCCTGTTACAGTTTACTGGGGGGTAGAATTGGTTTTAACGCTGTTTTAATGTTGTTGTGTGTTTTTATTGGTATTTTATTGTTGTAAACCGCTCTGAGCTTCGGAATGAGCGGTCTACCAAGCTGAAATAAATAATAATAATAATAATAACTTCCCCCACTGCTCCAGCAGGGGACGATGGCGTCTTCCGATGTTGTTACTGCCCCTGAGGCCCAGCCAAGGGACCGCCCACCTGCAGCTGACTGACTGAGGCCTTCCAAGTAAACTAAGAAGCGGAGGAGGTTCCGCACCTGGACTTTCTGGAACATTAGTTCCAGGTGCTGGCAGCACTCTCCGGTGAGACCCCAGCCCTGGAAACAGGACAACTCAACAGTCAAGAGACTTATTTCTAAGTCACGGGGACCAGAGGGTAGAGACGGTGCCCCTCCCCCCTGGTCTGGAGACTTTCCATGACTTCCTGGGAGCTCCACAGCTCCCCTCTTTTGATTGTGTGACAGATGTCACTGTTAAACGACCCTCTTTGGCAGCACGTCAGCCTGCGCGGGACCTGAGTTTTACCCCACACCCACGTTTTGCTACTAATTCCTTTAAATCAGGGGTGCTCATTAGGTAGCTCGAGAGCTAATAGTAGATCTTCGGCCCTCTTCCAGGTGATCTTCGGGCCTCACCAGCCGGATGGGGCGCTCCTGCCATGCGCGCACACACCCTGCGTGCACAGGGGCTCCTGCTGCTTGATTCCGCTCTTGCGGTGCTTCTTTCACCTGCAGGGCATTGCAGGAAGAAGGAAGCACGAGGCGGGGCCTCTGGAGGGAGCACCCTGCCTCTCTCTCGTCCAGAAGCAGCTGTGCAGCCTCCGTTGCCGGCGAGACAGGCAGGGCGGAGCGCTACCTCTGGATGCCCCGCCTCGTGCTTTCTCCTTCCTGCAATGTCCCGCAGGTGGAAGAAGCACTGCGCGGGTGGAGAACAGCAGCAGGACCATGGCAAGAGCGCGCGGCGGCGGGAGCGTGCGGCGGGGGCAGGTAGATCTTTTGGACTTGGTTGCTTTAAGAGTAGCTCGCATGCTGAAAAAGTGTGAGCGCCCCTGCTTTAAATGTTGTATACCCCCTTTACTCTCCCCCCCCCTCTGTCTATGTAATCACCTCTCTATTCTGTTTTACTGTTCTATGTTATGTGTCAAACTCTGTAAACCGCTCCGAGCCCTCGGGGAGTGGCAGTATAAAAGTTTGAAGCATAAAATAAATATTATTATTATTATTATTATTATAATAATAAATGGAGAGAAAACTATGGTCCAAATTCAGTTTGCGAGAAGTCCTTGGAGGTTGGCATTCTAGTAGCCAAAACGAAAATGGTGGGATAATATATGTGCCAAAAACCAGTTAGAATAGGTAAGATGGATATCAAATAGGAAAACAACCATATGGTGGTGTAATAGGCAAGAGAAGGGAGCCCATAGCCTGAGGTTTCCTACTCCTGGCTTTAAAGCTAGCCATGCGGACAGTCCAGTCCAGCATAACTGCAACAAAGAAATATATTAGCAACGGACCTGCCTTTATCTTGAACAGTGCTAGTAGAAAGCACTCTGAAACAGAAGCCAAGGCCTTAATTCATGAGTGCGACACCCCCCCACCCCCACCCACCAGAGTTGGCAGTTCTTTATGGATTATTATTAAAGACCTACAAATGTTCTGCAATTGGGCCGAAGCAATATTAATAGAGTTAATTGCAAAGTCACGTGACGCAGGCCTTTCATCTTTGCCTGCCACACTGTCTCTCTGCTGATTAATCTCTCTTTTGGGTTTATAATAACGTCCTGCCTCTTTTTAACTAGGATCCAAAGTGCTTCTTGCGATGTGTGTGTGTGAACGCACATACACACCCACATATTAGGGGCTGATTTCTGATATGGTTTCCCATGAACAGCAGGACATTGCGCAACAAGAAAGAAATGAATTCCCTTTCACCTCGGAGAACGCATAGAAAATGTGTCTCCGTACGTCCGTGTTAGGGGTGAAACCTATTGCAACTTAAATTCCACATAAGAAAACTAGCTGTACCCGGCCACACGCTGCTGGGCGACTACCTGCTCCACGGACCCTTGCCCATCCCATCTAGTTAAGGACTGCGCAGAGGGGCTCTCGATTCCCCTGATGCAGATAATAAATCACTCCCTGGAGCAGGGAATTTTCCCAGTAAGCTGATCGAACGCGCGGCAGCAACCCAGCTACAAAACTTCCTTGAGACATCAGAGGGCTTGGACCCCTTTCAACCAGGGTTCCGCCCCGGGCACGGGACCGAGACCGTCCTGGTGGCCATCTCGGACGATATCCGCTGCCAACTAGACAAGGGAGGCTCAGTAGTTCTGGTATTGCTGGACCTTACCGCCGCATTCGACACGGTGGACCATGATCTGCTGATACGACAACTTGCCGCCATAGGGATACAAGGAACAGCTTTAGCTTGGCTTAGCTCCTTCCTGCGCGGACGTAGCCAGCGAGTTGAATGGCTAGGCCAAACATCTAGGAAATCTCTCCTCGAGTGCGGAGTGCCCCAAGGCGCCATATTATCACCAACGTTGTTTAACATCTATGTTCGGCCGTTGGCTGGTATAGCCCGGAGCTTCGGCCTAGGGTGCTACCAATATGCCGATGACACCCAGCTCCTACTGAAACTGGAGCCTGGCGCAACTTCGGTGCCCGAAAACTTCACTCGAGGCCTAGAAACAGTGACAAAATGGCTCCGCGCCCACAAACTTAAAATAAATCCATCAAAGACGGAGATCTTATGGCCGAGCCGCCCAGAACCACCTTTCTCGCTGCCCCCCTTTGAAGGGGAACCGCTGATTCCTTCCCCCTCAGTAAAAAGCCTTGGTATTATCCTGGACTCCGAATTGTCGATGGAGATTGCCCAGGTTGCCTCCACGAGCAAAAGGGCCTTCTTCCACCTGCGCCAAGCGAGACAATTGGCGCCTTATCTTCAGACGGAAGCGCTAGCTACAGTAATCCATGCCACGGTTACATCAAGGCTGGATTACTGTAACGCTTTGTATGTAGGTCTACCCCGGTCACTAACCCGCAGGCTCCAGATTGTGTAGAACACGGCCGCCAGGCTTCTCACAGGAACATCGATGAGATGCCACATTACACCATCTCTGCAGCGCCTGCACTGGCTGCCCGTTGAGTATAGAGCCTTACACAAGACCTTGACCTTGGCTTTCAAAGCCCTACGGGGCCGGGGCCCAACATACCTAAAAGACCGCTTGTTGATGCCTGCTTACTCAAGGACCCCGGCAGCAAACAAGAACCTTCTTCACGTACCAGGCTTGAAAGAGGCCCACCTGGAGACCACGAGACGGAGATCGTTCTCCGCTGTGGCCCCGTTCTTTGGAACTCGATGCCACCGGACCAGAGAGCCTCCCTCGACCTGCCCCAGTTCCTGACCGCTCTGAAGACCTGGCTATTTAGGAAAGTCCATGGTTAATGCAGAACCAGGAACTCAAATACCGAGCCTGGCCCCTGCATTTAACCACTGAATATTTTAATCTAGTTTTAAATACTCTATTTTAATTGTGGAATTTGTTGTGTGTAAGTCGCCCGGAGCACTAACGTGGAGGGCGACTCAGAAATAATAAAGTCAGTCAGTCAGTCAGTCAGTGGTATGGAAAATTAGGTAATGAGAAGGTCTGCTTAATGACCACAGCCACAACAATAGTAATAGGAAGGAAAGAAAGAGGTACCGAAGGAAGGAAGGAGAGAAAGTTGAAAGGAAAGAAAAAGGGGAGGAAAGGCTGGAAAGAGGCAAAGAAGGAAGTAGAAAATGATATAGTATTCCTTTCCCCTCCTCCTTTCTGCTACCCTTCCTTTTTCCTTCCTTTCTTCTCCCCTCGTTCCTTCCTTCCTTCCTTCCTTTATTCCTTCCTTCTATCCTTCCCTTCCTTTCCCCTCCCCTCCTTCCTGCTATCTTTCCCTTTCCCTTCCTTTCTTCTCCCCTCCTTCCTTCCATCCTTCCTTCTACCCTTCCTTTCCCCTTCCCTCCTTCCTGCTATCCTTCCTTTTTCCTTCCTTTCTCCTCCCCTCCCTCCTTCCTTCCTTGAATCCATCCTTCCTTCCTTCTATCCTTCCCTCCCTTTCCCCTCCTTCCTGTTATCCTTCCTTTCCCCTTCCTTTCTCCTCCCCTCCCTCCTTCCTTCCTTGCATCCATCCTTCCTACCTTCTTCCCTTCTTCTATCCTTCAGTTCCTTTCTCCCTCCCCTCTTCCTGCTATCCTTCCTTTCTCCTCCCATCCATCCATCCCAAACAGTGACCTGGTCCAGCCATTCGCCCCCCCCCCCCCCCACACACACACAGGTCTGTGTGGGCGGGGGAGGCAGGGAGAAGCTTTAGGGCGCCTGATCTGTTGGGAGGGGTGAGTAGAGGAGCTTTTCCACGCGCTGCCCCTCTGATTGGCCGGGGGTTTTGTGCGCCCTGTTGGGAGGGGTGAGTGTGTTATTTGCGAGGGGTGGGGAGGCGTGGGAGAAGCACAGCGCTTGCCCGATGTGTTGGGCGGGGGGAGGGAGCTATTCCAACCACCTTTGCCATGCGCGGTTTTTCTTGGCCTGCCCCAGTGGTTTCTGGGACTTGTAGTCCCAAACGTTTTTAGGGTTTTTTCGACTGTTGTCTTTAATTTGGGGGGTGGTGGAAAACATACCTCATTGGGTTATGTGTCAGTGTGGCCTGGTTGTGTGTGTGTTCGTTGTGTAGTTTTGCTGTCTATAAGCTTATAAACACGGATTGAAGACTTTTATATATATAGATGGTGGTGGGGAGAGTATATTCTCTTTTAGAGAGAGAAATGGGGAGAAATCATACTGGGAAGGCTGCAAGCCGTGGAATAGATGAGGAAATGGGATATGTGAATGAATTCTAGTTGGTTGGGGTGGGCACGGCTGTCAGAGGCAAATGATAAATTCATTTATCAGTGGCCCTGCAATTTATCACTCGATTCCAGAGTTAATCACTTAGCGCTGCAATCTATCACATCGATATAACCTCCACATTGACACTGTTTTCCTAAGTGGGGAGGGGGAAAACTCTCTCTTTGCAGCTGAAAACTTTTCAGAAGTTGAAACGAACGCGGCTCCAGTGAATGGGATTTGTTTGGAATGGCGCTGCCATAAGCAGAGCGGCGCCATCTGCTCTCCTCCAATTATATCATATTTATAATTTCTTGCTATGCTTCTTATCATATGGTCCATTAGAGAACAGATCCTATCCAGGAATATAAGAAGGCACGGGTGCCTGCTAGAGCGCGGAAAGGAAATATGTAGAAGGATCTCAATTAGGACTAGGGTTGCAAATACACCGAAAAATCTTTTTCTGAGTCTTTGCTGAATGGAAAAGTTAAAATGTCAACTTACCACCCAGCGGACCCATAGGCTGGTCTCACTAGCGGTGCGCACAGTCACACTCCCGGGTGCAACGTCCGGTGGAGCTTGGAGGGTCTGGATGACCCGCGATGGCTGGCTGAGGGGGCTTGTCCCAACCACATTCACCTGCCTCATCCTGAACCTGAAAGACAGAAGCAGACAGTCTCAAAGGGCTTCGAAGGGCCCAGGACACCTGAAACCAGAACTGTCCTTGTTCACCAACGTAAATAACATAACATCTTGTGAAAATCGTGCCCTAGATCAGTGTTTTTCAACCTTTTTTGAGCCGCAGCACATTTTTTACATTTACAAAATCCTCGGGCACACCACCAACCAAAATGACACAAAATGACACTCTAACACAGTCATACATATAGTTAATATGTTTTTAAATGTATTTATACACTCAGTGTGAAACCTGGACCTGTTTTGATGAACACAACATAGATATCCTGGCAGGAATGGCAGAAAGACACACACTTCCCACACAGAACTCCCATAACCAAGATAAAATACTATAAGAGTTTGGTGGGCATTGACCTTGGGTTTTGGAGTTGTAGTTCACCTATACCCAGAGAGCACTGTGGACTCAAACAATGTTGGATCGGGACCAAACTTGGCATGAATACTCAATATGCCCAAATGTAAACACAGATGGAGTTTGGGGAAAATAGACTTTGACATTTGGGAGTTACAGTTTCTGGGATTTATAGTTAACACAAAATCAAAGAGCATCCTGAACTCTTGCAACAATGGAATTGAACCAAACTTGGCATATTGAACTCTCATTACCAAGAGAAAGTACTGAAAGGGTTTGCTTGGGAATTGACCTTGAGTTTGGAAGTTGTAGTTCACCTACACCCAGAGAGCACTGTTGACTCAAACAATGTTATGTTATGTTGTTGTTTGTTTTCTATCAAGAGTCACAATGTTGGAAGGAGGCACACCACTTTAAGGTCCCTCAAACAGGCATGGGAAAACTTCGGTCCTCTGGGTGCTTTGGACTCCAACTCCCACCATTCCTAACAGCCTGAGGCCCTTTGCTGCTTAAGTGACTGAGGGGAAAAAAGGAAAAGGGCCTGAGGCTGATAGGAATGGTGGGAGTTGGAGTCCAAAACACCTGGAAGGTCCAAGTTTGCCCATGCCAGCTTTCGACAGAGACCTCTTCCTCCCCCTTCCCCTTCGCGCTCTTTCTTCCCCCTCCTGCCAAACACTTACTTTTTCTTCTACACTGCCGCTTCTGCCGCCATTTTGATCCGAGGGGGCAGCGTGAGTGTGTTCAGGAGGGGAGGGGGGAGGGAGGAAGATGTGACCCGTGCGGGCGCTAATGCGCAGACTCGCCCCAGAGCAAAGTGAGGCAAAGCGAGCAGAGCGAGGCTGGGAAGAAGGGAGCCCGAGTGGAGAATAGGGGGAAGAAAGGGTATTGGAGGTTCCCATTTCCCACGGCACACCTGATGATCGCTCACGGCACACTGGTTGGGAAACACTGCTTTAGAGGAAGGTATCACTATTTCAAACAATTTTCTTCCTCAGTCTAAGCATTTATATAATCCCAATAATATGCAAAGTAGACTGGGGATGATGGGAACTGCAATCCAACTTAACTTGTGGCTGCAAGGTTGCGGAAAGGTTAAAGGACATTTTAAAGTTGGATATCATATCCACAGGTTTTGTATCCAAATTCAAAGCCCACCATCCTGTCTAAACAGAGCAAATGACAGCCTTCCAGATGTTCCTGAATCACAACTGCCATCAGTGGAGTCATTATGTCTAAAGATGAGAAATACAGGAGTTGGAGTCCAGAATCTGGAGGACCACATAAAATGACATGGAAGGCCATGAGTTTGACACGTGTCCTCGATCAGTAATAAAGCCGCCGTTGAAAAAACCATCACTGGACCCTATCAATTGGACAACTATCGGCCTGTTTCCAATCTCCCCCTTTTGGGCAAAGTCCTGGAATGTGTGGTGGCCTCTCAACTCCAGGTATTCTTGGAAGACACGGATTATCTGGACCCAGCACAGTCTGCTTTTAGGCCAGGACATGGTATTTAGACAGCCTTGGTCGCCTTAGTGGATGATCTTTGCTGGGAGCTTGACAGGGGGAGTTTGTCCCTGTTGGTTCTGCTAGACATCTCAACAGCCTTCAATACCATTGACCACGGTATCCTTCTGCGACACCTCGTGGGAATGGGCCTTGGCGGTACTGCTTTGCAGTGGCTCCAGTCCTTCCTTGAGGGTCGCTCCCAGAAGGTGTTGTTGGAAGACTGCTGCTCGACTCCACAACCATTGACTTGTGGAGTCCTGCAGGGTTCAATACTGTCTCCCATGTTGTTTAACATCCATATGAAGCCGTTGGGGGAGGTCATCCGGAGTTTCGGGGTACGGTGTCACCCGTACACAGATGACGTCCAACTCTGTCACTCCTTCCCACCTGCTACTAAGGAGGCTGTCCAGGTCCTGAAACGGTGCTTGGCCGATGTGATGGTCTGGATGAGGGCGAACAAATTGAAATCGAATCCAGACAAGACTGAGGTACTCCTGGTCAGTCGAAAGGCCAAACAGGGTCTAGGGTTACAGCCTGTGCTTGATGGGGTTACACTCCCGCTGAAGGTGTAGGTTCGCAGCTTGGATGTGATCCTGGATTCATCGCTGAGCCTGGAATCCCAGGTCTCGGTGGTAACCGGGAAAGCATTTGCACAATTAAAACTTGTGCACCAGCTGCGCCCGTTCCTTGGGAAGTCTGACTTGGCCACGGTAGTCCACGCTCTGGTTACATCCCGTATAGACTACTGCAATTCTCTCTATGTGGGGCTGCCTTTGAAGACTGTTCAGAAGCTTCAAATGGTCCAACGTACGGCAGCCAGGTTGTTAACAGGGGCGCAACTCAGGGAGCACACAACTCTGCTGTTGTGTCAGCTCCACTGGCTGCCAGTTTGCTACCGAGCACAATTCAAAGTGCTGGCTGTGGCCTACAAAGCCCTAAACCAGTGCTGTCCAACTTCTGGCGGGTCCATTGCCGGATAAGAGGTCACTGATGACCTGCGGGGCCGCTCGGCCCCGCCCCAGGCCCCGCCCCCAGGCCCCACCCCCAGCCCAGGCCCCGCCCCCCTCCTAAAGCTGCCGAAAAAGGAGGAGTAGGCGGCGCCAAGAGCAGCGCGTCACAGGTCTGGCGTGACGCGCTGCTCTTGGCACCGCCTACTCCTCCTTTTCGGCCCCCCCTCCCTTCCTAGGCCGGGGGAGCCGAAAAAGGGCAGAAGGCGGCGCCAACGGCAGCGCATCACAGGCCTGGCGTGACGCGCTGCCCCTTGGCACCGCCTACTCCTCCTTTTCGGCGCCCCCCCTCCCTTCCTAGGCCGGGGGAGCCGCCTTCTGCCCTGCTCTTGGCGCCGCCTTCTGCCCTTTTTCGCTCCCCTGCCCTAGGAAGGGAGGGGGCACCGAAAAAGGGCAGAAGGCGGCGCCAACGGCAGCGCGTCACAGGCCTGGCATGATGTGCTGCCCCTTGGCACCACCTACTCCTCCTTTTCAGCGCCCCCTCCCTTCCTAGGCCGGGGAGCCGCCGAAAGGAGGAGTAGGCGGTGCCAGGGCAGCGCGTCACGCCAGGCCTGTGACGCGCTGCTCTTGGCGCCGCCTTCTGCCCTTTTTTTCGCGGCTCCCCCGCCTAGGTAGGGAGGGGCGCCGAAAAGGAGGAGCTAGCTCTCTTCCTCCTCCCTGCCCCCCCTCCCTCTCCCCCCGGCCGCCATTTTTTTTAAAAAATCAATTTTTTAAAAATTTAAAAATGGCAGCTGAGGGCATAGGTGGGGCCGTGTCCAACAGGCTACAGGGCCGGATCCGGCCCCGGGGCTGCCAGTTGGACAGCCCTGCCCTAAACGGTTCTGGCCCTGCTTATCTGTCCGAACGTATCTCTCCTCATGAACCATCAAGGAATTTAAGATCTTCTGGCGAGGCCCTGCTCTTGGTCCCGCTTTCTTCACAGGTTCAGTTGGCGGGGACGAGAGATAGGGCCTTCTCAGTGGTGGTCCCTCGGCTGTGGACCGCTCTCCCTAGGGGCATTAGATCGGCCCCCATCCTCTTAATATTTTGTAAAAAAGTCAAAACCTGGCTTTGTGAGCAGGCTTTCTCAAATGCAGTGTGGCAGATAATTTCTTGACCTCGGAACGACTGGACAATTGTGATCGGATAACGATTTTGGTATTGAGATGCGGAGGATTTATGCTTTTATTGATGTTCCTGTTTATGGAATTTTAGGTAAGTTATATGCTTTTAACTGTTTTTATATTATTGTGGCATCGAATTGTGCCATTTTGTAAACCGCCCTGAGTCGTCCTTGGGCTGAGAAGGGCGGTATAGAAATATAGTTAGTAAATAAATAAATAAATGAATAAATCTCTCTATATATAATAAAGCGGAATGTTTGTATGTTTGTTTGTGGGTTTGTATGTATGTATGTGCCAGCGTTCTGAATGGCTCTCGGCCTCTACATTCTGACAACATGATTGGTTGCCAGTGAGGAAGTATTTGCATAACGCCTCTAATTGGCCAGCCAACACGAACATTCCGACACTCTAAACTGCCAGAGGGGGATAAGGCAAAGGCCTGAGGCAGTCAGCCATGGTGGGAGTTTCAGACCAAAACACTTTGCGGCTCCCAACAAAGACAGAACAAGTCCAAACTTGGCACACAAAACCCCCAAGACCCACTCTACATCCTGGTGCAGTTTGAAGGAGGGCAGACTATGGATGATGGGACTTTAAGTACCTCCAATCACTTCCCCAGACCGCTGCTACCCTCATCCACTGACTGATCCAGACCAAACTTGCCACACAGAGCCCCCATGACCCACTTTACATCCTGGTGCAGCTTGGAGGAGGGCAGACCATGAATGATGGGACTTGAAGTACTTCCAATCATTTCCCCAGATCACTGCTACCCTCATCCACTGACTGATCAAGACCAAACTTGGCACACAGAGCCCCCATGACCCACTGTACATCCTGGTGCAGCTTGGAAAAGGGCAGGAATGATGCAGACCATGATCATGATGGGACTTGAAGTACCTTCATCCTCACTTTCCAAAGACTGATGGGACAAACCTAATCCAATGACTGATCAAGACCAAATGATGGGACTTGACACACAGAGCCCTCCACTGACCCACTCTTCATCCTGGTGCAGTTTTGTGTGGGACGGACCACAGATGATGGGACTTGAAGTACCTTCACTCACTTCCTGAGAGCACTGTGACCCTCATCCAATGACCAATACAGACCAAACTTGCCACACAGAGCCCTCATGACCCACTCTACATCCTGGTGTCGTTGGATGAGGGACGGATGGACCATGGATGATGGGAGCCCACATTCTACATCCTGACCTTCACTACCTTCACTAACTTCCTGAGACCACTGCAAGCCATGTAAACATCTGTTAAGGACCAACCTTGGCACACAATGCCTTCCTCAAATAACCCGGGCAGGGCCAGGTTCCCAAGCTAGTAAATAAATAAAAGGCAGCTGAGACTCATTGCCTGCTCTCTAGCAATGTTGACACTTCCAAGTTGCAAGTGTTTATTGGAGAGATTGATTTAGATCTGCTAACATAAACGGAACAGCAGATGTAGATCTGCTAATGTAAATGAGACAACCATGAAAGACAACCAGAAAGCTTTGGAAATATTCTAATAAATGCTTTTACCTTGAATTATAGCATTCTGAGAAAAGGAGGAAATTCCGTTATAGACGCCCAACTAATTGGGTGGATGCGCATCGGGAGTGGGGTGTCGCAAGCCAAGAGATTTGAAGCTGTGCTTATCTCACTGATTATGATTAAATTCCCCATTCTTTGGGCCTTCCAAGGCTCTCACGGGAACGGACATGAATGATTCCTCTCATCCTCCATGATCAAAATTTGCCCTCTCCAATTAAAATATCACCCCTTGTCAGGGAAAGCTGATTAAGCCAATCCAAAGTTTCAGCTCTTTTCACTGCAACATAAAAAAGTTTCATTTGGACAGAATTACCTTCCATTAGATACACTTCACTTTGGGGGGGGGGGGGGGTATCCATAACCAAAATTAGAACAGCAGGGATAAATATGAGCTCTTGGCGATAGTAGGTTTAGAAGTCTGGATAAAAAACACAACAGTCCAGGCTGGTGTTTCTATGCAAACTATGAGATTGTGAAAGAAAGTGCCTTCTGGTTCAGGGAAAGATGAACCAGACACTAAGGATAAGAGGCATGCATTCACTGTCATAAGCATAGAGCAGGGGTGCTCATTAGGTACATCGCGATCTACTGGTAGATCTCATAGGGCGTCCTGGTAAATCACAGGCAGGGCGGGAAGAAGGCTCAGTCCCACCCCACAGGCTCCCAACGCCGCCCAGGTGCAAAAGGAGGTTGGACTGGATGGCCCTTGGAGGTCTCCTCCTATTCTAGGAACCCATCGCATGTGCAAGCATGACACTCCTCGCGCCAAGAACAGGCAGACACAATTGGTTGGATGAAAATGGCCACAACTCAAATGTATTGAAAACAGGAACGAAGGGTTGGCGGCCACGCTTGGGTCCTGGATCAGGGTCGAACAGCCCCCACGAATGTCCAAAGGCGTTAGCAAGCCTGGGGTGCGAGCGGCCCAATGCCTGTCCGTGTCCACGGAAACTCAGCACCCAAGGGGGCCTGGGCGTTATCCCCCTACCAACCAAGGGGCGATAAGCCAACCTGATCCAGGGGCCATGCCACACGCCAAACACGGAGTTGCGACAGAGAACGTAACGAAAACGTGAAACCATGAACAGAGTAACAAGTAAGAGCAGATAAACAAAAGGACATGAACAAGCAATGCAATAAGTAGGGGGGAGGCAAAACAAGACTGCCTCCGAATGAGGCCAGGCGGTCCCGGGCAGCCTAAGTAAGCTGCCTGGGCGGAAGTGCAGGCCAACCGGAAATAGGGAGGGGGCGGGGCAGAGCCAGACCCTTCATTGGCCAGCTGGCCTGGTGGAGGGAAGCCTTCCCGCCAACCTGGGGGCTTCTGGGGAAAAGAAGCCCCCTCAGGCAAGCAAGATGGCAGGAGGGCAATGCTGCCCCGCAAACCGCTTGGCCGGTGAGTCGGCCAAGCCCATTGTTGTTGTTGTTGTTATTATTATTATCAGAGGCTGAATGGCCATCTGTGAGGAATGCTTTGATTGTGTTTTTCCCTTATGGCAGAAGGAGGTTGCACTGGATGGCCCTTGGAGGTCTCCTATTCTAGGAACCCGTTGTTGTTGTTGTTGTTGTTATCAGAGGCTGAATGGCCATCTGTGAGGAATGCTCTGATTGTGCTTTTCCCTTATGGCAGAAGGAGGTTGCACTGGATGGCCCTTGGAGGTCTCCTTCCACTCTAGGAACCTATTGTTGTTGTTACTATTAATATTTTTAGTAGTAGTAGTAGCAGAGGCTGAATGAATATCATCATCATTATTATCTATATATATAAATTTGGACAGTCCGTTTAATGTCGTATATAGACAAAGAAACTATGGCTCGCAGAAACACCAAACTTTACAACCGACTGGACCATTACACTGGCTACAGACAACGCCCAAAAAACCGACCCTACGTACCTCCCAACACCCCAAAAAACGATCCCCAAAAAATTGCCAACGGAACTCCCACCCCGGCCACTTTGCTGCCAGCGCGAACGTTTAGAGAGCGGCAGAAGGCCAAGGAGGCGGCGCCACGGCCCGGGGCCCAAACAGGAAGGCAGCCGGCGACAGAGGCTGAGGACGCAGCGGGAAAGGCGTTCGCGTGACCCGGCTCCATGCGGCGCCTGGAAGGTAAGTGAACTACACCTCCCAGAAGGCTCCGCGCCAGCCCGTTTCCCAGCGAGCGGCGCTGAGCCTTCTGGGAGGTGTAGTTCACTTACCTTCAGACCCCGCCTCCCCTCCCCAGCCCCTCCCACCTCCTCCCACCCCCTGCCGCCTCCCGGTCAGGAGCCAGCGGCGGAGGCGTGGCAGGAGGCGGGGACTCCCCTCCTCCCCAGCCCCTCCCACCTCCTCCCGCCCCCCCCCTCGCCGCCCGGTTAGAAAGAACGGTGGGGGGGGCGTGGCAGGAGAGGACACGCCTCCCCCCTCCCCAGCCCCTCCCACCTCCTCCCGCACCCCCCTCCTCCTCAGCTTACCTTCTCGGCCCCTCCTCCTCCTCGGACTCCCTCCTTCCTTCTCTAGGGCCCAAAAGGTCCTTGGCTGCCCTGGGAAGCGCCTGGAAAAAGTAAATAGCCAGCCAGATCCTTACTTTTTCCAGGCGCATCCCTCCCCAGGGCCCCCTCCCACCTCCTCCCACCCCTCCCCGGACGCCCTGGGGGGAGAGGATGCCGCGCCGCCTCTTCCCTCGGTGACTGGGGAGGAGGCGGGCTGGCCAGACGGAGACCGAGAGGTAGAGTGAGGGCGCCGGGAGGGAGGAAGAGAGAGAGAGAGAGAAAGAGAGAGAGATAGAGAAAGAGAGAAAGAGAGAGAGAGAGAGAAATAGAGAAAGAGAGAGTGTGAGAGAGAGAAATAGAGAGATACAGAGAGAGAGAGAGAAAGAGAGAGATAGAGAGAGAGAAATAGAGAGCGAGGTACAGAGTGAGAGAGACAGAGTGAGAGAGATAGAGAAATAGAGAGAGACAGAGATACAGAGAGAGAGACATGGCACAGCAACGAGTGCACGGGTACAGCTAGTTATGAATAAATTCAGGGGCTTATGATACTCACATTTAGTTGAATTCAGTCTAAAAATATATTATATGGCTCTTACTGAAATAAATTTCCAAATATTTTGCTTTCATGGCACTCTGAGTAGTGGGTAGGTAGATCATTTGGACTTGGTTGTTTTATAAGTAGCTCGCATGCTGAAAAAGTGTGAGCACCCCTGGCATAGAGTAACTCACTGATGAATCTTTTCGTACTACCTTTTTTAGTCGCTCTACTTGTCTCTGTGAAATGCTGGGTGTCTCTAGCTTTAAAAGGCTGGGATGGAGTGAAGGTGGAGCAAGCTTATGCAATGCCATTAGTCTATCTGCTCAGATCTTGTTAAGGAAGTGCATTAAAGGGAGGCGAAGCATTAAGCAAAACAAGCCCATTAATTTTCCAAACACTGACAGCACACAGAAGGAACAAGGCAAGCCTGACCAAGATGTGGCCTAAGACCAAGTGCCTCCCTGCTTCCATCAATGAGGAATATGCTTCTAAGTCTAGATGAGATGATGGAGGAAAAACTCCTTTCAGCATCTAAGAGCAGTTGAGGACTCCAAAGGAGCAAAAAACAGTATATCTGCCCAGAGACCAATTTGCAGAAGCATACGGAATTAGTGGAACCTCTTTTAAACTAGTAGGCAATCACTCTAAACCAGTGATTTTTAACCTTTTTTGAGCCCCGGCACATTTTTTACATTTACAAAATCCTGGGGCACACCACCAACCAAAATGACACCAAATGACACTCTAACACAGTCATACATATAGTTAATATGTTTTTAAATGTATTTATACACTCAGTGTGAAACCTGGGCCTGTTTCGATGAACACAACATAGATACCCTGGCAGGAATGGCAAAAGACACAAACTTCCCACACAGAACTCCCATAACAAGAGAAAATACTATAAGAGTTTGGTGGGCATTGACCTTGAGTTTTGGAGTTGTAGTTCACCTATATCCTGAGAGCACTGTGGACTGAAAAAATGTTGGATCAGGACCAAACTTGGCATGAATACTCAATATGCCCAAATGTGAGCACAGATGGAGTTTGGGGGAAATAGACCTTGACATTTGAGAGTTACAGTTTCTGGGATTTATAGTTAACACACAATCAAAGAGCATCCTGAACTCTTGCAACAATGGAATTGAACCAAACTTGGCATATTGAACTCTCATTACCAACAGAAAGTACTGAAAGGGTTTGCTTGGGAATCGACCTTGAGTTTGGAAGTTGTAGTTCACCTACACCCAGAAAGCACTGTGGACTCAAACAATGTTACGTTATGTTGTTTGTTTTCTATCCAGAATCACAATGTTGGAAGGAGGCTCACCACTATCAGGTCCCTCTAAAACAGGCATGGGAAAACTTTGGCCCTCTGGGTGCTTTGGACTTCAACTCCCACCATTCATAACAGCCTGAGGCCCTTTCCTGCTTAAATGGCTGAGGGGAAAAAAAGGAAAAGGACCTGCGGTGGGAGTTGGAGTCCAAAACACCTCGAAGGTCCAAGTTTGCCCATGCCAGCTTTCGACAGAGACTTCTTCCTCCCCCTTCGTGCCCTTTCTTCCCCCTCCTGCCAAACACTTACTTTTTCTTCTACACTGCCGCTTCTGCCACCATTTTGATCCGAGGGGGCAGCGTGAGCGTGTTCAGGAGGGGAGGGGGGAGGGAGGCAGATGTGACCCGTGCAGGCGCTACTGCGCAGACTCGCCCCAGAGCAAAGCGAGGCAAAGCGAGCAGAGCGAGGCTGGGAAGAAGGGAGCCCGAGTGGAGAAGAAAAAGTGTTCGGCAGGAGGGGGAAGAAAAGGTTTTGGAGGTTCCAATTTCCCACGGCACACCTGATGATCACCCACGGCACACTTGTTGGGAAACAGTGCTGTAAACCAGGGCTGTCCAACTGCCGGCCCTGCAGGTGTTTTGGACTTCAAGTCCCAGAAATCCTAACAGCTGGTAAACTGGCTAGGATTTCTGGGACTTGAAGTCCAAAACACCTGCAGGGCCGACAGTTGGACAGCCCTGCTGTAAACTATGTGAGAATTAAAGAAAGGGGACAGCATTTTTTCCCAGAGTGGCTGACTGTTGTAGCTCAGCAAGTGGCAGAGGATTTTTCTGACATTTCAGAGGATGAAGGGTTTGATGGGTTTCAAAGTGAGGAGTCTGTCAGTGGTTGGGAGAGAATTGCAGGCAGGCCAATGTTTTGGTTTTCTGTGCTTGTTCCCAGGCAATCAGGGGAAGGGAAAGTTTCAGTTCTCTTAAGAAATGGCCTTCGACCAATGGAGAGTTTTCCCGAGAAAACAGATTGGGCCTGAGAACAGAGGGAGTGAGAAATAGACAAATTAGATGCTCTCAGAGAATTTGTGACAAGACCTTGACGCAGTCAGGGAAAGTGAAAGTTTCAGTTCTCTTAAGAAATGGCCTTCGAGCAATGGGGAGTTTTCCCGAGAAAACAGATTGGGCCTGAGAACAGAGGGAGTGAGAAATAGACAAATTAGATGCTCTCAGAGAATTTGTGACAAGACCTTGAAGCAATCAGGAAAGTGAAAGTTTCAGTTCTCTTAAGAAATGGCCTTCGAGCAATGGGGAGTTTTCCCGAGAAAACAGATTGGGCCTGAGAACAAAGGGAGTGAGAAATAGACAAATTAGATGCTCTCAGAGAATTTGTGACAAGACCTTGAAGCAATCAGGGAAAGTGAAAGTTTCAGTTCTCTTAAGAAATGGCCTTTGAGCAATGAGAGTTTTCCCGAGAAAACAGATTGGGCCTGAGAACAGAGGGAGTGAGAAATAGACAAATTAGACGTTCTCAGAGAATTTGTGACAAGACCTTGAAGTCCAGGTGGATTTGGCATGATCTCATGGCTACTTGGACGGGCTAAAATTAAGTGGTGTTGGCTTCACACTCCTCAGAGGAGACGACGTTGCCATATGGGATGGCTCTCCTGTCAACTTCATGGTTCAAGTACTTTCAAGCTTCCTGTTCTGGTCCATGCCTTTGTTTCCTTGAAGGATTTATCTTGGAATAGTTCCTGTTTTCTTGATTATGGATTTATGTTTGAAGCACTACTGTGGATTTTGGTTCTCTTGACTTGATGTACTTATGCATTTTTGGATTATTGTTCTTTTGTATTTGCTATTCTTCTGATCCTTTTGGAAATGTCTCCCCCCCTTTTTTTTTACCTGCTTTCTTCAACACACATTTTTAGATAGAACAAATGGACTTGTGTGTTGCTGGGCGAAAAGGTGTTTCAGTGCTGGAGTGCAACTACTTTATACTTTTGCCTTCCCAAGCACTGACATGCTTAGTAACTGCAAAGCTGTTGCACCTTATACTTAAGGTCATAGCCCTGACCTAGCAATAAAGAAGTTAAATGAGGTAAATTGGAAGAATTTACAATGGCAATAACAGAACGAAAGGCAGAACGTCCCTCACATTGATGGGCACTTGATGTACGTCAAAGCTTAACTCCATAGTATGCTCCCAAGTATAGTGAAGAGAGGAAAATGAAATCTACTAACCCAATTTACGGAATAAAGCCAAAGTGATATAGGGAGCTGCCAGCCAATTCCAGCGCCGTCTCCCCCACAAATGAAGCAAGATCAATTTTAATTAAACCAGTGCAACTTTTAGTCTAGACAAACTCCCAGATTCAAGATGTGTTAAGTTATTCAACGGCACTATTTAGCACTGCACTTTACACCTCGCTCCCATTTCCAGATTGATTAATTATTTTACTATGTGAAGGCGACAATTAAAATACATCAAGCGGGTCATTTAAGTGCAAATGCTTGTGAGGTGTAAATTTAAACTCTTCGGAGGTGTGAATTTTCCCCCCAGCAGCTGCTTGTGTGAGCATCGGAGCTGGCCCTGGCTGCCATGGACGGGCCGGTTGATGTGTCCATTAATTACCAGCTGCTCTCACCTGTAATGCATATAAGGCGTGAGGTTTGGGATCTCCAACAGCTGAGCATCTGATTCCTTCTCTACCTCACACAGCGTGATCCATTCCTCTTCTTCGCCTATGACACCAACCTATGAGGAGGACAAGAAATAATAGTTTTGGTTTAGATAACATCATCCTTAGGGGAATGCTAGTAAGGATGCGGTCACACATTCTGATTTCTCAAAAGTATTTCAGGATATAGAGCAGTGTATTTCAACCTTTTTTGAGCCGCGGCACACTTTTTACATTTACAACATGCTGGAGCACACCACCAACCAAAATGATACAAAATGACACCCTAACACAGTAATACATATAGTTAATATGTTTTTTAATGTATTTATACACTCCGTGTGAAACCTGGGCCTGTTTCGATGAACACAACATAGATATCCTGATAGGAATGGCAGAAAGACACAAACTTCCCACACAGAACTCCCATAACCAAGAGAAAATGCTATAAGAGTTTGGTAGGCATTGACCTTGAGTTTTGGAGTTGTAGTTCACCTATATCCAGAGAGCACTGTGTACTCAAACAATGTTGGATCAGTACCAAACTTGGCATGAATACTCAATATGCCCAAATGTGAACACAGATGGAGTTTGGGGAAAATAGACCTTGACATTTGGGAGTTACAGTTTCTGGGATTTATAGTTAACACACAATCAAAGAGCATCCTGAACTCTTGCAACAATGGAATTGAACCAAACTTGGCATATTGAACTCTCATTACCAACAGAAAGTACTGAAAGGGTTTGCTTGGGAATTGACCTTGAGTTTGGAAGTTGTAGTTCACCTACACCCAGAGAGCACTGTGGACTCAAACAATGTTATGTTATGTTGTTGTTTGTTTTCTCTCCAGAATCACAATGTTGGAAGGAGGCTCACCACTTTAAGGTCCCTTAAACAGGCATGGGGAAACTTCGGCCCTCTGGGTGCTTTGGACTTCAACTCCCACCATTCCTAGCAGCCTGAGGCACTTTCCTGCTTAAGTGGCTGAGGGGGGGGGCGTGAGGAAAAGGTCCTGAGGCTGCTAGGAATGGTGGGAGTTGGAGTCCAAAACACCTGGAAGGCCCAAGTTTGCCCATGCCAGCTTTCGACAGAGACCTCTTCCTCCCCCTTCACACCCTTTCTTTCTCCTCCTGCCGAACTCTTACTTTTTCTTCTCCACTCAGGCTCCCTTCTTCCCAGCCTCACTTTGCTCGCTTTCCCTCTTTTTGCTCACGCTGCCGCTTCTGCCACCATTTTGATCCGAGGGGGCAGCGTGAGCGTGTTCAGGAGGGGATGGGGGAGGGAGGAAGACATGGGGCGAGTCTGCGTAGTAGCGCCCGCACGGGTCACGTCTTCCTCCTTCCCCCCTCCCGAGTGGAGAAGAAAAAGTATTTGGCAGGAAGGGGGGAAAAGGGTATTGGAGGTTCCAATTCCCCACGGCACACCTGATGATCGCTCACGGCACACTAGTGTGGCCCGGCACACTGGTTGGGAAACACTGATATAGAGGATGGAGGAAATATTCATTACATATACTGACTTCCCCTTCATGACACCAAAACAACGTAGTAAAGGTAAAGGTTTCCCCTTGCCATTAAGTGTAGTCATGTCCGACTCTGGGCAGTGCTCAGGGTTACAGCCTGTGTTGGATAGGGTCGTACTCCCCCTGAAGACGCAGGTTCGCAGCTTGGGAGTGATCTTGGACTTATCGCTGAGCCTAGAACCCCACGTCTCGGCGGTGGCTGGGAGAGCTTTTGCACACCTAAAACTTGTGCACCAGCTGCACCCGTACCTTGGGAACTCTGATCTGGCGCTGGTGGTCCACGCTCTTGTCACACCTTGAATAGATTACTGCAACGTACTCTATATGGGGCTGCTTTTGAAAACAGTTCGGAAACTTCAACTAGTCCAACGAGCGGCAGCCAGGCTACTAACTGGAGTGACATACAGGGAGCATACCACCCCTCTGTTGTGTCAGCTCTACTGGCTGCCTGTCCACTTCCAGACTCAATTCAAAGTGCTGGTTTTGACATTTAAAGCTCTATACGGTTCTGGCCCAGCTTATTTGTCCGAATGCACCTGCCGCTACGTCCCACCTCGTAACTTAAGATCATCCAGGGAGGCCCTGCTCTAGCTTCCACCAGCAACTCAACTGCGACTGGTGAGAGCGAGAGACAGGGCCTTCTCGGCTGTGGCCCCCTGCCTGTGGAATGCACTTTCAAGTGAAATACGATCAACCCCATCCCTCCTAGCTTTCAGGAAGAAAGTAAAATCGTGGTTGTGGGACCAGGCCTTCGCACAGTAACTGCAGCACTTTATTTGGAACAGACTGTTTTAATGACGGACATGAAATACGGCTTCCGCCATTGATTGATTGAATGTGGATTGTATAGTTAGAATTTTTAAATTGTCTGAATAGCTAATGTTTTAATGTTGATGTTTTAATACTGTTGTATTAGTGTTTTTTATACATATATAAAAAATAAATATATATTGTGTATTTTTGCCAGCATCTAATTGTGCCTTGTTAGCTGAGTTACTGGATGGCTGCGAGCCAGTAGGTTGAAGGTGAATCCAGCGAAGATGGAGATCCTCTGGCTAGGTCGCTCGGGTGGTGGGGTACCCCAGCTTCCAACCCTGGACGACGTGGCTTTATGCCCGTCGTTATCAGTAAAAAGCCTTGGAGTCCATTTGGACACCCGACTTTCTATGGAGACTCCATGGTTAGTCGGGTTGTGTTTTTCCATCTCTGCCAGGCTCGGAAGTTGGCCCCCTACCTGTCTCACCGCGACCTGGCCTCGGTGATCCAAGCAATGGTCATCTCAAGATTAGACTACTGTAACGCTCTGTTGGTGACCCGGAAACTTAAGCTGGTGCAGAATCTTAAGCTGGTCACATCACACCTATCCTGCAGAAACTGCACTGGCTGCCTGTTGAATTCCGGATTACTTTCAGAGAGTTAGTCTTGACTTTCAAGGCCTTGTATGGTCTGGGGCCAGTGTACCTGAGGAACCGCCTTACCCCATACTGTCCCACGAGATCACTGAGATCAGAAGACCAGGATCTTCTCCTTATCCCGAGTGCCAAAGTCTATCGCCTTACTTCGACGAGGAGAAGGGCATTTTCTATTATTGCCCCCACACTTTGGAACTCCTTACCATCGGAGACCAGGTCACTCCGTAACCTCTTGGCTTTCTGGAAAGCTTGTAAGACCTGGCTGTTCTGGCAGGCCTTCGCAATCTACGTTGGCCTAACCATATCTGACAATCTTAAGTCAAATATTGTTGCTCAATGTTTTAATGAGCTAATTTTAATGTTTTAATGTTCTATCCCCAAGGTTCAGTTTTGGGTCCGTTACTTTTTAATTTATTCATTAATGACCTGGATGTAGGAGTAAATTCTGAGGTAGCAAAGTTTGCAGACGACACTAAATTGTTCAGGGTAGTTAAAAATGAAACTGACTGTAAAGAGCTCCAGAAAGATCTCTCGAAATTGAGTGAATGGGCAACAAAGTGGCGAATGCATTTTAACCTAAACAAGTGTAAAGTCATGCACATCGGGCAAAGAACCCCAAATACACCTACCAATTGATGGGGTCAAAGCTTTCCGAGACAAACCAGGAAAGGGATCTCGGGTTTTGGTGGACAGCTCAATGAAGATGTCAACCCAGTGCAGCAGCAGTGAAAAGCAAATTCTATGCTTGGCATGATCAGGAAGGGAATCGAAAATAGGTCGGCAAATGTTGTATTACCTCTCTACAAATCTATGGTGAGGCCACATCTGGAGTACTGTGTACAATTCTGGTCACCGCACCTCAAGAAGGATATAACGGAACTGGAAAAGGTACAGAAAAGGGCAACAAGAATGATCCAAGGGATGGAGCAGCTCCCTTACGAATCAGGTTGCAACGCCTTGGTCTTTTCAGCCTTGAAAGACGGCGTTTAAGAGGTGACTTGATCGAAGTGTATAAAATCATGCATGGGATAGAAAAGGTGAATAGAGAAAAAATATTTTCTCTGTCACACAACACTAGGACTAGGGGGCACTCCCTGAAGCTCCAAGGTAGGAAAGTTAGGACTAATAAAGGGAAATATTTCTTCACCCAGAGGGTCATTGGGTTATGGAACTCACTTCCAGAGGAGGTTGTGACAGCGGTCAGCCTGGACAGCTTCAAGGCAGGATTAGACAGATTCATGGATACCAAGGAATCAGTAGCTACTGAAATGGACATCCAAGTGCCACCTCTGTGTTGATGGAGGCAGGCAGGATTTCCCCGGTACTGGTTGTGGGGGGTCGGGAGCAGGTGAGGGTTTTGCCCTCCTTTCTGCTAGAGATCCCCGTGTACAACTAGTGGGCCACTGTGTGACACAGAATGCTGGACTAGATGGGCTGAGGTCCGATTCAGCATGGCTCTTCTTATGTTCTTATGTTCTTATCTGTTGTGTTCTGTTTGAATTGTGAGCAACCCCGAGCCACATTGGGAGTGGAAATCGAACAAATCTATTATATAAAGGAGGTCCAGTCGTCGAACGACTGACAGAGACAGAGAACCTCTACATCAACACAGCAGACGGAAAGACAAAAAACATTGTATATCCACAAGCTCTGCAGAACGCCAGGAACACCACACACCGACAACTCCCCAGGACTTCAACATCCCACCCACCAGAACAATCCACAACAACACAGCCATGACCCCACCAAGACCATAAGTAACATCAATTCCAACCCTTACATGCTCAGACTTTCTCGCATCTTCTATATAGGGCACAGCAACGCGTGCCGGGTACAGCTAGTAAAATAAAAGATAAAATTATCCAACACTCTCACTCAGTGTTTCTCAACCTTCCTAATGTCCTGACCACTTGATACAGTTCCTCATGTTTTGGTGATGTCCAAGCATAACATTATTTCCGTTGCTACTTCATAACTGTAATTTTGCTACTGTTATGAATCGTCATGTAAATATCTGATGTGCAGGATGTATCTCCATTCACTGGACCAAATATCCGATATGCCCACATTTGAATACAGGTGGGGTTGGGAGGTACGACCGATTTTGTCATTTGGGAGTTGTAGTTGCTGGGATTTATAGTTCACCTACAATCAAAGAGCATTCTGAACTACACCAATGATAGAATTGGGCCAAACTTTCCACAGAGAACCCCCATGACCAAGATAAAATACTGTGCTTTCTGATGGTCTTCCGACACCCCCTCATGACCCCACCCCAGGGGTCCTGACCCCCAGGTTAGAAATCCTGCTCTAACCATTGCACAATACTGACTGTATCCAGAATGGGAGACATATTCTATCCTTGCACACCCTTTTCCTCTGCTTCCTTTCTCTTTCCCCCTCACACTGAATAATAAGTGGGGAAGATACCTGGGCAGAGATCTATCCTCTTGTATTTGACTGTGCTCCATGCATACTGATGACATTAAATAAACAAATATGAGTTAAGTTTCATTTGTCCTTCCATTTCAGCAGGGAGTAAATTCTGCTCCTGCCACGGACGGTTCCCATTTGGTGATGAAAAAAGATTTATTGGAATTCTATTTGAGCCAGTCTTTCCGTTCGGCATTTTCAAGGTAGGTTACGAGACTAAAAATAAAACAAACGACTTGCAAAAAAATAATAAATAAATAAGAGCATGGAAGATTACAAATGCAGCAAGGAAATGGCAAAGAATATCAGCACAAGCGCCCATGATGATGTTGCTGTGGTTGTGTGCCTTCGCAGCGAGTCATTTCCAAACTACGTAGCTCCTACGGCGAACCTAGCATGTTCTTAGCGAGATTTATTCAAAAGCAGCTTGCCACGGCTGTCCCTTGAGGCTGAGAGAGCGTGCCTCACTCAAGATTACTCAGTGAGGAAATGGAGAGAAGGAAGGGAGGCCTGGAACATTTCAAAGTAGCTGAAAAAGTGAGATGACAGAGGATTAATCAAACCTATCCTCTCCAAATTGAAATAATTGGAGGGTGTGTGATTTGCATGCATTGCAAAAAGTAAACAGTGCATAAATTATTTTGTGGGGGGAAATTCACATGACAGTTTGGTTTTGTGATTTTTTAAAATGATTATATTCTTTACCCTGGAAATTTTGAAAATAAGGCACATGGGGTGTAGGGAAGAGAGCTAATATATCAAGGAGGCTAAATAATAATAATAATGGGCTTGGCCGACTTATCGGCCAGGCTGGTTGCGGGGCAGGGTTGCCCTTGCGCCATCTTGGTCTGGGGGAAGGGGCTTCTTCTCCCCAGAAACCCCCTGGGGGGCCAATCAGGGGGCTGGCCCTGCCCCGCCCCCTCTCTGCAGCTGGCTAGCCTGTACTTCCGCCTGGGCAGCTTACTTAAGTCTGCCCAGGACCAACCTGGCCGCACATGGGGGCCAGTCCTGTTTTTCCTCCCACCCTCCCTACCTTTTTTCCTTGCTTGTGGTGCCCATTTTTGTTCTTACTTAACTTCATTGTTGCATTGTTCATAGTTATTTATTTTATTTATTTATTTCAGGATTTTACCCCGCTCTTCTCAACCCCCGAGGGGGGACTCAGAGCGGCTTACAGTACGGCACAATTCGATGCCCACATCACAACAGCATAAAACCCCAAAACCCCACAACAATTAAAATACATTAAGATACATTAAAATACAGTTTCAACAGCATCATACACAGTCATTCCAAGTTAAAACAATATTCAATCCATAAAAACATTGACCCTCTTCATCCATTCCATTAAAATCCCCATCTAACATGCTGCCTAGTGCTGGTGTGCAAACGCCTGGTCCCAAAGCCAGGATTTTACCTTTTTCCTGAATGCCAGGAGGGATGAGGTGGACCGTACCTCAATAGGGAGCGCATTCCACAGGCGGGGAGCCACCACCGAGAAGGCCCTGTCCCTCGTCCCCACCAGCCGCATTTGAGAAGTCGTTATGCGTTTTTATGTTCTTGTCACAACTCCGTGTTGGCGTGTGGCATGGCCCCTGGATCAGCCTGGCTTATCACCCCTTGGTTGTAAAGGGGGATAACGCCCTGGCCCCCTGGGGTGTCGAGTTTCCGTGGACAGGCATTGGGCCACTCGCACCCCAGGCTTGCAAACGCCTTTGGACATTCGTGGGGGCTGCCCTACCCTGATCCAGGACCCATGCGTGTCCGCCAATCCTCTGTTCCTGTTTTCAATAAATGAGTTGTGGCCATTTTCATCCAACCACTTGCGCCTGTGTTATTGTTCTTGGTGCAGGGGGCCTGGGCGTTATCCCCCCTTACAACCAAGGGGCAATAAGCCAGCCTGATCCAGGGGCCATGCCACATGCCAAACATGGAGTTGTGCTATACACAAACAGTCAAGATACTGTAAATACAATGTGGCAAAACACACAAGGAGACTGTATATTATCAAAAATGACATATATATTGGTGCATAAACAAGTAAGTGGTAGATGCTGTAAGGGAGCAATGACAATAGTTACTCCCTGGCGCTTAAATACACATCAATCGTGGCATAAATACCATACAAGAAAGCGCGTCGTGGTTCTCGGATGGAGTCCCAAGAGTGGGCGTGGTGAAGCTCAAAGGGGTGGCGAGGTAAACAGTAGGGATGAGGATCAGATTACACAGGTGGAGAGGAAAGATAAACGGGAAATGGTGCCCGCAGTGATCCTGAACTGCAGACCGTAGGCGGTGAAGGCAAAACGCCTTTGTTTGTAATCCCAGCTCCAAAACGGCCGATCGCCGGGAGCGGTGCTGCGCAAATGTGCTGTGTCTCGGAGCCAGAGCTATGCACGCCGTCCTTGGAGACAAGCAGGAGGGGAAACCACAGACCAGGACAGCAAAACATACCACAAAGAAACACCGGGCACGCCGCAACGGTTTCAGCTGCAGGGGCCCCGATCCGTTTCGCCGATAAGCGGCTTTTTCAAGCAGCCAGGTGCGGTGGAAATCACGGGCGTTTCACGGAACAAACAATATTGTGCGGTATCATGGCCCCATCATAGGCAATTCCATGGACCCGAAGGGCCATGATACCGCACGATATTGTTTGTTCCGTGAAACGCCCGTGATTGTCAAACCCTAGGTGCACGTATGTACTTATGAATTATATACTTTTTTCCCCCTACTAAGCCTCTGGCTTTTGTGTCTGCTTTCCTGCTATTGTGTTATAGCCCTGCACTTGTGTTATCCCTTACAGCATCTACCACTTACTTGTTTATGCACCAATATATATGTTATTTTTGATAATATACAAACATGGAGTTGTGACAAAGAACATAATAACGCATAACCATGAACAATGCAACAATGACACGAAGAATGAGCAAAATGGACACCAACAAGCAATGCTACAAGTAGGGAGGGTGGGAGGAAAAACAGGACTTGCCCCACGTGCAGCCTGGGCAGCCCCGGGCGGCCTTAAATAGGCTGCCCAAGCGGAAGTGCAGGCCAGCCGGCGCAAAGAGGGGGTGGGGCCAGCCCTGTCATTGGCCGGCTGGCATTGGTGGCGGGAAACCTTCCCGCCACCCCCAGGGACTTCTGGGAAGGAGAAGCCCCTTCTCTTTCCCCAAGATGGTGGCGAGGGCAACCTCGCCCCGCAACCTGCTCGGCCAGTAAGTCGGCCAAGCCCAAAAATGTGGCATAGACCAGGGCTGTCCAACTTCTACGGGCCCAAGGGCCGGAATTCCGGTCACTGATCACCTGGGGGGCCGAAGGGTCTGCCTCCGCCCCCGCCCCTCCCCCAGCTCCGTCCCTCCCTGGCTCCAATTTACTTACAATTGACCTTGAGTTGTGGAGTTGTAGTTCACCTCCATCCAGAGAGCACTGTGGTCTCAAATAATGATGGATCTGGACCAAACTTGGCATGAATACTCAATATACCCAAATGGGAACACTGGTGGATTTGGGGGAATGTTTCCTAATACCTTTGAGTTATTTGAGTCCACACTCAAATTGGGACACACCAAAAAAAACCCAAACACCTCAATGCCGTCGCAGGGCTTGATGGGGCCTCCTTTCCCAGAGGCGGGTGGAGGAGGCCCAAAGAGCTCCCTCCCTCCCTGAAGGGAAAACAAGCCGCGGGGGCAGGCGCAAAGGAAGCCACGTTGCGCCCTGCATGCGGGGGAAGGCAGCACAACAAGGGGGAGGGGCACGGAGGAGGGGAAGGAAGCGTCGCCAAGAAACTGCCGCTGAGGGACCCCTCCCCCCTCACCCAACATCCCACTGTTTTTAGATTGATTGATTCGAGCCAGGCCCTTCCTTACCCATACTGCGGGAGCCCCGCCACAGGGCCGAAGCGCCAACGCCGCTGCCGTCCCCGAAGAGCTCCGCTGGAGGCCAAGCTCAGGCCGGGCGCAGCGGCTCTCCCATCCGCGGGGCGGGAAGCGAGGGCCCTCCACAGGAAGAGGACGGAGCCAGGAGGGGCTTTCCCTGCCTCACTCCCTCCTCCCTCTCTCTCTGGGGAATGGGGCTGGCCTGGAAGCAGCCACGAGGGAGGAGGAGGCGCGGGCCCAGGCCGGCCACAAATCCCGTGGGACCTGAGATTTCGGCAGCTATCGTGAGACTACGCAGCCACAGACAGGATTTCGACCTCCCTGTGGCTGGCGTAGTCTCGCGATGCTTGCCTAAACCCGGAAGTAGGTATTTTTTATTTTTTTTAATTTGTATTTTATTAAAACAAGTTAGGGGGCTGGAGGGAAGGGGCTCGAGGGCCGTGTACGGCCCCAGGGCCGCCTGTTGGACAGCCCTGGCATAGACAACAAGAACTGGGAAGCCCTGGCCTTTGAGCACTCTAGTTGGAGGTCAGCCGTGACCAGCTGTGCTGCAGAATTTGAAGAGGCACGCATGGAGGGCGAAAGGGAGAAACGTGCCAAGAAGAAGGCATGTCAAGCCAACCCTGACCGGGACTGCCTTCCACCTGGAAACCGATGCCCTCATTGTGGAAGAACATGTGGGTCAAGAATAGGGCTCCACGGGCAGCTAGGAACCCACCGCCAAGACGCTACACTTGGAAAGCAATCATATTCTGACAACAAGGAATCGCCCGAAGGAAGGACGATTCTCTGGCTTTTATTTCTTTCCTCTCTGTTTTTAGCCAGAGGGATTTTTCAGATTCCCAAGGTTTTGCCTGAAATCTGCATGGAGATTCTCTATTTTTCACTCTGCTGAGTGAACAAACTTGTATTGATTTCCAGAGTTCACGGTTTTTGGGGAATTGTGTTTCAGTGAAAAGATCTGAAATGGAACAAAAGAAAGGAAGAAAAAGAACAAAGGTGCTTGGGATACATCCCTGCTGGCTAAGCAGCGCAGAGACGGTGCAGCGCTTTGTATTAATTAGCCAGAGTAAGTGGCCCACAGCCAGCTCAGCAAAGCACATCTGCAAGAACCGCGCCAGCGGGGTCAGAGCACTAATATGGATTTAAAGCATTGCTTTCCTCGTGCCGCTGTTCGGGGAGAAAGCTGGCATTTCAAGGAAGACGAGGTAGAATAAATGCACAAAGGACAAAGTTTGGGGAGGGGAGCTCAAAGGACATCGGGGAGGTTAGAGAGTCACAACTAAAAGTCATTGTTGCCAACATGTTGCAATGACAACACATAAAGCAGCCCAAGAAAATGTGGGCTTCCATTTCCTCCCCTGATGTGAAAGCAAAGCAGTGATGGTAAGAGGATGTATATGACAAACAACTGACACTTAACCGCACAAAACTAGGGATTTGCAACTTCATAGAATCACAGAATCCTTGAGTTGGAAGTGTTGGAAGCACCCCTGACAGATGGCCATCCAACCTTTGCTTCAAAGACTCCAAAGCTTCCATACTCCGGTGCAGAGAGTTCCACTACTTAACAGCTGTCCTTACAATCAGGAAGTTCTTCCTCATGTTCAGGTGGAATCTCCTTTCCTGTAGTTTGAAGTCACTGTTTCACGTCCTTATTATCCAACATTTTTGCTTATCCAATGTTCTGCCAGCCAGTTTATGTTGGATAAGCAAGAATCTACTGCAGGGGTGCTCAGAACGGTGATCGCGATCACCAGGGTGATCTTCGGGCCTCATCCTGGTGATCTTCAGGCACCTGCACGCTGCAAAGAAGTCCTCTGTCATTGCTCCTCCCCGCTCCCTGCTCGCACGCCGCCTCCAAAAGCTCCAAAGTCCAAGAAGCAAAATGGGCCCCCTCTTTTGGATTCCTCCTCCTCCCTCTGTCCTTCTCCAGTCGTAGGAGAGCAATGGGGGCGGGCCTGGATGACGCGATGCATGGCTGGCCCCGCACGCATGCGCAGAAGCGCCC
Organism: Anolis apletophallus; assembly: GCA_030556195.1. Taxonomy (NCBI): domain Eukaryota; kingdom Metazoa; phylum Chordata; class Lepidosauria; order Squamata; family Anolidae; genus Anolis; species Anolis apletophallus. The sequence goes on along the minus strand of JARBWK010000011.1, from coordinate 115,506,604 downwards.
ATTTTGCCTCTCAGACTTCTCGTGAGCTCTTGGAGGTGGCACACATGCTGGCGGAGTGGAAATAGGAGCAACGACGGAGGAGGAGGAGAAGGACACTTTGGGGTCATTTCCTTACCGCATCTCAAAGGTCGGTCTTTTTACTTTGGGGTGGGTGCTTGATTGTTCTGTGGCATGTCTCTTTGTTTATTTTTTATGTTTAAAATGGCCTTTTAGCTCCAAAGCCTCTCTGCTTGCTTTGTTCCTTGAGAAATATATGCTGGGGAATATGGAAATGTGGGAGAAATGGGGTGGTTGGATGTATTTTTGCATGCCCCTTTGTTTACTTTGCTGAGTATTAAATGGCCTTGCTGTTCAAAAGCTTCTTACTTTCTGGCTGATAATATGTGTGGTAATATGGCAGTGTGGGAGAAATGGGGCGGTTGGATGTATTTATGCATGCCCCTTTGTTTACCTTGCTGAGTATTAAATGGCCTTGCAGTTCAAAAGCCTCTCTTCTTACTTTCTGGATGATAATATGTGTGGTAATATGGCAGTCTGGGAGAAATGGGGTGGTTGGATGTATTTTTGCATGCCCCTTTGTTTACTTTGCTGAGTATTAAATGGCCTTGCAGTTCAAAAGCCTCTCTTCTTACTTTCTGGCTGATAATATGTGTGGTAATATGGCAGTGTGGGAGAAATGGGGTGGTTGGATGTATTTTTGCATGCCCTTTTGTTTACTTTGCTGAGTATTAAATGGCCTTGCAGTTCAAAAGCCTCTCTTCTTACTTTCTGGCTGATAATATGTGTGGTAATATGGCAGTGTGGGAGAAATGGGGTGGTTGGATGTATTTTTATGCTCTGTTTTATATTGTTGTAATTAAATTGAAATGTTGATGTTTTATAACTTCATTTTATGTAAACTGCCCCGAGCCTGCTGGGAGGAGCGGTACATAAAAATGAATAATAAATATAAATAAATAAATAAATAAGAAAATAGTAATACATTTTACATTTCTGGGTAGGTGATCTTTGGGACTTGGTTTTTTAATCAGTAGCTCCCATGCTGAAAAAGTGTGAGCACCCCTGCTCTACTGTATATAATATAATAACATTTGGAAAGGGGGGGGGGGCTCCACGTCCTAAAAGGTTTGAGAATGCCTGCTCTAGACAGTTTTTTTCAACCTTTTTTGAGCCACGGCAAATTTTTTTACGTTTACAAAATCCTGGGGCACACCACCAACCAAAATGACATAAAATGACACTCTAACACAGTAATACATATAGTTAATATGTTTTTAAATGTAACTCCACCAATGATGGAATGGAATCAAACTTCCCACACAGAACTCCCATAACCATGAGAAAATACTATAAGAGTTTGGTGGGTATTGACTTTGAGTTTTGGAGTTGTAGTTCACCTATATCCAGAAAACACTGTGGACTCAAACAATGTTGGATCAGGACCAAACGTGGCACGAATACTCAATATGCCCAAATGTGAACACAGATGGAGTTTGGGGAAAATAGACCTTGACATTTGGGAGTTACAGTTTTTGGGATTTATAGTTAACACACAATCAAAGAGCATCCTGAACTCTTGCAACAATGGAATTGAACCAAACTTGGCATATTGAACTCTCATTATCAACAGAAAGTACTGAAAGGGTTTGCTTGGGAATTGACCTTGAGTTTGGAAGTTGTAGTTCACCTACACCCAGAGAGCACTGTGGACTCAAACAATGTTATGTTGTTTGTTTTCTCTCCAGAATCCCAATGTTGGAAGGAGACTCACCACTTTAAGGTCCCTCAAACAGGCATGGGAAAACTTCGGCCCTCTGGGTGCTTTGGACTTCAACTCCCACCATTCCTAACAGCCTGAGGCCCTTTCCTGCTGAAGTGGCTGAGGGGGGGGGGAGGAAAAGGGCCTGAGGCTGCTAGGAATGGTGGGAGTTGGAGTCCAAAACACCTGGAAGGTCCAAGTTTGCCCATGCCAGCTTTGGACAGAGACCTCTTCCTCCCCCTTCGCGCCCTTTCTTCCCCCTCCTGCCCAACACTTACTTTTTCTTCTCCACTCTGGCTCCCTTCTTCCCAGCCTTGCTCTGCTCGCTTTGCCTCGCTTTGCTCACGCTGCTGCCATTTTGATCCAAGGGGGCAGCGTGAGCGTGTTCAGGAGGGGAGAGGGGAGAAAGGAAGACGTGGGGCGAGTCTGCGCAGTAGCGCCCGCACGGGTAATGTCTTTCTTCCTCCCTCCCCCCTCCCCTCCTGAAGAAGGGAGTGCGAGTGGAGAAGAAAAAGTAAGTGTTCGGCAGGAGGGGCAAGAAAGGGCGCAAAGGGGGAGGGGGAGGAAGAGGTCTCTGTCGAAAGCTGGCATGGGCAAACTTGGACCTTCCAGGTGTTTTGTTCTCCAACTCCCACCATTCCTAGCAGCCTCAGGCCCTTTTCCTTTTCCCCCCTCAGCCACTTAAGCAGGAAAGGGCCTCAGGCTGTTAGGAATGGTGGGAGTTGAAGTCCAAAGCACCCAGAGGGCTGAAGTTTCCCCATGCCTGTTTGAGGGACCTTAAAGTGGTGAGCCTCCTTCCAACATTGTGATTCTGGATAGAAAACAAACAGCAACATAACATAACATTGTTTGAGTCCACAGTGCTCTCTGGGTGTAGGTGAACTACAACTTCCAAACTCAAGGTCAATTCCCAAGCAAACCCTTTCAGTACTTTCTGTTGGTAATGAGAGTTCAATATGCCAAGTTTGGTTCAATTCCATTGTTGCAAGAGTTCAGGATGCTCTTTGATTGTGTGTTAACTATAAATCCCAGAAACTGTAACTCCCAAATGTCAAGGTCTATTTCCTGCTTAAGTGGCTGAGGGGGGGAAAGGAAAAGGGCCTGAGGCTGCAAGGAATGGTGGGAGTTGGAGACCAAAACACCTGGAAGGTCCAAGTTTGCCCATGCCAGCTTTTTTTCCTCCCTCTCCTCCTCCCTTCTTCAGGAGGGGAGGGGGAGGGAGGAGGAAGAAAGACATTACCCACTGCGGGCACTACTTCTTCAGGAGGGGAGGGGCCCCAGAAAGACCTTTCTCCCCTCCCCTACTGAAGATGCTCACGCTGCCCTCGGATCAAAATGGCTGAACAGCGTGAGCCCCGAGGCATCAAAATGGCAGAGCGAGGCTGGGAAGAAGGGAGCCCGAGTGGAAAAGATAAAGTGTTTGGCAGGAGGGGGAAGAAAGGGTATTGGAGGTTCCAATTTTCCATGGCACACCTGATGACCTCTCACGGCACACTAGTGTGCCCCAGCACATTGGTTGGGAAACACTGCTCTAGACAATAGCACTGTGAAACCTTTAGCAAAAGTGGCTGCTGAGTTTTGTCACTCAGAAATTAAAGATCTTGAGTTTGATCAGTGCTTTTCATCCTTAACCAAGAAAGTGAGGATGGCAAGGGATTGTGGAGAGCCACGTTACGTTGTCCTATGTTACGTAGAGGATGAAACACAATAGATGCAATATAGTATACATACAGGGTTAAAGCAAAGCACTGACAGGCGCAGGATCTACAGTAAGGTGAATCAAGAAACTGAAACTGGCAAGTTACCTGACTTGTACCTATAGGGTGACAAATGGCAAAGCATTGGCAATCATTAAGAAGAGCTGTCCCAAGCGAGTGTTCAAACCAAAGCGCAGCTTTTCATCATCAGAGAAGATGATTGGGAAGGTCTCCAAAGGGACGGCTGACTCAGGGCCCGTCTGGAACGCAGGAAGACGCTGCCTTGAAAGGCCAGATGGATGGCAGGTGGTGGGTGACCTGCTTTGGGGCCTGGGAGACTGTCGGCAAAATGGCTGCGGTCCAGAGACAATAATTATCTCTTGCGCACCTGGAAATGACTGAAATGTTGTGCTATAATTGTGACAAGGGGAGAGGAAAAGGCAATGGAGCACAGAGCCTTCTCTCAGCAGAAATTCCAAGTGGTTGCCCAGAGCACGGCTAAACTGGTTCCTCGCCTAGTCAAGTCATATGCAACTCCTTCCTCAACACAGTGGCAGAAAGAAAGTAAGCATAGACGGAGGACAGGCCCTAAAAGGCTCCATCAGAACCCCAAAGTCTTAGAATCATAGAATCATATATTTGGAAGAGACCTTGTGGGCCATCCAGTCCAACCCCATTATGCCAAGAAGCAGGAAAATTGCATTCAAAGCACCCCTGACAGATGGCCATACAGTCTCTGCTTAAAAGCCTCCAAAGAAGGAGCCTCCACCATGCTCTGGGGCAGAGAGTTCCACTGTTGAACAGCTCTTACAGTTAGAAAGTTATTCCTAATGTTCAGGTGGAATATCCTTCCTTTCCAGTTGTTTGAAGCCATCGTTCCATTGTGTCCTAGCTTGTCAACGTCTCTCTGAAATTGTGGTGCCCAGAGCTGGACACAGTATTTGAGGTGTGGTCAGGCCAAGGCAGACTAGAGCAGTGTTTTTCAACCTTTTTTGAGCCGAGGTACATTTTTTTACATTTACAAAATCCTGGGGCACACCACCAACCAAAATGACACAAAATGACACTCTAACACAGTAATACATATAGTTAATATGGTTTAAAATGTATTTATACACTCACTTAGTGCGAAACCTGGGCCTGTTTCGATGAACACAACATATATATGACTTTCTCTCACATACTTATACATGGCTATCATGTCTTCTCTCAGCCTTCTCTTCTTCAGGCTAAACATGCCCAGCTCTTCAAGCCGCTCCTCATAGGGCTTGTTCTCCAGACCCTTGTGACATTTCACCATGAGTGAAACTTGCTTCCAGATAACTATGGATGTCATGAAGCTCTTATAAACAGTTCCTTGGGGGGGGGGGATCTTTGGGGAGGGAAAGAGGGAGAAAAGAGCTGCTAGGAGGGGGAAGAGTGCCAATTTCCCACGGCACACCTGCTGATCGCCCACGGCACACTGGTTAGGAAACACTGGGATAAGCGACTGAACCCAAAGGGTGATTCTCTCCAATGCTTCCTCTTCATCCTGGAAAGAAGTGAGTAGTCTGCCATCAGGAGGGTTCTGTCCTGGGCCCAGTTCTGTTCAACATCTTTATTAATGACTTAGATCAGTGCTGTCCAACTTCTACTGGACCTAGGGCCGGACTTCCAGTCACTGAAGACCTGGGGGCCGCCCGCCCCACTCCCGCCCCAGCCACGCCCCTCCCTCCTCCTAAAGTGTCACGCCAGCCTCAGAAGCGGCGATTTCGCTTCTGAGGCTGGCATGACCCTTTAGGAGAGAAGGCAAAGCCAAGGGGAGCCCTCCATGGCTTCTCCCTCCCTCCTAGTGTCACGCCAGCCTCCTCCACTGTTCTGCCTCTCCCACCGGCGCACCAATCAGGGCGCCGGTGGGAGAGACAGAACTGAGAAGCCGTGCCTAAAGAGGAGGAGGGGAAGCGCTTGCCTTCCTTCTCTTTAGGCACGCCTCCTCTTCTGTTCTGCCTCTCCCACCAGTGCACTGATCAGGGCGCGGTGGGAGCGACAGAACGGAGAAGCCGTGCCGGAAGCGGAGGACGGCAAGCGCTCGCCGTCCTTCTCTTTAGGCACGCCCCCTCCCCTGTTCTGCCTCTCCCACCAGTGCACTGATCAGTATAAACCAGTTTGCATCGGCGCTGGCAAGAGAGGGAAGAAGAGGGCGGTGCAGGGAGCTGGCTCCCTTCTTTCTCCCTGCCCTGCCTCCTCCTCCTCCCCTCCCTCCCCCCCCCGCCCCTGCGATCTCGCAGCGGCGACACGGGGAGAGGGACGGAGGGGCGGTGCAGGGAGGAGGACCTGGCTCACTTCCTCCTCCCTGCCCCACCTTTGCCTCCCCCGGCCGCCATTTTTTAAAAAAATTTTTTTTTTTTTTTTTTTTACAAAAAAATTAAAAATGGTGGCCGGGGGCATAGCGGGGGCCGTGCCCAACAGGCTGGGGGCCGTGTGCGGCCCTGGGGCCGCCAGTTGGACAGCCCTGACTTAGATGAAGAGTTAGAAGGCATAATCATCAAGTTTGCAGATGGGACCAAATTTGGAAGGAGAGCCAATACTCCAGAAGACAGGAGCAGAATTCAAAATGATCTTCACAGATTAGAGAGATGATTGGCCAAAATGAACACAAGGAAGTTCAGCAGGAACAAATGCAAGGGATTCCACTTAGGGGGGAGAAAAAGCGAAACACAAAGAGATAGAATGTGGGGGCAATGCCTGGCTCGACAGCAGAACATGTGAAAAAGATATCGGAGTCCCCAATAGGTTAAACAGCGGCTCTTGCCCAGTACTGACGTGGAAGGGAAAGGAAATTAAGGGAATCTATCCACACTGGTTTGAAAAGCTGAATCCTTTCCGACTCACTTACTGATTCGAAAGATAAGTGGTGGGGAAAAAAATTGAAATGTCAAGGATACTTCCGGGTTCTCAAATTGCTTCGAAATCGCTTCAAAAAGGAATTTGATCAGAATTTATTCCGAATTATGAAGATTTTGACTGAACCTAACCATGCCTAGTAGGCACGAACTGGATGCAAAGCCTAATCTTTTCAGATATCCATTAAGAAAACATTCACATGACCTTAGAAATGTCCTGAAACAGTTTTGGTTTCTAACGCAGTGATTTTCAACCAGTGTGCCGCGGAACACTAGTGTGCCGTGAGAGATCACCAGGTGTGCCGTGGGAAATTATTTTCGGACTTCATTCATATATAAACCATAAGGCGCATCTGTCCCTTTAAGAAATGGAACCATAGCACTCTCGCGTCAACTATTTTGTGTTCATCGAAACAGGTTTCACACTAAGTGAGTATATAAATACATTAAAAAACACATTAACTGTATGTATTACTGTGTTAGAGTGTCATTTTGTGTCATTTTGGTTGGTGGTGTGCCCCAGGATTTTGTACATGTAAAAAATGTGCCGCGGCTCAAAAAAGGTTGAAAATCACTGTTCTAACGGACAGCCTGGGAAATAAATGCCTGGCCCATGGCTAAACACAGAGCATCCAAGACATTTTTCAAAAGACGAGAAGACAAAATGTAAAGCATGAGCACTCCTTTCCCAGAGTCGATAACTGAAGCCGTGTGTTGAGAGATCTTAATAAAAATCAATGGGAAGTTTCATGTAAGCCAAAAGTGTTTTTTCCCCCACAAGAAAACTTATAAAGGTATTTCTTATACACCAGATCTGTGAAATCTCACTCAAATCTGAAGTAATTGGTGCTCACAATACGGTGAACCGACCTTGAAAAACCCAACTTGCCCACTTACACCCGCCTTGGTAAATTTCCCATGACAGTTTTGCAAGGGGGCCATAAATGTCCGGGAGAGCACCCTTATATATGTTCTCCCGCGTCTTATATATATATTCTCCTTCTGCATGGGATAACCAATCTGTCTTGATCGTCAATTCTTTGACAAGGATGAGATGGGAAAGAAATAAAGTTTAAAGTCAAGAGAAGTTGGGCAGGGAGCTTATTGCCCGGCTGGCCGACGAGAACGGAAAGGACAGCGCCGCAAAGTCAATATTACTTTTTTTATTGGAGCAAATTACTTTCGCAACTGTAGAAGTTTTTTCAGTTGCACCAAACTTTTTCCCCCCTATATAGAAGCATAAGAAGGAAGTTTAAAGATACAGGATGCAAGGTTCGTTTTCCCTTGATTTAAGCAGCCATCTGAATATATAAAATTAACGACAAGGAAGTTGAAATTAACTCAACTGAGCACAATTTTGAATAAACATGCGCAGGTGGCATTCATTATATGAAAAATGAATGCTAGGAAAGATAACCAATTCTGCCACTGCTTAGAAATGTTATTTTTAAAGTAATTCATGATGTAACTTATTATAACATTTCCTCTTGTTTACCTTGACTTTCAAAAGGCTTTTGACAAAGTCCCTCACCAAAGGCTCCTAAATAAGCTCTTCAGCCATGGAATCAGGGGACAGGTCTTGTCCTGGATTGGAACCTGGCTAAACTGTAGGAAACAAAGGGTGGTAATAAACGGACACTTCTCTGGGTGGAAAGAGGTGAGAAGTGGCGTACCCCAAGGTTCAGTTTTGGGTCCGTTACTTTTTAGATTATTCATTAATGATCTGGACGTAGGAGTGAATTCTGAGGTAGCAAAGTTTGCAGACGACACTAAACTGTTCAGGGTAGTTACAAATGAAACTGACTGTAAAGAGCTCCAGAAAGATCTCTCGAAATTGAGTGAATGGGCAACAAAGTGGCAAATGCATTTTAACCTCAACAAGTGTAAAGTCATGCACATCGGGGCAAAGAACCCCAACTACACATACCAAATGAAGGGGTCCAAGCTTTCCGAGACAAACCAGGAAAGGGATCTTGGGGTTTTGGTGGACAGCTCAATGAAGATGTCAACCCAGTGCGCTGCAGCAGTGAAAAAAGCAAATTCTATGCTTGGCATGATCAGAAAGGGAATCGAAAATAGGTCAGCAATTGTTGTATTACCTCTCTACAAATCAATGGTAAGGCCACATTTGGAGTACTGTGTACAATTCTGGTCTCCGCACCTTAAGAAGGATATAACGGAACTGGAAAAGGTACAGAAAAGGGCAACAAGAATGATCCAAGGGATGGAGCAGCTCCCTTTGAAACCAGGTTGCAACGCCTTGGTCTTTTCAGCCTTGAAAGACGGCGTTTAAGAGGTGACTTGATCGAAGTGTATAAAATCATGCATGGGATAGAAAAGGTGAATAAAGAAAAACTATTTTCTTTGTCACAAAACACTAGGACTAGAGGGCACTCCCTGAAGCTCCAAGGTAGGAAAGTTAGGACTAATAAAGGGAAATATTTCTTCACCCAGAGGGTCATTGGGTTATGGAACTCACTTCCAGAAGAGGTTGTGACAGCTGTCAGCCTGAACAACTTCAAGGCAGGATTAGACAGATTCATGGATACCAAGGGAATCAGTAGTTACTGAAAAGGACATTCAAGTGCCACCTTGGAGTTGGTTGAGGTAGGCAGGATTTCCCCGGGTACTGGTTGTGGGGGGTCGGGAGCAGGTCAGGGTTTTGCCCTCCCTTCTGCTCGAGATCCCCGTGTACAACTGGTGGGCCACTGTGTGATACAGAATGCTGGACTAGATGGGCTGAGGTCCGATTCAGCATGGCTCTTCTTATGTTCTTATGTTCTTATGTTCTCTCATCCATTTAAAAGATTGGTAATAGGTTATATTGTTTGTTATGTCAATTTTTTTTTGCTTTTTTGCCTTTTAATATTTTGGAGCAATTATTCAGACAACTAAGAACATGGTCTGATGATTCTTTGATAAAAAAGCAAAAGCCCTGAAAAAACAAAAGTAATGACCAAACCTACTTGTTGTTAAACTAAAAATATAACAGTAGAAATATAACAAAAAAAGTAGAAATATACCAGAGTTACAAGTTCCTCGCAGAAGAAGGTGGCATATATGTACACTATCGTACTAATGGCAGCTTGTTCAACTTAAGCCGTCTGAGGGCTCGCACTATCTAGTCCGTGAGCTGCTTTTTGCTGACGATGCTGCCCTTGTTGCCCATTCAGAAGCAGCCCTGCAGCGCCTCACATCCTGCTTTGCAACAGCTGCAGAGCTGTTTGGGCTGGAAGTCAGCCTGAAGGAAACGGAAGTCCTCTACCAGCCCGCACCACAGGAAGAACACCACCATCCCCACGTCAGCATAGGGACATCTGTGCTTAAGTCCGTTCAGCAGTTCACCTACCTGGGAAGCTGTAGCAACCCAGTTCTCGTTCGTGCCTGGGGGGCATGGGACAGCGCCAGGGGTCCCACTTGCATTAGAGCCAGCAGCAGCTGAGATAGATTCTGAAGAGGATTTAGAGGGGCTGGAAGAAGGAGATTTTGCCATAGCTGGGCCTTCTTCTCCCACAGAGAGCCTAGCCTGGGATGAAGGCTGGCCTGATCCTTACGAGGATATGGAAAGCCAGGTGCAAACTGAAAGCAGTGATAGTGAAGCGTATGAATGGCCGGGGGGGGGGGGCGAGGATCGCAAGAAAGAATGCCTGAAGACCTGGAGGAGGATAGCTGGGAAGTAGATAGGGAGTTTGACTCTCACGGAGATAGAGACCCAGGTGCTGGGAGGCAAGGCCGAACCTTTGATAGGAGACGGAACATCGAGTCTAGCAGGAGGGGTTGGTTTCATAGCCTAGATAGACCGAGGTCCCGCACCACAGATTGGAGAAGGAGAAGCCTAGAGCGTCGGGGTCCTCGCCATGAAGATTAAGTAGAGGATCCGTGGGAACGGATCCTCAGTACCTCGGCCACGTCTATCCATGCAGACGTGTTAGCGAGGCTAGACACGGAGCTAAGTTTGGGCTAGTGGCCTGCCAAGGGAGCCTTGGATCTTGTACCTTGTTTTGTTCTTGAGTCGCTTTTGTTAAGCGGAGCCTTGCCAAGTCTTGGAAACTTTCATGCCAAGTTGCTTTTGGACAATACCTATTACTTTGATTGCTTTTGCATTTTGGACAATTACCTTTTCTACTGTTTTTATTCTTCAATAAAGTAGTTAGCTGAATACCGTCTCTCTGTGTGTGTGTTTCAGGGGCCGGCCAAGTCCCAGCATTGTGACAGAAGCATAATTTCTTCAGATGCCAAGATTGATAAAGAGATCGATCACAGATTAGCAAAGGCATAGAGTGCATTCTGGTGGTGAACACTAGGTGGCGCTGGTGCTTTGCTTCTACAGTGTTGCTAAAGTTCTGGTGGTGAACATTTCAGAACTCTAACAAAACTTTCAAAAATTTGTTATAAATTGCAGTTCCTAATTGGTTCTGTCTTAACAATTGCCAATAATGAAATAATAATGAAATTTTGAAAGTTTTGTTAGAGTTCTGAAATGTTCACCACCAGAACTTTAGCAACACTGTAGAAGAAAAGCACCAGCGCCACCTAGTGTTCACCACCAGAACTTTAGTTTTGTAAATACTTAAGAACCATTTAGAACCATGGATTGCCTAGGCCTAATATTTAGGCTTCCTCCGTGTGAACTTTTTGAATTATAAGAATTATATGTCATGGAGTGGGAGTGGGGCATCAGGTTTTAAGAGAAGCTTGGGTGGGGAAGGGCTACAAAATTTTGGGAACCACTGCTCTAGATGAAATATCCCTGGTGATTCTCTCTGACTTCAAGAAGCAGACATTGGGTTTGATACTGAAAAATGAAAGGCTGAGCTATGGAAGGCCAAAGCCTTACCTGATTTTCAAGATTTAATTTATTATTATTATTATTATTAACTTTTATTTACTGCTCCTCCCTGTAGGCTCGGGGCGGTTTACATAAAACTATAAAACACACATAAAACTATTTAATTGCATAAAACACAAGGACATGGATAGAAATTATCAGGAGGCGCTTAGATTGAAGGCCTGCTTAAAGAGGAGCGTCTTGCAGGCTGTGGGGACTCACCCATTTTATGCTGGGCCAAGAGCAGCATGGCAGTTTGGCATCCATGGTAAAGCAGGATGGCCAGGAAAGGGGGAGTGGATGGATCCTTCTCAGGGAGGGGGAGAGAGAGAGCTGCCTGGGAGTGGCTCAGAGCTGAGGGGAGGAGCCGAGCTGCTTGAGAGGGAAAAGTGTAGCTTTTCTGGGATAAGAGGTTTGGCTCTTGTCAGAGAAGACAGGAAGGAACGGGTCTCTTGTCAGAGCTGAGAGTAAGCAGTCAGGGCAGACAGTGGTCTTGGAAACTGACAGGAAAGGTTCTGTGTGAAGCTGACATGTAGTCAGTCACAGACTTTTGGAATCTCTAGGGCTTAGAAATTTGCTCACCTCTCTGGGGAAGCCAGCTACAGAAAAACTCTGGGAAAGAGTTAGTAGCTATGGTGCTTTTGGAAGACTGAGTGTTAGCTCAGAGAACTAACTAGGTTAGTTAGTTGAAGACTGCTCACGACTAGTTTTAATATTAGAGTGAGGAGGTTTAGATAGACAAGTTTTGAACTGTCTAGTTTTGTAACAAAGTTAAGAAACCAATCTTGAGAAACCAATTCGCTCTAGTACTGTTCTGCATAACCGTTACGCATCTGTGCTTTTAAGATCAGCCTGTTAAGTTATTAAACATTCTATTTGTTAACTTTACAAGAAAGCTTTCAGTGTGCCTCATTACATCAGAGTGTGCCATTTCCAGCCTTCCCATATTCCCAGTCTGAGAGAAGATATCTCGCCTCAGAAATCCTCTTCATTTACCTTCAGTTTAGGAGCCTAGCTTAGCTATTATTTTAAAAGAAATCCTAAAAACATTTTTTTAGGTTGGTAGCAGCGTTCTAAGTGGTTAAAGCCTCCACTTAGTGACTTTTGGCGTTTAGGGTGGGATCTAAAATAACAAGGTCCACCCTGCCCCAAGGTTCCCAAGGGCCAGGTCATCACACAGGCCTTCCGGAAAGGGACCAACTCTGTAATAGCGCGAGCTCCATCTGGTAACTCGTTCCATAGAGTTGGCGCCACCACGGAGAACGCTCTTTGTCTTGTTGTTGAAAGGCGGCAGGAACGGGCTGATGGAATCACCAGAAAGTTTTGTTCCTCTGATCACAGTGATCTCGGGGGAACGTATGGGGTGAGGCGGTCCCTCAGGTTCACTGGCCCTAAAACTTACAAAGCCTTAAAGCCTTGAAGACAATCTGGTACTCTACTGGTAGCCAGTGCAATTGCTGTAGAATTGGTGTAATATGCTCTCTTGCCGATGCTCCCACCAGCAATCGAGCAGCAGCATTTTGCACCAGCTTAAGTTTCTGGATTGTCGACAAGGGAAGGCCAATGTAGAGGGCGTTACAGTAGTCTAGCCTCGAGATGACCGTCACCTGGATCATCGTAGCTAGATCACTCCTGGATAGGTTAGGAGCCAGTCGCCTAGCCTGTCGAAGATGGAAGAATGCAGACCCGCTAACCGTGGAGACCTGGGTCTCCATCGATAGCAGTGGGTCCAATTGGACCCCCAGGCTTTTTACCAAAGACGACGGGCTTAACCGCTCGCCATCCAGGGTAGGCCACTGGCACTCACCAACACCAAGACAACCCAGCCATAGGATCTCCGTCTTCGATGGGTTCACCATATGGTTTATATGTATGTGAGTCGCCCCGAGCCTCTCGGAAAGGGTGACTAATAAATTGAAATAATAAATAAATAAATAAACCGGCTGGTACACAGCGATCAAGTCACGGCTTCAAGGCATTGATGGAAACAATGGGGTACGGTGTCCGGCCTGCCATCCATTCTCAGCACTAGCTTACTGATCATACTGCAGACCAAAACCGCGGACCAGTCAGGCAAGTGGACACATATAGATATTAAAAAATAAAGAGGAGAGGTGTCATGCCCCAGCCTGACTCCAAAACCAAGCAAGACCACAGCCATGTTAATTCCAAGATCTTAGCTAGGCCTGAAAGCAAGGCCTTGCAGAGGCCTCTGGTTCAACCAGCGTTCAAGGACAGACACAGCCTAGCTCAATCGATAAGAAGCGCGGGGAAAGTGGAGCCTGGGTGCCTCCCTTGCTTCCAGGTGCAAGCACCAATGAGTTGACATACCATCCTGATTCAGGAGGCATGAGAAACTCAAGCCGAGAAACTGTCCATGGGAAAGGGCTGCGTAGAAGTCAGCGCATTCAAGATCAAAGCAGGGGGGCCTATTTAAGTCAGGTCCCTGAGCTGCTCCGCATCTCGCGCCAACGTTAAGCTTCTTTGCCAAGCACCACGGGACCTAAGCCTGGGCCATTGGGCCTTCAAGTCATCGGACTCAAGTAATTGCCAAGCCTTTGTTACCAAGAACTTATCCTGGATTTGGCCCATTGGGTCATCAAGACTCTTGCTGCATTTATTGATCCTTTTTCATTCTTTGGACTATTGCATTGCAATACCCTTATGCTTGGGGCATCAATGGACTATATTCCTCTCTTCTATTCTTCTCCTTTATTCTAAATCAAGGCTGTCCAACTTCTACGGGCCCAAGGGCCGGAATTCCGGTCGCTGATCACCTGGGGGGCCGAAGGGTCTGCCTCCGCCCCCGGCTCCGCCCCTCCCCGGCTCCGCCCCTCCCCCAGCTCCGCCCCCTCCCCGGCTCCAATTTACTTACAATTGACCTTGAGTTGTGGAGTTGTAGCTCACCTCCATCCAGAGAGCACTGTGGACTCAAATAATGATGGATCTGGACCAAACTAGGCATGAATACTCAATATACCCAAATGGGAACACTGGTGGATTTGTGGGAATGTTTCCTAATACCTTTGAGTTATTTGAGTCCACACTTAAATTGGGACACACCAAAAAAACCCAAACACCTCAATGCCGTCGCAGGGCTTGATGGGGCCTCCTTTCCCAAAGAGCTCCCTCCCTCCCTGAAGGGAAAACAAGCCGTGGGGGCAGGCGCAAAGGAAGCCACGTTGCGCCCTGCACGTGGGGGAAGGCAGCACAACAAGGGGGAGGGGGCACGGAGGAGGGGAAGAAAGCGCCGCCAAGGAAACCGCCGCTGAGGGACCCCTCCCCCCCTCACCCAACGTCCCACAGTTTTTAGATTGATTGATTCGAGCCAGGCCCTTCCTTACCCATACTGTGGGAGCCCCGCCACAGGGCCGAAGCACCAACGACGACGCCATCCCCGAAGAGCCCCGCTGGAGCCGAGGCCAAGCTCAGGCCGGGCACAGCGGCTCTCCCATCCGCGGGGCGGGAAGCGAGGGCCCTCCACAGGAAGAGGACGGAGCCAGGAGGGGCTTTCCCTGCCTCACTCCCTTCCTCCCTCTCTCTGAGGGAATGGGGGCTGGCCTGGAAGCAGCCGCGAGGGAGGAGGAGGCGCGCACCCAGGCCGGCCGCAAATCCCGCGGGACCCAAGATTTCGGCAGCTATCGCGAGACTACGCAGCCACAGACGGGATTTCGACCTCCCTCGAAATCCCGTCTGTGGCTGGCGTAGTCTCGCGATGCTTGCCTAAACCCAGAAGTAGGTATTTTTTTTAATTTTTTTTAATTTTTAATTTTTAATTTGTATTTTATTAAAACAAGTTGGGGGGCCGTGGGGAAGGGGCTTGGGGGCCGTGTATGGCCCCAGGGCCACCTGTTGGACAGCCCTGCTCTAAATAAAGCATTTAATCACGGCTGGTCTCAAGTGGTTTACTGAGGGATCTTTCAGGTCTAGAGTGCAACAAGAGGGTGGCTCCCTGGGTAGAATTTGAGTAGAATTATTCAAAACTTGGGGAGTCTGCACTCCTTTAAATATCATTAATCCAGTAAATTATTCCACTTGTCACGAACCACTGGATTTAGGCTCAAGGCCTTTGTCAGGATGTCACACAGTGAAAAAAAACGAACGTATTCTTTCAGTGGAAATTACAACTTAATCTACACCTTTTTAAATGCATGGAAATGTCAAGGTTGTGTGTAGCAACTGTCAAGTGGAGACTTCTTTTTTTTTGTTGTTGCCAAGGATGAATTCGAAGGCATCATGTCACTGCTGATATTTTGGTCAGGTCTAAAAGATATGTAAAATCTTCAAGAAAAATAATCTCAGCTAATGACAATGAAACATCAGAGAGAATAAATGGATTTGCTTTTTTTCTGTTGCCCAAGAAAAATGGTGAGACGAGAAAGTGAGAAATGCCTCCAAGCCGGGCGATGGTTATCGGCTACTCGTCATTTTCAATGGGAACACAATGTTTCTCCATTGTTACATGGGCATCCTCTGTTCGGCAATAGTTCAGTGTTTTCATTATAGAGGTTTATAACTCAGTCATTTGAAATCACTTTGGGATGAAATTTGGTACGCTGCCTGTCAGCCTGCATGCAATTTTTCCCCCCTCTTACAAAAGACTACTTAAATCGATTCAGCTGTTTTTGATTTAAAGATCGGCAAAAGCATAAAATTGTCAGAGTCTCCGGCACTTTATTTACCAAGCTTTAAAGTGAGAATGACATCAAGAAGAGCGCCTTATACAATGGATGAATCCTAATAGCTCCGTTGACATTGAAAATCTGACTTAACCTGTGAAACTGGACAAACTCATAGAAAAGTTTGCCAATAAAGTCTAAAACTATGTGCTTCTCTGGCTAAACACACTCGTCACATTTCGCAGTTTGTGCCCAATACAATGGCGACATTTATTATTGGCTGGGTAACCTGCAGTGCTCGGTGCCATACAGATCACGTAAGAACTCTGCCCACGAAATAGTCTGCTCTCCAACACAGGGAAGAGGAATGCCATAATTAATCTTCAGTTGATGGTCTAGCACAGGCATCCTCAAACTGCGGCCCTCCAGCTGTTTGGGCCTTCAACTCCCAGAATTCCTGATAATTGAACAAGCTCGTTAGGGCTAGTTGGAGGCCCAAACAGCTGGCGGGCCGCAGTTTGAGGATGCCTGGTCTAGAAGAAGCCTTTGCATTTGATGGCCTAGCAGAAGACATTGAAATCCACAAACATGTGGGCAATTTCAACAAAGAGGAGGAAACATGAAAATGAAGACAATCTGACTACTAGTACCGTGTTTCCCCGAAAGTATGACACCCCCGATTGTAAGACATATCGGGGGTGTCAGGGGGGTCGGCTAATGTAAGCCATACCCTGAATGTAAGCCGTACCTGGTCGCCGCCGCCGCCGCCACCGGCCCATCGGCGCGGCACACCTCCATGACGCACCTTTCTGCTAGGCCTCTCCAACGAAGGGAGGGAGAGTCCCAGAGGCGTGGCTAAGCAGCGATGCGTCACTCTGACGCGTTGCCGGCAGCCACGCCTCTGGGACTCTTCTCTTCCTCCTTTGTCCAACGAAGGGGGGAAGAGTCCCAGGGGCGTGGCTAGCGGCGACGCGTCACTCTGGCGCAGGGCCGCTGCCACGCCTCTGGGACTCTTCCCCCTCCCTTCCTTGGAGAGGCCTAGCAGAAAGGTGTGCCCGCGGAGGTGTGCCGCGACCGATGGGCCCGTTGCGGCGGCGGCGTGACGGCGGCGGCGTGGCGACGGGTGCGTCTTTGTTTATATAAGACGTACCCCAAAGTAAGACGTAGGGGACTTTTGGGGGAAAAGAAAGTAAGACGCTGTCTTACTTTCGGGAGACACTGGTATTACAACAACAAAACTTTATTATGGTCACTGACCAGCACAAAGCAGGAACAAGCGCCCTGAGAAGGGAAGGACAACTCCCAGTAAGCAGTTATTTAAAACTAGATTAGAGATCAGTATAAAATATATTTTAAAAGACAGGATATTGTAGCAGGTATGGAACCAAAGGGGAGGAGAGATTGAAGAGAGTTCAAAATCACTGGTGGGGGGGGGCACTAAAAGGGAAGGGAGGGGCACACTGCGAGTCTAGTAGCATTTCAGCTGTAACATGCTGCTCTAACTGCATTCTTAGCAGGGTGTTGCCTTACGGTGTCAACAGGGCCATAGCCAGGATTTTGATTTGGGAGGGACTGAGTTTGATTCGAGGGGGAGGGGGGCTGAATCTGAGTGAGAGACAATCTACCCTAGCAAACCTTTTGTATCGTTATCCCAATACCCCCATGCATATGGGCTATATTGAGCATGGTGATCAGATCATGATATGAATACACATAACAGTTTAAATAATGTACCAGTAAGGCCTTATCGTGGACCACCCAGAAAAATTCAGGGGGCTGAAGCCCCAAGCCCCCCGGCTACATGCCTGGGTGTCAATCATCATCCGTCTAATTGTAAGAGCAGCAGCACAGAACTTAGCAACACTGTAAGTCATTGCAGTGTTAGAGTCAAAGCAGCAGGGTGGAATAATATTTTTCACTGCGCCCGGGTATTTTTGTGCCATGGTCTAATGAGATTGGATCTAAGATCTCTGTAGAATATGCATTGAAGAAGCGCGTGCTCAGTTGTTTCCACATGACCAGACTCACAGGGGCATAGTCTCTGCTTGAAGGGGGTCGTCCGATACCTCCCCTCCAATACAGCCGATGGGAGGGCATGGCATCTTGCCAGGGTAAACGCCCTTCGGTGTTTGGGCACCTCCAGGTCCGTTAGGTATGCCATGGGGGCAGTGAGGTGTCAGTGGCTTCCCAACAATGAAGGCTGGGGGAACAGGCTAGGTCGGATTGGCGCTCTATGTCCAGGATCCGTTGCTTAATGAGATCCTTGGCTTGGTTCCATCTCATGCTTAGCAATTGTCCTTGGGAGAAACCTAGCGTTGCGATCTTTGCTGCTACTGTTTTAATCCATGTGGACTGGAAGTCGTCTCTCATGATGAGGGGCAAGACCACATGGGGAGAAGGATAGCTGTAGCCAGTAATTGAGAATAGCTGTCCATATTCTTGCTTCCACTTTCACGAAGCCTGTCTCCAATCGCAGGGTGGCATTAGGGACACATTTATTTATTTATTTATTTATTTATTTATTATTCGGTTTTATATTCCGCTCCTCCCTGCAGGCTCGGGGCGGATTACAGTAGCAATAAAAACACACAATAAAACATACAGTAAAATTCGATAAAACATGCAATACATAGCCAGTAGCCAGCAGATCACAGGTCTTAGATGTTAGTTCGGACGCTGATATGCATCTATATTCAGGCTAGCCAAACGGGCCGAGTTCGTGAATCGCCCGAGCGTGACTAGGCAACGAGTCCCAAGTCATGGGAGCCACAGCTGAGAAGGCTCGCTGTCTTGTACAGGACAGGTGGCAGGAGCGGGTTGATGGAATGACCAACAGGTTCTGCTCTTCTGAGCGCAGTGATCTCGGGGGAATATACGGGGTAAGGCGGTCCCTTAGGTACTCAGGCCCTAGACCGTGCAAGGCCTTAAAGGTTAACACCAACACCTTGAAGGCAATCTGGTACTCAATAGGCAGCCAGTGCAGTTGCCGCAGGATGGGCGTAATATGCTCTCTCACTGGTGCTCCCACCAGCAAGCGGGCAGCAGCATTCTGCACCAGCTTGAGTTTCCGGACTGTCGACAAGGGAAGGCCCACGTGAGGCGTTACAGTAGTCCAGCCTCGAGATGACCGTCGCCTGGATCACCGTGGCCAGATCATCCCTGGACAGGTAGGGTGCCAGTCGCCTAGCCTGGCGGAGATGGTAAAAACGCCGTTTGCTGACCGTGGAGACCTGAGTCTCCATGGTCAGCAAAGGGTCCAGTGGACACCTAAGCTCTTTACGAGGGATGACGGGCTAAGCTGCTCGCCATCCAGGGTAGGCAACCGGCACTCATCCAGCCCAGGGCAACCAGGCCACAAGATCTCCGTCTTCGACAGATTCACCTTCAGCCGGCTGGCACGCAGCCAACCAGTCATGGCTTCAAGGCATAGCTGGAAACAATCGGGTACGGTGTCCTGCCTGCCGTCCATTCTCAGCAGGAGCTGGGTGTCATCTGCATACTGATAACACTCCAGACCAAAGTCGCGAACCAGCTGGGCCAGGGGGCGCATGTAAATGTTAAATAGTAAGGGTGAGAGGATGGCCCCCCTGGGGACCCCCGCAACAATGGGAGCCTCCCGAGACCTCCCCCTCTGTCCCCGATCCTGGAGGAAGGAGGTCACCCATTTAAGGGCAATCCCCCTCACCCCAGTCACGGCTAAACGGTGGGCCAACAATGCATGGTCTACGGTATCAAACGCTGCTGTTAGATCTAACAAAACAAGCAGTGCTGACCCACCCTGGTCCAGCTGGCGGCGAAGTTGGTCTGTAATGGCGACAAGCACGGTCTCCGTCCCATGCCCAATACGGAAGCCGGACTGGAAAGGATCTGGGAGCCTGTAGAGCTGCTCTTAGGAATTTCGATTGGACACGCTCTAGTGGGGCTACCAGTAATTTAAAAAACCCCTCTAAAATCATAACATTTATTTATTTACTCCATTTACGGTATATACCGCTTTTCTCAGCCCTCGCGTGACTCAAAGCAGTTTACAGCAGCAAAAATTTAATCCTCAACATCATAAAAACAGGTCAAAACAAGTAAAACAATGGCATATATATATATATATATATATATATATATATATATATATGATCATTACAAAGTCAATACAACATAACTCGTTAGCGTCTCTTAGTTAAAATCAAGATCCAATTTCATCATCCAGTCATTCCATGTTCCTATATTTATTACACTTCCTATTCGAATGCCTGCTCGAACAACCAGGTTTTAACTTTTCTACGAAATGCTAACAAGGAAGGGGCCGATCTAATGTCTCTAGGAAGGGCGTTCCATAGCTGAGGGGCCACCACTGAGAAGGCCCTGTATCTTTTCCCAACCAAACGTATTTGTGACGCAGACGGGATCAAGAGCAGGGCCTCCCCAGACGATCTAAACGTCCTAGCAGGTTCATAGGAGGAGATACATTCGGACAGCTAGGTTGGGCCAGAGCTGTCAATACAGAACAACCAGGGGTGGTCTAAGGTAATTTTAAATGGTAAGCGAACATTATTTTGGCGCCCCCCCAAAAAACATTATTTTGACCCCCCCCTCCGTGCATGCCCAGAAGCTCCTGCATAGGGTCCCAGCTGCCCTACTTTTACCAGTAATCTTGATAATGATGCCATAGGAGTAAGCCCCCAGCGCCACCGCAAAGGCATTGTCAACACAGGCACGGGCAAACTGGGCCCTCCCTGCAGACAGGTGCTTTGGACTTCAACTCCCACCTGCCCAAGGAGAGCCTGGTCCCGGGGGGAGAGGGTTGGGAGAAGGCCGGCCGGGGCCTGAGGAGCCCCCCAGGCCGAAAACGTGGGCTGACTCGGCTTCCCACCCAGCAGCACTCTTTCCTGCCCCCCTCCCCCAGCCACCATGTTTCCCGTCTCATGCGACTGGCCGGGAAGTGGGCAGTGGAGGAGACGGAGGCGCCGACGGAGGCAGGCAGGCAGGCGGGCGGGCCCAAAAGCGGAACATTGGCTGAACGCTGTCTGGTGGGCGGGGGAATGTGCCCTTTACCCAGATGGCGCAGCCCAAGCGCTAGCGTCCATCAAATGCGTCCTTTACCTACACCTAACTTAAATAGGACTGCCCCTGAGAACAACACTCAAAATCAGGGGAATCCCAAACGAGAAACAATCAGGGCCAGCTAATAACCTCCCAACAAAGGATTCCACCAGGCAGAAAGCAGCCAAGCCCTGCTAGTCCATCAAATGCTAATCAATGTGGCCAATTCCTACATTCACACCTAACTTAAACAGGCAAGAGTTCTTTCTCCCACCCTGGACATTTCACAGATACACAAACCCCATTTTCCTACTTTCCAGCAGATGTCACAACCTCTGAGGAGACCTGCCATAGATGTAGGTGAAACTTCAGGAGAGAATGCTGCAGGAACATGGCCATACAGCCCGGGAAAACACACAACAACCCAATAAAACTGTGGTTGGAATTTATCTGCCACCAAAACGCTGAAAAGAAGTGTTTAGATGGATTGAACAGGTAAGGAGGCTCTTGTCAAACTCAGCTTGAATGTCTTTTCATGAGATGGGAGAGAATACACTAAAGACTATTTCCATGAATGGCCTCTAAGAGGATTTGAGAGACTCCAAGAGATCATTGTGGAAACATTCAAAGAAAGGGTTTAGTCCTCAGGTATCATCATCATCAGAGCAAGAATGGCAAAACCTCCTTCGAGTAAATATTGCCAGGAAGCTCTTATGATAGGTTCTTCATAATACAAAAGCCAACCTAAAGGCAAAAGACAATCACAATTAGGGTTGCCACCTGTCCTGTATTATACAGGACGTCCCGTATTTTTGCTCTGAATTTTGTGTCCCGTAATTTCAGCCCCTGTCCCGTATTGACAGGACAGGACAGAACTGGTGGCAGCAGGACGCGAGGCCGGGCCAGCAGTGAGGAAGGAAGGAAGGGAGAACTCTACGTGAATGCCCGTTAGCTGCCGCTCTCCCCACACAAACACCGGGCCTGGTCAGGATTACTCACCCGAGCTGAAAGCGCCCAGGCCCGGATTAACAACTTTTTGCACCCTAGGCCACACTTTGGAATTACGCCCCCTGTACTACCGGCACTGAAAGTTGTTGTTTGGGATCCGAGAAGGGAGGGTGGGGCCCAAGCCATGCCTGCCTTTCGTTTCTTCCTTTCTCGCCCGGGGGCTTGGGGGCCGTGGTGGAGTGGCCATCTGCCAGGGCTGATTAGGATCCCCGTGCCCCAGGGAGGGAGAGTAGTGGGGAGAAGCCTGGGGGGCCTTCCTTCCTTCTTTCCTTTGGGGGGGGGGCCCTCCCTGGAGATAGAGAGAGAGACACCCACCCGTCTCCGTCTCCTTCAGGGCCGCTGCTCCTCCTCTTCCTCGGTTGCAATCTGTGGCTCAGGGAGAACCCCCCTCCATGGACTTCCACCTCCAAGCAGGCCCTCTCCTTCCTATTGGCCGAGTCTGCGGAGCCACGCCTGCCCGGGAGGGAGGCTCCCCGATTGGCCGGCTGCCACTCTTCATCTTTGATCGATGGGTGTCACAAGGTGGAAGGCAGGGTCAGGAGGCGAGCTCGAAGGACTCACTCCTGGCCCCGCTTACTCTCCGCCTCTGAGGGAGGGAGGGAAGGAATGATGTCACCCTGGGAGGCGACGGAGCAAACAAAGAAGGTGGGCCTGGTGGAGGAGGAGGGAGGGAGTGATGTCACCCTGGGAGGTCTCGCCCGTTCGAGTAGTGGGGAGGAGGGAGGGAGGAAGGGAGGGAAGCCGCTGCTGCTGCTGCTGCTCCTCGCCCTGCGTGTCCTGCCTTGAGACCAGGCTCGGCCCTCCCTCCCTCCCTCCGGGGCCTTTGTGCTTCAACTCCTGCCATTCCCAAGGGCTGGCCACAGAGGGGTTTCTTTGGTCCGTGAATTGTGCCCCCCTCGGCTTGTGCCCCTAGGCCATGGCCTATGTTGACCTTATGGGTAATCCGGGCCTGTCAACGCCACCATCTTGGCGCCTTCCCTGGACGCTCTAGCCCTCCCTCTTGAGCATAAAGAGAAGCAAGCGCAGAAGGGGAGCAGAAGGGGGAGGGGTGATTTGGTTGCATGCGCCGAGAGTGACGGACCAGAAGAGACGGGCCTTCCTAGAAGGAGGGGAGGGCAGAAGAGGTTGGGGGGGGGGGGGCAGCGGCAGGAGGTGCTGCGGAGAGAGGGAGCCAGAGTGAGGGCGGCACACATGGTTGCTTGCATCTTGGGCCTGCTGGGGATTTGGAGCCTTGCATAACGGTCACCGCGGCAGCGGGGGTGGCGGCGGCGGAGGATTTGATTTTCAAGTTTTTATGAAGTATCCCTTATTTTTGTATTTTTAGGTAAATGTCCCTTATTTCTTATATCTAAAAGTGGCAACCCTAATCACAATCACCATCATCAGGTCGAAAAGGTGGGGGAGAAGCCCTAAGAGAAGCTTGCACAGTTTCATTAAAACCAACGCAGCCTGTGCCATCACGCCCAGGGTTAAAACTACAGATGAGCTTTCTGTCTAAAGCCTGGGGGACTGCAGGTGTCTTCATTTCGATGCTCAGGGGTCCCCAAAACCCAAAAAACACTTCAGGTTAAACTTGAACAGCATGCACAAACTTTATTCAAGCAAAGTCCTTGGCAGACTTGGTTCAGATCTTAATGGTTACGAAAGAACGGATCTTCCCCTGTCTAAGCACAAAGTCAGTTTTATAGGCAAACCTAGTGAAGGTTGCAGCCAGATAGCCCCCCAAAATACAGGACTATAGCAAGGTAAATTGTTAAGGTAGTTAGAAGACCCTATACTTAAAAGACTCTATACTTAGAAGACTCTAGAACAGGGCTGTCCAACTTCTGCCAGCCCAAGGGCCGGACTTCTGGTGAGTGATCACCTGGGGGCCACTCAGCCATGCCCTCCTCTTCCTCGGTTGCAATCTGATCACCTGGGGGCCACTCAGCCATGCCCCGAGGCTGTTGTGACGCTTGGGAGAGAAGGAGGAGCCACGGAGCTCCGCCCCCTCTCCCAAAGCCACAGCTAGCCTTGGAGGCGGGCGACAGCTGTTGTGACGCTTTGGGAGAGAAGGAGGAAAGCACGAGAGCCTTCCGGCTCCCCCCTCGCCCAAAGCATCACAACAGCTGTTGTGATGCTTTGGGGGGGAGGGCGAAGCCGCGAGGAGGCTTCCGCGGCTCCGCCCCCTCGCCCAAAGCATCACAACAGCTGTTGTGACGCTTTGGGGGAGAGGGCAAAGCCGCGAGGAGGCTTCTGCGGCTCCGCCCCCTCGCCCAAAGCATCACAACAGCTGTTGTGACGCTTTGGGGGAGAGGGCGAAGCCGCGAGGAGCCTTCCGCGGCTCCGCCCCCTGCACAACAGCCCAAAGCATCACAACAGCTGTTGTGTTGCTTTGGGGAGATCACAACAGCTGTTGTGCGCTTTGGAGGAGAGGGTTCCGCGCTCCCCCCCTCACCCAAAGCATCACAACAGCTGTTGTGGCGCTTTGGGGAGAGGGCAAAGCCGCGAGGAGACTTCGCGGCTCCTCCACCTCGCCCAAATCATCACAACAGCTGTTGTGATGCTTGGGGGAGAGGGCGAAGCCGCGAGGAGGCTTCCGCGGCTCCGCCCCCTCACCCAAAGCATCACAACAGCTGTTGTGACGCTTTGGGGGAGAGGGCGAAGCCGCGAGGAGGCTTCCGTGGCTCCGCCCCCTCGCCCAAAGCATCACAACAGCTGTTGTGTTGCTTTGGGGAGAGGGTGAAGCCGCGAGGAGGCTTCGCGGCTCCTCCACCCAAAGCATCACAACAGCTGTTGTGGCGCTTTGGGAGAGGGCAAAGCCGCGCTGAGGCTTCCGCGGCTCCGCCCCCCGCCCAAAGCATCACAACAGCTCTTGTGACGCTTTGGGGGAGAGGGCAAAGCCGCTAGAGGCTTCGCGCGCCCCTTGCCCAAAGCATCACAACAGCTGTTGTGTTGCTTTGGGGGAGAGGGTGAAGCCGCGCGGGAGGCTTCGACACTCCGCCCCCACCCAAAGCATCACAACAGCTGTTGTGGCGCTTTGGGGGAGAGGGCAAAGCGAGGAGGCTTCACGGCTCCGCCCCGCTGCCAAAGCATCACAACAGCTATTGTGATGCTTTGGGGAGAGGGCTGGCCGTGAGGAGGCTTCCGCGGCTCCGCCGCCCAAAGCATCACAACAGCTGTTGTGACACTTTGGGGGAGAGGGCAAAGCCGCGAGGAGGCTTCGCGGCTCCGCCTGCTCCAAAAGCATCACAACAGCTGTTGTGTTGCTTTGGGGGAGAGGGTGAAGCCGCGAGGAGGCTTCCGCGACTCCACTCACAAAGCATCACAACAGCTGTTGTGGCGCTTTGGGGAGAGGGCAAAGCCGCGAGGAGGCTTTCCGCCACCCAAAGCATCACAACAGCTATTGTGATGCTTTGGGGAGAGGGCGAAGCCGTGAGGAGGCTTCCGCGGCTCCGCCGCCCAAAGCATCACAACAGCTGTTGTGACACTTTGGGGA
This sequence comes from Anolis apletophallus, assembly GCA_030556195.1. Taxonomy (NCBI): domain Eukaryota; kingdom Metazoa; phylum Chordata; class Lepidosauria; order Squamata; family Anolidae; genus Anolis; species Anolis apletophallus. Next base: position 115,481,296 of record JARBWK010000011.1, on the reverse strand, counting down.
GAGGGCAAAGCCGAGGAGGCTTCCGCGCTCCGCCCCTGCTCCAAAGCATCACAACAGCTGTTGTGATGCTTTGGGGAGAGGGTGAAGCAGCGAGGAGGCTCCGCGGCCCCCCTCGCCCAAAGCATCACAACAGCCTCGGAAGCTTCCGAGGCTGGCGTGACGCTTTGGGAGAGAAAGAGGAGCCATGGGGCTCCCCGCCCTCCCAAAGTGGGCAAAACCACACGCATGCGCTTTTTTTGGGTTTTTTTTAAAAATCTATTTTTATTTTTATTAAAAAGCTTAGGGGGCCGCAGGGATGGGTCTGGGGGGTCATATACGGCCCGTGGGCCGCCAGTTTGACAGCCCTGCTCTAGAATACTTACAATGGCCTTTCTAAGCTGACCTAGCTTGACCAAGGCACATCTGAATCGTTCTCTAGCTGAGAGAAGACTACAGACTTTTCAAAATTGAGATCCCATTCCCCGGGAAGAAAAGGGGCGGGCTCCAAACCAAAGCTTAGCAAATGATTAACCAACACTGAGCCTGCAATGGACCCTGGAAAAAACTGCAAAGGATGCTTTTTCCTTTTAACTGTGGGGCAATGCAAACAGATGTCTGGAAGACAGAACACAGCCCATCAGCAATGAATGGCAAAACCACGGAAAATATCGAGAGGGACCATCGGGTATTTGGCAGGCCACCATCAATGGCTGCTGAGCTATATTTGGCTTGGCGAAGAGGCACGGCATCATAAAGACTTGCCTGTAATAGTGAGGTATTGCATTTGGCATTGGAAACACGAGAGAAAATGTTGCCACCGACAAAGGATTTATTGACACAAGTGGCGGATGGCTTCAGTGCCAAAAACAAAAAAGTGAGTGATTGCCCTTGGTTTGGAGTAGATTCAACGTGTTCCTTTGCATTTGACTTCCAAAACTTGTGGCCTTCGGTTTCTCTTCGCCGTACATTTAATAAAAAAAAAAGAATGTTACAGAAATGGTTTTTAACATAAATGGTGTAATCCCTTGATTTCTTTCTTCTTTTTTTTTATAAGAAGAAGATATTCCTGCTTTTAAATCCAGCTTTTCTTTATTACGCCGGGTTCAAGTGTACGGCACAGGGAAGATGAAAAATTAGCGCTAATAAATTTTAATAGACCTTTTAAGCGGTATGTCATGCGGCTATTCTATAAATCAGAATGATGGGATTACAAGGTCAAGAGCGTCTTGACCCGCACGAAGCAAGGAAGAAAGAGCCGGATTGTTCCTTCGCGTAAGGCGGAATAAAAGCAAGAAGGCCCACTGTGCTTTTTAAAGAAACATGAACTAAAGTTTTAGAAGAACACCGTGGTTTTTGCACACGCAGAAAAGGGAGCTGGGAGAAAGGGATGATGGTAGATTTGTGACTGTTTTAAAGCTTGATATTATGTTTGGAGGGCAATCAGCGGCCTCTTGACAAACATTATAGTCATTACCCCCTAGGACAAGGGTCAGGAACCTATGGCTCGGGAGCCAGATGTGGTTCTTTTCATGATTGCATCTGGCTCTCCAGAGCAGCCTGGGCCTCAGTTTCCCAGCATGAAGCAGGGAGGAGTGACACATTCTCCATTCTCCTCCTTCCTTCCTTCCTTCCTTCCTTCCTTCCTTCCTTCCTTCCTTCCTTCCTTCCTTCCTTCCTTCCTTCCTTCCTTCCTTTCTCCCCTTCACCCTTTCCTTCTCTACTTCCTTTCCCTTCCCTCTCCCCCCTTCCTTCTTTCAACCACTCTCCCTCTTTCTTCCTTCCTCTTCCTTCCTTTCTTTCTCCCCCCCCTTCACCCTTTCCTTCTCCTCTCCTTCCTTTTCCCTCCCTCTCTCCCCTTCCTTCTTTCATCCATTCTCCCTCTTCCTTCCTTTCTCTCCCTTCACCCTTTCCTTCTCTCCTTCCTTTTCTCTTCCTCTCTCCCCTTCCTTCTTTCCTCCATTCTCCCCCTTCCTTCCTTCCTTCCTTCCTTCCTTCCTTCCTCTTCCTTCCATTCTCCCCTTCACCCTTTCCTTCTCCTTCTCTCCTTCCTTTTTCCTCCCTCTCTCCCTTCCTTCTTTCCTCCTTTCTCCCTCTTCCTTCCTTCCTTTCTCCCCCTCTAACCTTTCCTTCTCTACTTCCTTTCCCCTCCCTCTCTCCCCTTCCTTCTTTCATCCATTCTCCCTCTTCCTTCCTTCCTTCCTTTCTCCCCCTTCACCCGTTCCTTCTTCTCTCCTTCCTTTTCCCTCCCTCTCTCCCCTTCCTTCTTTCATCCATTCTCCCTCTTCCTTCCTTTCTCTCTCTCCCTTCACCCTTTCCTTCTCTCCTTCCTTTTCTCTTCCTCTCTCCCCTTCCTTCTTTCCTCCATTCTCCCTCTTCCTTCCCTCCTTCCTTCCTCTTCCTTCCTTTCTCCCCTTCACCCTTTCCTTCTCCTTCTCTCCTTCCTTTTTCCTCCCTCTCTCCCCTTCCTTCTTTCCTCCTTTCTCCCTCTTCCTTCCTTCCTTTCTCCCCCTCTAACTTTTCCTTCTCTCCTTCCTTTCCCCCTCTCTCACCTTCCTTCTTTCATCCATTCTCCCTCTTCCTTCCTTCCTTTCTCCCCTTCACCCGTTCCTTCTCCTTCTCTCCTTCCTTTTCCCTCCTTCTCTCCCCTTTCTTCTTTCCTCCATTCTCCCTCCCTCCCCCTTCCTTCCTTCCTTCCTTCCTTCTTCTATTCTTTCCCCCCAAAGTCTTCCTTTCCTTCTCCTTCCTTTGTTTTCACTTCCCTCTCTCTCCCCTTCTTTCTTTTCCCTTCATTATTTTACTTTTTCCTCACTCCCTTTCCTTTTTTTCTCCACCCTTTCCTTTCCTCCCTTCCCATTTCCTTCTTTTTTTTCTCGTCTCTCTCCTGCTTTTCTTTTCTTTCTTTTCCATAGTTCGCTCTTCTTTTCTTTCTTCCTCTCCCCCTCCCTACTTTATTTCATCTTTCTTCCTTCCTTTCTCTCTTTTCCCTTCCATCTTCTCTTCCTTCCCAGAGTCCTGAGCGTGCCTTTTGCAGAGCCAGGTCTGAAGTGTCCCCTCATTCTGCCGGGGGAATCCTTTTCTCATAGTATGTACGTATAGACTCACATTTAGTTGAATTCAGTCTTAAAATATATTCTATATATTATATGTCTCTCACTGAAATAGATTTCCACATATTTTGCTTTTATGGCTCTCTGAGTCAAAAAGGTTCCCGACCCCTGGTCTAGGAGGTGCTGCTGAGCTACAGAAAGTGCTGACCGAAAGGTCAGTGGTTCTAATCTGCAGAGTGGGGTGAGCTCCTATGATTGGCACCAGCTTCTGCCAACCTAGCAGTTCAAAAACATGATAATAATAATAATCTTTATTTATATCCTGCCAACATCTCCCCAATGGGGACTTGGGGTGGCTAACATGGCATTTGAGTTATGAAATGGGTTTTTAAACTGGTTTTTATAAATTTATTGTTGTTTGCAGTGCTATTTTGTAAACCGCTCCGAGCCCTCGGGGAGTGGCGGTGCATAAATCCAAATAATAAACAAACAAACAAACAAACAAATAAATCATATGAACCACTGACCTTCCAGTCGGCGGTTTAAGCCACTGCACTACTGCAGCCCCATGACTGAATGAAAAACAAAAGCTACAATCTATCATAAGAACATAAGAAGAGCCATGCTGAATCGGACCTCAGCCCATCTAGTCCAGCATTCTGTATCACACAGTGGCCCACCAGTTGTACACGGGGATTTCGAGCAGAAGGGAGGGCAAAACCCTGACCTGCTCCCGACCCCCCACAACCAGTACCCGGGGAAATCCTGCCTACCTCAACCAACTCCGAGGTGGCACTTGAATGTCCTTTTCAGTAACTACCGATACACTTGGTATCCATGAATCTGTCTAATCCTGCCTTGAAGTTGTTCAGGCTGACGGCTGTCACAACCTCCTCTGGAAGTAAATTCCATCTATCGATCTCATCAATTCGGTCTCCACACTTGCATTTGACAAAAAATGCTGAAAGCTGTCTTCTTTCTGAACGTTGTGGACATGCATTATGAAACTGGTCATGTTAAACTCCAGGATGATTTAGAACAGTGTTTCCCAACCAGTGTGCCGTGGCACACTAGTATGCCGTGAGCGATCATCAGGTGTGCCGTGGGAAATTGGAACCTCCAATACCCTTTCTTCCCCCTCCTGCCCAAAGTGCTCTCTGGGTGTAGGTGAACTACAACTATCTGTGGAATCATGTCCACGGTGGGAGAAAGAAAACAAACAACAACATAACATAATATTGTTTGAGTCCACAGTGCTTTCTGGGTGTAGGTGAACTACAACTTCCAAACTCAAGGTCAATTCCCAAGCAAACCCTTTCAGTACTTTCTGTTGGTAATGAGAGTTCAATATGTCAAGTTTGGTTCAATTCCATTGTTGCAAGAGTTCAGGATGCTCTTTGATTGTGTGTTAACTATAAATCCCAGAAACTGTAACTCCCAAATGTCAAGGTCTATTTTCCCCAAACTCCATCTGTGTTCACATTTGGGCATATTGAGTACTCATGCCAAGTTTGGTCCTGATCCAACATTGTTTGAGTCCACAGTGCCCTCTGGATATAGATGAACTACAACTCCAAAACCCAAGGTCAATGCCCACCAAACTCTTATAGTATTTTCTCTTGGTTATGGGAGTTCTGTGTGGGAAGTGTGTGTCTTTCTGCCATTCCTGCCAGGATATCTATGTTGTGTTCATCGAAACAGGCCCAGGTTTCACACTGAGTGTATAAATACATTCAAAAACATATTAACTATATGTATTACTGTGTTAGAGTGTCATTTTGTGTCATTTTGGTTGGTGGTGTGCCCCAGGATTTTGTAAATGTAAAAAATGTGCTGCAGCTCAAAAAAGGTTGGAAAACATTGATGCAAGAGAAAGATGAATGAAACCCCGCGTTCAGTAACCTAACTGTTTTGGTAGGCCTTCTAAGAAATGTGCACTAATAACAACATTTGCCTGGTGTCTGTATATTCCTATATTAACTTCTAGACCAGGCATGGGCAAACTTCAGCCCTCTCTTCAAGTATTTTGGACTTCAGCTCCCACAATATATGGCCTCAGGCCCCTTCCTTTCCCCCCTCAGCTGCTTAAGCACACAGAGAAAAAATGAGACAGAGAGGCAATGTTTTGGTGCTGCAGAGGATAATCTCGGGGAGGTTGAAACCTGGTACTGATCCAAGTAGCACTTTCCAAACACCATCTGTCAATTCAAAAGCAACGGGTCCTTTTCTAATATCTGATCAAAGACTACATAGCTAAGCTGAAAGGGTATTCTTGTATTTTCATGTTGTTGAAGAAGAAAACACCATTCAGAGACAGGACTGATGCGCACTGCTATTTCAGATGAACGGTAGAAACTACATCACTTTTTCAATGGCTATCTCAGTCATTCTTGCAGGAATTTACTGAGCTCACTAGGGAAAAATATCACCATCATCATCGGTTTCTCACTTATTAATCGCCCTTCATTAAAATGCTCCAGGTGATTTACATAAAAACAATTGCATTAAAAAATACACAATACCAAATGGACTGCATTAAATATTAAAAGCTCTGCTAAAAAGCCAGGCCTTGAGTGCCTGAGCAAAGGGTCGCAAGTCACGCATGGCCCTCAAGTGGGGAGGCAAGGAGTTCCACAAGACAGGGGCAGAGGTGGAGAAGGCCCTGCATCTTGTGCTCTCGAGACGTACTTCCCTGGGGCCTGGAACATGCAGTAAGTTTAGTTGGAGGAGTCGTGGCGACCACTGGCGGCAAAGAGGGGAGAGGCGGTCTCTGAGATATGCTGGCCCCTGACCATAAAGCGCCTTAAAGGTCAGAACCAACAACGTAAACAGGGCCCGGAATTCCCTTGGAAGCCAGTGCAAATGTCACAGAGTTGGAGTTATGTGGCATCTCAAAGGTGTTTTTGCAAGTGGCCTGGCAGCCACATTCTGAATAATGCGGATCCTCCGAGTAGTCGACAGGGGAAGGCCAACATACAAGGCGTTACAATAATCCAGTCTAGATGTAACTGTCGCATGGATGATTGGAGTCAAGGCTTCCTCTGAAAGGTTAGGTGCCAGCTGTCTCGCCTGCCGGAGATGGAAAAAGGCCTGCTTACTAACATTCGCGATCTGGGCCTCCATAGTCTACTGTGAATCCAGGACGACACCCAAGCTCTTAACAGTGGATGCAGGGGGCATCATCGAAGTTGGGCAGGGAGGGTGCCACTCCAGGCAGGCAGCCAGGCCACAAAATCTCAGTCTTAGTAGGATTCACCTTCAACCTACTGGTACGCAGCTATCTCGATACAGACATAAGGTGAAATTGTCTGGTATTGAGGTGACTCCAGGCTCCAGCCGTAAAAGCAGCTGGGTACTGGTGCCACTCCAGACCAAAGCTCCGCAGGAGGCTGGCAAGAGGTCTCACGTGGACGTTGAAGAGGAGGGGAGTGAGAATTGCTCCCTGAGGCACCCTACATGAGAGGGCAGATCTGTCAGAGGTTTGAGCTAGGTACTCAACATATTGAGACCGGCCTCGAAGAAATGTGTCAAAATATATAAAATTACAGCTCTTTGAGTCCATTTGACTCTACATTCCTTTCCAACAAGCGGGTAAGAGTCACCAAGGTACTTTCAGGCTACTAACCGGTGACGCAGCTGAGTTTCTATGTTCCAAATTAATATAATGATAATAATAATAACTTTATTTTTATACCCCCCCCCAACCACCTCCCCATTGGGCACTCGGGGTGTCTTACAAGGGGCAAGCCCAAAAGACAATTAAAACACAGAAGAAAACACTTCTCGATTAAAGCATCAGCTAAAAGCAATACAACATAATTATATACAACATAAGACCAATATGGCTGAAAAGAAAATTAGCTGAGGTACAAATACAATGAGTGTGATACATTTTACAGGAGCACCAGAAAAGTGCGACATACCAGTAGATCGGGCAGGAAATACTATCATAAAACATGTTGAGGTAGGTCATATGAGGGCCAGGATAAAGTGCTATAGTCAATGTGTGACATACCAGTAGATCAGGCAGGAAATACTATCATAAAACATGTTGAGGTAGGTCATATGAGGGCCAGGATAAAGTGCTATAGTCAATGTGCGACATACCAGTAGATCGGGCAGGAAATACTATCATAAAACATGTTGAGGTAGGTCATATGAGGGCCAGGATAAAGTGCTATAGTCAATGTGAGACATACCAGTAGATCGGGCAGGAAATACTATTACTATCATAAAACATGTTGAGGTAGGTCATATGAGGGCCAGGATAAAGTGCTATAGTCAATGTGCGACATACCAGTAGTTCGGGCAGGAAATACTATCATAAATCATGTTGAGGTAGGTCATATGAGGGCCAGGATAAAGTGCTATAGTCAATGTGAGACATACCAGTAGATCAGGCAGGAAATACTATCCTAAAACATGTTGAGGTAGGTCATATGAGGGCCAGGATAAAGTGCTATAGTCAATGTGCGACATACCAGTAGATTGGGCAGGAAATACTATCATAAAACATGTTGAGGTAGGTCATATGAGGGCCAGAGTAAAGTACTATAGTCAATGTGTGACATACCTGTAGATCGGGAAGGAAATACTATCCTAAAACATGTTGAGGTAGGTCATATGAGGGCCAGGATAAAGTGCTATAGTCAATGTGCGACATACCAGTAGATTGGGCAGGAAATACTATCATAAAACATGTTGAGGTAGGTCATATGAGGGCCAGAGTAAAGTACTATAGTCAATGTGTGACATACCTGTAGATCGGGAAGGAAATACTATCATAAAACATGTTGAGGTAGGTCATATGAGGGCCAGGATAAAGTGCTATAGTCAATGTGTGACATACCAGTAGATCGGGCAGGAAATACTATCATAAAACATGTTGAGGTAGGTCATATGAGGGCCAGGATAAAGTGCTATAGTCAATGTGCGACATACCAGTAGATCGGGCAGGAAATACTATCATAAAACATGTTGAGGTAGGTCATATGAGGGCCAGGATAAAGTGCTATAGTCAATGTGCGACATACCAGTAGTTCGGGCAGGAAATACTATCATAAATCATGTTGAGGTAGGTCATATGAGGGCCAGGATAAAGTGCTATAGTCAATGTGCTATAGTCAATGAGACATACCAGTAGATCAGGCAGGAAATACTATCCTAAAACATGTTGAGGTAGGTCATATGAGGGCCAGGATAAAGTGCTATAGTCAATGCGACATACCAGTAGATTGGGCAGGAAATAATATCATAAAACATGTTGAGGTAGGTCATATGAGGGCCAGAGTAAAGTGCTATAGTCAATGTGTGACATACCTGTAGATCGGGAAGGAAATACTATCATAAAACATGTTGAGGTAGATCATATGAGGGCTAGAATAAAGTGCTATAGTCAATGGGTACAGGAAAAATTACTAGTGAGCTGCTTAATCGAAGGCACACTGGAACATCCAGGTTTTTAATTGACTCCAGAAAAAGTACAAAGAGGGAGCCTGTCTTATCTCCCTAGGGAGGGAGTTCCAGAGCCGAGGGGCCACCACCGAGAAGGCTCTCTCCCTCGTTCCCACCAACCACACTTGTGATGGTGGGGGGAGAAAGAGCAATGCCTCCCCAGACGATCTCAAGGTCCGCACTGGTTAATAAGGGAAAAGGCGATCGCGGAGATAAGCAAGGTCCCGAACCGTTGAGGGCTTTATAGGTGATGACCTGCACCTTGAATTGGAATCGGAAACTTCTTGGGAGCCAGTGGAGCTGTTTAAACAAGAGGGTTGACCGCTCTCTGTAACCAGCTCCCGTGAGTAATCTGGCTGCTGATCTTTGAACCAACTGTAGTTTCTGGGCCGTCTTCAAGGGCAACCCCACGTAGAGCGCATTGCAGTAATCCAACCTAGAGGTGACTAGGGCATGGACCACCATGGCCAGATCAGATTTCACAAGGTATGGGCGCAGCTGGCGCACGAGTCTTAATTGTGCAAAGAAAGAACTCTTGACCGTCTTCAAAGGCAGCCCCACATAGAGTGTGTTGCAGTAATCTATATGGGATGTGACCAGAATGTGGACGACTGTAGCCAGATCAGACTTCCCAAAGTACGGGCGCAGCTGGTGCACAAGCCTTAACTGTGCAAAAGCTCCCCTGGCCACCGCCGAAACCTGGGTTCCAGAATCAGCGATTAATTCAGGATCACTCCAAAGCTGCAAACCTGTCTTTAGGGGGAGTGTAACCCCATCCAACACAGGATGCAACCTTTCAACCGACCAGGAGGACCTCTGTCTTGTCTGGATTCAATTTCAATTTGCTAGCCCTCATCCAGTCCGACACAGCAGCCATGCACTGGTTCAAAGTCTGAACAGCCTCCTTAGTGACAGGTGGGAAGGAGTGACAGATTTGGATGTCATGTGCGTAGAGACAACACCTTACTCCAAAACTCTGAATGATCTCCCCCAGTGGCCTCATGTAGATGTTAAATAACATCAGGGACAGTACTGAACCCTGAGGGACTCCACAAGACAACAGTTGTGGGGTCGAACAGGTGTCATCCAGTAACACCCTCTGGGATTGACCCTCCATGGAGGACTGGAGCCACTGCAGAGCAGTACTTCCAAGACCCATTTCTGCAAGGCGTCCCAGAAGGATACCGTAGTCAACGGTATCGAAGGCCGCTGAGAGGGCCAGCAGAACCAACAAGGACACACTCCCCCTGCCTAGCTCCCGGCGAACATCATCTAATAAGGCAGTGCTGTCCAACTTCTATGGGCCCAAAGGGCCGGAATTCCGGTGACTGGGCACCTGGCGGGCTAAAGCAGGGGGCGGGGCCAAGCGCAGGGGCGGGGCCGATCACGGGGGGCCGATTTTGCCGCTTCTGCCGCCCGGAGTGACGCTGTAGGAGGGAGGGCGGAGCAAAGGGGAGGGAGGGAGCAAAAGGGGAGCCCCCCTTTGCGCCTCCCTCCCTTCTACAGCGTCAAACCGGGCAAGAGGAATGGCTATTTTGCCGTCCCTCTTGATCGCTTTAGAGAAGGAAGGGAGGAGCAAAGAGGGCTCCCCTTGCGCCCCCCTCCCTTCTACAGCGTCAAAACCGGGCAAGAGGAATGGCTATTTTGCCGTCCCTCTTGCCCGGTTTGACGCTGTAGAGAAGGAAGGAGGAGCAAAGAGGGGCTCCCTTTGCGCCTCCCTCCCTTCTACAGCGTCAAACCGGGCAAGAGGAACAGCGATTTTGCCGTTTCTGTTGCCCGGAGTGACGCTGTAAAAGGAAGGGAGGAGCAAAGGGGAGCCCCCCTTTGCTCCGCCCTTCCTGCTACAGCGTCACTCTGGGGGGGGGGCCCATGCGCACTCCGCACGCATGCACACTTTTTTGAATTTTTTTGAATTGCTGGAGAGTTGGGGGCCGGGACCAAGAGGGTGGCGGGCCATGTACGGCCCGCGGGCCGTCTGTTGGGCAGGCCTGTACTAAGGCAACCAAGGCTATCTCAGTCCCATGTCCCAGTGTAAAGCCAGACTGTGCTGGATCAAGATAATCGGTGTCTACCAAGAACCCCTGGAGTTGCGAAGCCACCACACGTTCCATGACTTTGCCCAAGAAGGGAAGATGGGAAACTGGCTGATTGTTGACTAATTGAGTGGGGTCCAGTGAAGGCTTTTTCAACAGCGGTTTTATAACAGCCTGTTTTAGGCTGGCTGGAATCTTGCCCTCCTGTAAAGAGGCATTAACCACCACCTTCACCCACTTTGCCAAACTCCCTCTGGCTTCCTTTATCAGCCAGGATGGGCAGAGGTCTAGGATGCATGTGGTAGGCCTCGCCTCTCCAAGTGTCTTGTCCATGTCCTTGAGCTGAACCAATGGAAATAACTCCATTAAAATCGGACAAGCAGATGCTCGTGTCACATCCTCAGAAACTACCGTTAAAGTGGTATCGAAATCAGAAATGTTGAAGTCAAACACGCGTACCTAGGTAGGCACTAAGTGCATAGACCTTTCATTGGTTGAAATATGAAAGTGGTGCCTTGGAAAGACTCCGGCACTGAAGTCCTTCTTTGATTAAGGCAGAGGCGGTTCTCCCTCTGATCTTTAAAGAGGTCTGTGAAAAGGTTTCGTTCACACACCCACATATTTCTAAAGATTTCCCTCGTTTCCTTTTCTCTAAGGATTTCGGTTTGAAAATATCTCACCGTGTTTCCGGTGTCAATGCACCGCATTCGGAATTGTCTAATGTTCCATTTTGAAGATTTTCATATATAGTCAAACAGGTCATATTTATGCATGACTTGCCACATGTCTTAGTTCCTTTGCATTCATTCACATCTTCTTCTACATTAGTGATTCACATAGCTTTCTCGGAGCACTTTTATATTCAGTCTATCAAGTTACGAGATTCAGGGTTTCAAGACTGGGGTTTCAAGTAGCAGCCTCTCCAAGACCTATGTAGAGATGGAAAGGCTTGAAGCTCAGAAAGTATGTGTCATACACCTGAAAAATGTCAGCTGTCCTCCTTCAGTTTGGACACTATGCCTAGTACATTGGCTCCCAATCTTTGTTCTTTCAAAGATTTTAGAATTTGGCTCCCAAAATTCCTGGGTGTAAAGGACTTGCTGCCAAATAATGTAAAGGATCTTGTTATTCTTTTACTTGCTGCCACCAAAATATGTGAAGACGCAGCTTACAGCTAGCGCCAATTTGTGAAGATTCGAACTCAAAACTGTGACAGGATCGCTGTCACCAAATGATGAGAGGACTCTCTCTATATATCCATTAGCTGCCACCTTTACCATACTTGGCTACCAGGCATGGTTTAGAACCCAAAAATAGGGAATCGAAAATCTAATGGGGGGGGGGGGGTTGATTAGTAATAGAAAGACTTACAAAAAAAATTCCAAAAATTTCTAAAATGTAATGTAATTACTAACGAAATTCGTTAGTAGTTCTAAAGTAGGCAAAGCAGGGAAACAGGACTGACACTGTTTTAAGCACAGGCAAATCAAGGGGCAACATTTCCCTTGGTTTCCTTGCAGGGAGATATAATGCATTAATATATTATTATTAATATTATTATTAATATTATTAAAGGACAGGGTTTCTTTGCAGGGACATATAATGCATTAATATATTATTATTATTAAATAAAATAGTTGCCAATGCCCACCTCTGGTGCAGGCCTTGCTAATCTGTAGAGTTCTCCTCACTCCAGCTTTTTCCCATTCAGTTTTACCATAGCAGTCTAGGACCTCCGTTTGAACTCTATGGCTTTTCTTGATTCTGAAGTCTTCCTTCTCCTCTCCGTGCTCTTTCACTCCTGCTGCCCTTCTCTCAGCAGTTCTTATGTCCTTCTGCTCTGTCCTTCTATCTAAACCCCTTCCTGGGTGTTTAAATCGCTTTTTCGTCAGTCCTCCAGCCCCTCTAGGAGTCCCGATCTGGATCTCTCTATCGTTTCCGGCTCCTTTTTCACTTCCTGGAGGAGGTCTTTCACTCTAATTAGGCTCCAAGCATGGAAAGGCCCCGATTTGACTGTGAGTTATGTCTGCAAAGCTATTTTGGAGGGGGAAATTTTCCTGTTGGGTGGGCATCCGAAATAGTTACTAATCTAACGAAAATTTGGGCCCAGGGGGTGCGGAAAAGAAAGTCCACTTCCGGGATTGGCCCTGCGATGCGTATAAACTTGAAAGTCCCATACATATGAATCCCTTCCAATTTCTTTTCATTTTCATAACTTTTTTCTCATGCCTATTGGCTACCCACTAGGAAGAAGTTGTTTTTGAGGCTTGTGTGTGAAGTAACAACGAGGAGAGATATTTTTTGTTAACTAACTGTAAAGTTTATTCAAACAATGTTCTAAGCATGGAGGTTTCAGAGTTCAAGACTTAGGTGGTTACAATATCTTCTTAGAGGCACAGATCTTAATGTTACTAAGTTTCTAAATACAATGTTTGTCTGTATTTCTCCAAACAATGACTCAACAATATTGTAGATATTCTGCCACAATAGGCTCTTTATCTATCTTCTAGGTTAGCTTTCCAGCCTAACCTACAAACAGTGGTTCCTATAGGCTTTCTAAACCTAACTGCCTTTCTGCAGTATCAAAACACAGCCTTTTCTGTTCTCCTCAGAAAAGACAACCGCAGCTTCCCAAACTGCTACCAGCTAGTCTAACTGCTCCTGACTAACTGAAGAATTTCAAACCTGGAAATTCTAAGGCTAGTGTTATGCTCCGGAACTTCCGGAACTGCTGTGGCAACGGAACTTCTCAGAGGCCGGGCACTCTAATATCTTTGTTAACCCTTTAGGGTTTGCCAAGTTTTACTCCTTCAAAATACATACATATATATATAAATATCAACCATATATAAAAACTGTAACAAAGAAATATGACTTCACCACACTGGCTATTGGCCATGGTTCTGCAGCTTGTAGGAACTGGTTTCAAACATCTAGAGAACTAATGTTTGGGAACCAGTGGATTGTTTATTACATTCATATCTCACGTTTCCCTTCAAAGACCCCAAAAAGACCTAAACAATCCTCCCCTCTTTCATTATCACTTCACAGCAAAGCTGCAAAGTAGATTCAGCTGAGAAAAAGTAAGCTTTTTGGTTAACAAGTTGAAGTCTAATCCTGACCAAACAGAGGTCCTCCTGGCCAGTCGTGGGACTGATAGATGGCTACCTATGCTTGATGGAGTCACACTCCCTCTGAGGACAAACGCCTGCAGCTTGGGGGTCCTTCTGGACTCCACTCTGACACTTGATGCTCAGGTGTCGGGGGTGGCTGGGAGGGCCTTTGCACAATTAAGACTCGTGTGCCAGCTGCGCCTGTACCTCGTGAAAACCCTAAACAGTTCGGGACCTGCTTATCTTCACGATTGCCTTCTTCCTTACCATGAGATCCTCTGGGGAGGCACTGCTCTCTCCCCCCGCCACCTTCACAAGTGCGGTTGGTGGGGACGAGGGAGAGAGCCCCTCGGCTCTGGAACTCCCTCCTTAGGCTCCCACCTTGTCCTCTTTCCGGAGTCAACTAAAAACTTGGATGTTCCAGTGTGCCTTTGATTAAGCAGCTCACTAATAATTTTCCTGTCCCCACCGAGTATAGCATTTTCTCCTGGCCCTCATATGATCTACCTCAACATGATTTATGATAGTATTTCCTGCCCAATCTACTGGTTTGTCGCACTTTTCCTATGCCCCTGTTAAAACGTATCACACTCATGAAATTGTACCTCCGCAAATTCTCTTTCCAGCCATATTGTTCTTATGCTGTGTATAATTATGTTGTATTGTTTTTAGCTGTTTTGCTGACGATGCTGCCCTTGTTGCATATTGAGAAGCAGCTCTGCAGCGCCTAACATCCTGCTTTGCTGCAGCTGCAGAGCTGTTTGAGCTGGAAGTCAGCCTGAAGAAAATGGAAGTCCTGTACCAGCCCGCACCACAGGAAGAACACCATCATCCCGACGTCAGCATAGGCAAATCTGTGCTCAAGTCCGTTCAGCAGTTCACCTCCCTGGGAAGCATCATCTCTTCAGATGCCAAGATTGACAAAGAGATAGATCACAGATTAGCAAAGGCATAAAGTACATTCGGAAGGCTTCACAAAAGAGTTTGGACTCTGGAGCAACAATCACCTGAGGCAAAGCACCAAAATCAGTGTGTACAGAGCTATCATACTGTCTCTTCTCCTCTATGGGTCTGAAACATGGGTCACCTATCGCCAACACCTACGACTCCTCGAACGCTTTCATCAACACTGTCTTCGCACAATCCTAAATATACAGTGGACCGACAAATGTGACAAATGTTGCTCTCCTTGAGCAAGCAGGGATCACCAGCATTGAGGCCATGCTATTGAGAACTCAGCTGCGCTGGGCAGGGGATATCTCTAGGATGGAGGACCACTGCCTCCCAAAGATACTACTCTATGGTGAACTCGCCATGGGTCAGCGCAAGAGAGGCGCCCCCAAAAAGAGATATAAGGACTCCCTGAAATAACATCTCAGGCTTGGCCAGATTGATCACCAAAAATGGTCCACCCTGGCCTCACATCGGGAGGCATGGAGACGCACTATCCACAATGCTGCAGCCTCTTTAGAGAAGACATGCCGAATGGGTCTCGAAGAGAAACGACAACGCAGAAAGAACCGCAACTTGGAAACAACATCACCCAAGGAGACTTTCTGCTGTGCTTTCTGCAACCGAACTTGCTTATCTCAGATTTGCCTTTTTAGTCATCAACGCACTTGTAAAAAGCGTGGGATGAGTCCTTCCTAAGAATCTTCGTTCGTAAAGTAATGGTGGGCACACCACCAACCAAAATGACACAAAATGACACCCTAACACAGTCATACATATAGTTAATATGTTTTCAAATGTATTTATACACTCAGTGTGAAACCTGGGCCTGTTTCGATGAACACAACATAGATATCCTGGCAGGAATGCAAGAAAGACACAAACTTCCCACACAGATCTCCCATAACCAAGAGAAAATACTATAAGAGTTTGGTGGGCATTGACCTTGAGTTTTGGAATTGTAGTTCACCTATATCCAGAGAGCACTGTGGACTCAAACAATGTTGGATCAGGACCAAACTTGGCATGAATACTCAATATGCCCAAATGTGAACACAGATGGAGTTTGGGGAAAATAGACCTTGACATTTGGGAGTTACAGTTTCTGAGATTTATAGTTAACACACAATCAAAGAGCATCCTGAACTCTTGCAACAATGGAATTGAACTAAACTTGGCATATTGAACTCTCATTACCAACAAAAAGTACTGAATGGGTTTGCTTGGGAATCGACCTTGAGTTTGGAAGTTGTAGTTCACCTACACCCAGAAAGCTCTGTGGACTCAAACAATATTATGTTATGTTGTTGTTTGTTTTCTTTCTCCCACCGTGGACATGATTCCACAGATATATAAACCCCACTTGCCTTGCTTCCAAAAGACCTCACACCCACTAAGGATGCCTGCCATAGATGTGGGCGAAACGTCAGAAGTTAATGCTTCTGGAACATGGCCAGAAAGCCTGGGAAACTCACAGTAACCCAGTAGTTCCGGCCATGAGAGCCTTTGACAACACAATCTTTTGTTAACGTTGCAAGACATCGAGGACATTTTCCATCTGCACTATTCCTTTTTGTTGGTGAAACACACACTGCCCACCAGACAACTGTTATGACAGCAAGCCCTTAGAAGATGTTGGTGCTATTGTTAATTAAAAGAAACACACATACAAATTGTTGTTCCGCCTAATGAAGAAGAGCAAAAGCTTCCTATTTACAAATCACAGATTCCAACTGATTGCGAGTGACACGGGGAGAAGCCCTTTCTGAAAACTATTTCGTGCCAAGGAAAGAAGTGAAGTACGTTTTCCATCTGCACTTTGGGGGATTCTATTTTGTTGGTGAAACATATACTGCCCACCAGACAACTGTTATGACAGCAAGCACTTAGAAGGATTTTCTGCTATTGTTAATAAAGACGCACACACTCCGATGCCAACTTTGATTCTGTCTAATAAAGCACAGTAAAAGCTTCCAATTTACAAATCATAGCTTCCACATTTAGACTGAGTTAGAGTGACAAAGGAAGAAAACATGTCGAAAACTAAGTTCTTCCAAAGTGGAATGTAGATGAATTGAGAAGCAAGGGATGAGTGATTTAGAGCTGCCAAAAGCCAGGAGTTGAGGGAGACGGGCTGAATAGAGTCCTGCTATTAGTCTTGCGCATTTGATATGGAAACACTCTTGATTTGGATCTAATTTGGATGTATTGCACTTCTGTAGTGCAGTGTTTTTGAACCTTTTTTGAGCTGCGGCACATTTTTTACATTTACAAAATCCTGGGACACGCCACCAACCAAAATGACACAAAATGACACTCTAACACAGTCATACATATAGTTAATATGTTTTCAAATGTATTCGTACACTCAGTGTGAAACCTGGGCCTGTTTCGATGAACACAACATAGATATCGGAGTGGTGGTGAGTGGAGCGGCGGAGAGAGACGGCTGTGGCGAGGAAGGAGAGGACGGACGAAGGAGGGTGAATGGGGCGCCCGCGGCCGCTCCCTTGCATGAGCGGCCTCCGAGAGTGCCAAGCCTCCACGACTCCGGGGCCTTAGGAGCCGCTGTTTGGGCCGCCCCCCCCGAATTCCGCTGCCGGGTCTGCCGAGGGAGGCCTTCCCCCTGAGGAGAGGCCCCCGGCTGAAGCTGAGGCGGCGGTGGAGGCCACACAGGACCCATGGTGGAGTCCATGGAGGGCGCTGGGGCGCGGGCCCCCTCCCGGCCGGGAGGAGCGGGCGGTGGCGGAGTCCACCAAGATGGCGCCTGGCTCGACCTGCTCGGCGTCTTCCGCCCCGCCCCCCGCCCATGCTGGGCATTTCAACTCCACCCCCCCCCCGACCCAGTACACCTGCCACCGCTGGGCGCTCGGCCGGCGATACCGGAGGACCTTGACATCTCCTGGGTGCTGGCAAGGGCCCCAGGGGCCCAGCCCCGCCGCCGGGCTCGCCGTTTGTCACTGGCGCCTCCGAGATCCACACCGGGACCGCCGTCTGTCCCGTCACCGGCCCGTGACCAGGGTAAGACCGCGGCCCAGCCCATGGAGGGGACGGCCCGAGGACAGCCAGCCTAGAGGATGGCACAGTGAGCAGACACCTGGAGCGAAGTCGCATCGCCGTCGGAGGAGGCGCCGTCGCAGGCCGGGGACCATCAGCCCGTCTTCCTCCGCCCCCCCCCCAGAGACTTCCAGCGCCGGGGCTACCGACCCCCCGGACTCTCCACACGCTCGGCTAGTCATCAGGAAGGGAAGAAGCCCTCCGTCCCTGAGCCCAGGCCTAGTCGATTTTTTCGCTCTAGGACCTTTGGGGCCCAGGCTAGCGTAGCCACCGGCTACACCAGAAGCCGCTGAACAACGCCGCTGCACTATGCCTGTCTTCTTCTGCCGGGCTACGGGACGGAGGAGGCTGGCCCACACTCTTCTCCCTCGGCCAGCGGGGGAGCCTCTCCTCAAGCCCCCCCCACCCTCCCACCCTTTGATGGTCTGATGGGTCTAGCCTAGGCCCCGGACCATCCCTGTATGCCCGAACCCTGACTCTGCTCCCCTTCCCCATTCCTTCGTGCTGTATATTGTCTTGTCTGTCTTTTATTACTATGTTATTTGTTGCCTCTTGGCTTTGTAAGCCGCTGCGAGCCTTATGGAGTTAGCGGCATATAAGTCCAAAGTAATAAATAAATAAAAAATAAATATCTTGGCAGGAATGCAAGAAAGACACAAACTTCCCACACAGAACTCCCATAACCAAGATAAAATACTATAAGAGTTTGGTGGGCATTGACCTTGAGTTTTGGAGTTGTAGTTCACCTATATCCAGAGAGCACTGTGGACTGAAACAATGTTGGATCACGACCAAACTTGGCATGAATACCCAATATGCCCAAATGTGAACACAGATGGAGTTTGGGGAAAATAGACCTTGACATTTGGGAGTTACAGTTTCTAGGATTTATAGTTAACAAAGAGCATCCTGAACTCTTGCAACAATGGAATTGAACTAAACTTGGCATATTGAACTCTCATTACCAACAGAAAGTACTGAAAGGTTTTGCTTGGGAATTGACCTTGAGTTTGGAAGTTGTAGTTCACCTACACCCAGAGAGCACTGTGGACTCAAACAATGTTATGGCTCTTCAGGCTTTGGTGAGATCTGTTTAAATTAAGATATTTTAGAGAAAAATGGGATTATTTGCTTCCTTCCTCACCAGGTTTCAACATGGGCCCTCTTTGGTGGGTCTAAACTGGCCTGTCTTCATGGCAAGGCCCCCAAAATTCTGTTCGTTATCATTGTTTTGAGAAACTAAGTCAAGAACCTGAGTGAATACAACTCATATAACTAAGAATAAACCTTTGAGTTAATTAGAGTGTCAGGTTTGGTTCTTGGGAGCCCCAAGCTTCTAGAACACTGATTCTCAAATTGGGTGGTACCACCCCCTGGTGGGCGGTGAGGCGATCCAAGGGGGTGGTGGGAGGCTCAGGGGAATTTGGGGGGCAGTGAACCCCTTTAAGGGGGCGGTGAACGATTGGCCATTTAGGAGCAGTCGTGTGTCCCTCTTTTTTGGCCCCACCCCCTTCACTTTGACCCCAATATGCAGTTCCATTGTTGGTGGAGTTCAAAATGCTATTTGATTGTAGGTGAACTATAAATCCCAGCAACTACAACTCCCAAATGTCAAGATCTATTTTCCCTAAACTCCACTAGTGTTCAAATTTAGGCATAATGAATATTCATGCCAAGTTTGGTCCAGATCCATAGTGTTTGGGTTCTCAGTTCTCTCTGGATGTAGGTGAACTACATCTCCCCTAAATCACTGCCAATTCCTCCCAAACCCCTCCAGTATTTTCTGTTGGTCATGTGGGTTCTCTGTGCCAAGTTTGGTCCAGCTCTGTAATTTGTGGGGGTCTCAGTGGTCTGTGGAAGTCAGAGCTGAATTGGTTGAAGGTACTGCAAATCCCATCATCCGTTGTCCATACACCCCTAAACATATTGTTTTTGTGATTAATCACTATGCTTTAATTATGTTCAATTTGTAACAATGAAAATACATCCTGCATATTAGATATTTGCATTAGAATTCGTAAGAGTAGCAAAATTATTTATGAAGTAGCAACGAAAATATGGTTGCGGGTCGCCACAACAAGAGGAACCTTATTTAGGGGTCACAACATTGGAAAGGTTGAGAACCAATGCATTAATACATATATCTTCCAGTTTAATTGCTATTAAAAAAAAATAAATTTATAGGGGGGTGGTGAGTAAATTATTTTCTGGAAAGGGGGCAGTAGGCCAAAAAAGTTTGGGAACCACTGTTCTAGAGGAAAGCAAGTAGCAATCCCACGGGAAGAGAAAGACCACGTTCTTGCCCCTTTTCAAGCGCATTTAGCCCAGGCGCGATGGCACATGAAGGGAACTGAAACCAATTGTATTAAGAAGTCCAAGCCAGTGAGAAATGCTTTCTGTTTCTTTGTGTCCCAGTTAGAAACCCTAACTTGATATCCGACAGGCTTTTCTAGTCCAGTGTTTCCCAACCTTTTTTGAGCCGCGACACACTTTTTACAGTTGTAAAATCCTGGGGCACACCACCAAACAAAATGACACAAAATGACACTCTAACACAGTAATACATATAGTTAATATGTTTTTAAATGTATTTATACACTCAATGTGAAACCGGGCCTGTTTCAATGAACTCAACATAGATATCCTGGTAGGAATGGCAGAAAGACACAAACTTTCCACACAGAACTCCCATAACCAAGAGAAAGAGCTACAAGAGTTTGGTGGGCATTGACCTTGAGTTTTGGAGTTGTAGTTCACCTATATCCAGAGAGCACTGTGGACTCAAACAATGTTGGATCAGGACCAAACTTGGCATGAATACTCAATATGCCCAAATATGAACACAGATGGAGTTCAGGGGAAATAGACCTTGACATTTGGGAGTTGTAGTTGCTGGGATTTATAGTCCCCCTACAATCAAAAAGCATTCTGAACCCCACCAATGATAGAACTGGGCCAAACACAGAACCCCCAGGAGGCAAGAGGAGGTCTCTACTTGGGGAAAGGGAGGCGGGCCTTCCCAATGCATGGAGAGGGAGAGACCAAGTAGACAACGGGTGGGGAGGGGGGGTGTTTGTAATTTTGTGTCTTTATCAAGGTAGGTTTCTTAGGGTTTTTATACTTCAACACACTAGACTCTCCCCCCGCCCCCCTCCTGGAGGTTCCAATTTCCCACGGCACACCTGATGATCGCTCACGGCACACTAGTGTGCCCCGGCACACTGGTTGGGAAACACTGTTCTAGTCCATACCCTTTGCTCAGCTACAAGAGGCTGAATGACTACCGAGGAGAGAATATCCACGGCCAATATGGAAACATTACAGCTGAAATAGGACGAGAAAGCTCAATCAGCGGAGAGACAGATCATTGCTCCCAGAGGATTTAATGCTGAACCACTCCACAAGCCAGGTACAATTATTTAAAATGAGGCTGACATAGAATTGACTCTCAACCTTGGATGTTTCACCAGCACATCACCGGCATGGACATTTTATGACAGTTTACTTATCCGTTACCCTTTGAAAACAGAAATAAGGTACAAGACAGAAAAGAAAAAGAAATAAGGAGAGAAAATGTCCCCAGCATTTGGACTGGATGTAAATGTCCCTGCCATTTTGACTAGGCAGACACAAAGTTACTTAATGTCGTAAGTTTGAATATACCCTTTCCTCCCCGTCCTCTCGGGTATGGATACTTTCCATTTTTAAAAAATGGCTATGGTTATTTAAGCCTATGGAAACTCGGGGTGAGTTGCACAAACTAGCACTACACCTAGGGCAGGGCTGTCCAACTTCTACCGGCCCAGGGGCCGGAATTCCGGTGACTTATCACCTGGGGGGCCGCGGCGGGCCCGGGGCTGATCGCGGGGGCGGGGCCGATCGCAGGGGGTGATTTCGCCCGCTTCTGTCGCCTGGCCGTGACACTGTAAGAGGGAGGGCGAAACCAAGGCAAGCTCCCCTTGGCTCCTCCCTCCCTTCTACAGCGTCACTCTCGGGCGCCAGAAGCGGGCGATTTCGCCGCTTCTAGCGCCCGGCCATGACACTGTAAGGGAGGGCGAAGCCAAGGCAAGCTCCCCTTGGCTCCTCCCTCCCTTCTACAGCGTCACTCTTGGGCACCAGAAGTGGGCGATTTCGCCGCTTCTAGCGCCCGGCCATGACGCTGTAAGGGAGGGCGAAGCCAAGGCAAGCTCCCCTTGGCTCCTCCCTCCCTTCTACAGCGTCACTCTTGGGCGCCAGAAGCGGGCGATTTCGCCGCTTCTAGCGCCCGGCCATGATGCTGTAGGGAGGGCGAAGCCAAGGCAAGCTCCCCTTGGCTCCTCCCTCCCTTCTACAGCGTCACTCTCAGGCGCCAGAAGCGGGCGATTTCGCCGCTTCTAGCGCCCGGCCATGACGCTGTAAGGGAGGGCAAAGCCAAGGCAAGCTCCCCTTGGCTCCTCCCTCCCTTCTACAGCATCACTCCCGGGCGCCAGAAGCGGGCAATTTCACCGCTTCTAGCGCCCGGCCATGACACTGGCAAAGCCAAGGCAAGCTCCCTTGGCTCCTCCCTCCCTTCTACAACATCACTCCCGGGCGCCAGAAGCGGGCGATTTCGCCGCTCTAGCGCCCGGCCATGACGCTGTAAGGGAGGGCGAAGCCAAGGCAAGCTCCCTTGGCTCCTCCCTCCCTTCTACAGCGTCACTCGGGCGCCAGAAGCGGGCGATTTCGCCGCGTCTAGCGCCCGGCCATGACGCTGTAAGGGAGGGCGAAGCCAAGGCAAGCTCCCCTTGGCTCCTCCCTCCCTTCTACAGCGTCACTCTCGGGCGCCAGAAGCGGGCGATTTCGCCGTGTCTAGCGCCTGGCCATGACGCTGTAAGGGAGGGCGAAGCCAAGGCAAGCTCCCCTTGGCTCCTCCCTCCCTTCTACAGCGTCACTCTCGGGCGCCAGAAGCGGGCGATTTCGCCGCTTCTGGCGCCCGGCCGTGACGCTGTAGGAGGGAGGGCGAAGCCAAGGGAAGCTCCCCTTGGCTCCTCCCTTGTGGCGGCCGTGGATGGAATTAAAAAAATATATTGCAGGAGGGTAGGGGGGCCGGATCCAAGGGGCTGGCAGGCCGTGTGCGGGTCGCGGGCCACCTGTTGGGCATGCCTGACCTAGGGCAAGCAAATACAGAAAATATCCACAATAATTAAGCCAAAATGCATTTATCAATATCAGTCCTATAGAAGCCTATCGGTAACCATTAACATAGAAATATGGTACCGTACTCACGTATCCCAAAGGCTCCAGAAAAGTCCCGTTATTGGCGATATGGTGGAACCAATGGTATTACCGAGTATTTCGGTTCATAATACATAGTCCAAAGTTCAAAATAGTCCAAGACAGAGTTTTCAAGGTAAGAATACAAGGTAATCAAAGTTCAGACTGGGATGTGCGAGAAAGTTTATAAGGAAGTGAAATCCTCCCAGAGTTGCTGGTTCCGCGTCTATCGTGGGTAAATCCAATACATAGGCAAAGGACCCAGAGTTATTCAGAAACTATCCATGTGGCAAAATAAAGCCATCTAAATATTGAGGTAAATATTGAGGTAAACCAAGGTTGTAATTCCTATACAAGGTGAATTTGAGAGCGTCGCATCCAACAGATCCATATAAGGGTAAATATCCCAGCCTCCAGTAAACACCGAATCAGTAGGCCGATGGGGATGTTAATACTTAGGACTCCTCACATGTTTTGATCCACTAGGGATCTTTATCGAGGCCATGAGGTGTTGTAAAACAGGTGTTGGAGTCTTGAGGACGCAATACATCAACAAGTGGAAGCCTCAGGTAATAGTATCCAGTATCATCATGCATATTCCTGAGTACATCTCCAATGGTACGAATTATAGGCAATGGTACGAATTATAGGCAAACACCTGTAGGGCCAAAGTTTGCCCATGTCTGGTTATTTGATACTGGTCGTACACTGGGATCCATCTGTCATGCGGCCAATGCCTGTCTTTCCTATTCACAATTCTACAGGCAATGGAAAGAGTACTTTTTGAGCATGATTCAGGGATGCTCTGTTTCTTTGCTCAGAGAAGAGGAAGAATTGCATCCTACCAGCTGTAATTCCAGAAGCCCCCCCACACACACACACAACCTTAAGACATAAGGCTATTTTGTTGCCTAACACATGTCTGGTGTAGATATTTTGGAGTGCTGCTAGTGTTTGATTTCTAAAATTAAAGGCGTATGGGATGTGAGATGCTCAACTGCAAGCCTTCAAATACAGGATGAAAATGGGAACCTGGGAAAACTAATGTTTTAAACCAGGGATTCTGAAATATTTTCAGCCACAGGGCTATTTTTTAAGCAAAAGCTTCCCGTGGAACCCCAATAAATGTTTATATATTACATTACATTTATTAGATTAGCAAAGGAAAACGGAAGTCCTCTACCAGCCCACACCACAGGAAGAACACCCCCATGTCAGCATAGGCAAATCTGTGCTTAAGTCCGTTCAGCAGTTCACCTACCTGGGAAGCATTATCTCTTCAGATGCCAAGATTGATAAAGAGATAGATCACAGATTAGCAAAGGCATAGAGTGCATTTGGAAGGCTTCACAAAAGAGTCTGGAGCAACAAGCATCTGAGGCAAAGCACCAAAATCAGTGTGTACAGAGATATTATACTATTCTCCTTTATGGGTCTGAAACATGGATCATCTATCGCAGTGCTGTCCAACTTCTACGGGGTCCAGGGCCGGATAAAAGGTCACTGATGACCTAGGAGGCCGCTCGGCCCCGCCCCCAGGCCCCGCCCCAGGCCCCGCCCCTCCTAAACGGCCGAAAAAGGCAGAAGGCGGCGCCAAGAGCAGCGCGTCACAGGCCTGGCGTGACGCGCTGCTCCTGGCACCGCCTACTCCTCCTTTTCGCGCCCCCTCCCTTCCTAGGGCGGAGGGGGCGCCGAAGGAGGAGTAGGCGGGCGCTAGGGGCAGCGCGTCACGCCAGGCCTGTGACGCGCTGCTCTTGATGCCGCCTTCTGCCCTTTTTCGGGCGGCTCCCCGCCCTAGGTAGGGGGGGCGCCGAAAAGGAGGAGTAGGCGGCGCCAAGAGCAGGCGTCACAAGCCTGGCGTGACGCTGCCCCTGGCGCCGCCTACTCCTCCTTTTCGGCGCCCCCCCTCCACCCTAGGAAGGGAGGGGGCGCCGAAAAGGAGGAGTAGGCGGTGCCAAGGGGCAGCGCGTCACACCAGGCCTGTGACGCGCTGCTCTTGGCGCCGCCTACTCCTTTCGTGCCCCCTCCGCCCTAGGAAGGGAGGGGCGCGAAAAGGAGGAGTAGGCGGTGCTAAGAGCATCGTGTCACGCCAGGCCTGTGACGCGCTGCTGTTGGCGCCGCCTTCTGCCCTTCGCGGCTCCCCCCCTAGGAAGGGAGGGGCGCCAAAAGGAGGAGTAGGCGGTGCTAAGAGCATCGTGTCACGCCAGGCCTGTGACGCTGCTGTTGGCGCCGCCTTCTGCCCTTTTCCGGGGGCGCCCCCGCCCTCGGTTGGGCGGGGGGGCTCTGAAATGGAGGAGCTAGCTCTCTTCCTCCTCCTGCCCCGCCTCCCCCTCCCCCCCGGCCGCCATTTTTTTTATTTAAAAAATCAATTTTTTTTCAAATTTAAAAATGGCGGCTGAGGGCATAGGTGGGGCCGTGTCCAACAGGCTACGGGGCCGGATCCGGCCCCGGGGCCGCCAGTTGGACAGCCCTGATCTATCGCCAACATCTACGACTCCTCGAACGCTTTCACCAGTGCTGTCTTCGCACAATCCTAAATGTACACTGGACCGACTATGTGACGAATGTTGCTGTCCTTGAGCAAGCAGGGATCACCAGCATTGAGGCCATGCTATTGAGAACACAGCTGACTTTTGAGAAGATTTTATTGGGTTAAAAAGTAGTCTTATACACCAGAAAATACGGTAGGTTGGTAGGCTGCAATGAAACGCCCTAGATTTTTCCCATCTTCAGTTCTGAAGTGTGCCTCTTCCCCGTCTTTGCGCAACAACCCTCTTTGTTTCTGCCATTCTGACTTGGAGAAAAAGCATCTTTCCTCATTTATTCTGCTGTCGGGCAAATAGGGCCGCTTCCTTCCCACCTACAGATCTCTATACCTTGGGTACGTTTAAGATTAAATATTGAGTTTCTGCGACCGGTCTCTTGCCATTTTCATGCCTTGATACAGACCATTCACCTGGTAGCGAGACTGCTTCAAGCTGCTTGATGCTTTTGGAGTGATGCATAGGGACATTATATTTAACCTCTATCCCGGTGTGTGATTGCTGAACAGCGTCCGTGTCTCGTGGCATCACACTGCTCTTGCTAGTGCTCCTGATCTCGGAAAGTAAGGAACCATAGCAGACGGCAGTGAAGTGCCAAAACAATGCAACCTTTATCTCTTGGAACAATGTCGAGGCCTGCAATATACAAAACTTTATCTGGCATCTATGTATGCATCACTCAGCCAGACATGATACAGTTTGTGAATTTATCGATGCGCTCCTCAGGATTGATAGGAGACAAGGAGCTTCACAGACAGCTGGATAAATCTCCCAGCCTTTTGTGCCTTTCCTCTTTCTCC
The DNA here is from genome assembly GCA_030556195.1 of Anolis apletophallus. Lineage (NCBI taxonomy): Eukaryota > Metazoa > Chordata > Lepidosauria > Squamata > Anolidae > Anolis > Anolis apletophallus. The sequence goes on along the minus strand of JARBWK010000011.1, from coordinate 115,455,087 downwards.
TTTCATAAGCTCAGCTCCTTTGAAGCAAAGCATGGCTCTTCCTTTGGTTGCTTAGTCTAAAACGGCAGTTCTTAAAGTGTGCTCCGCAAAGTCCTTGGGGCTCTGCGCGGCATACTGAGGGGCTCTGGGCTTCTCTCCTGCTACTCTTGCCTCCTGCTCCAAGGACGTGCAGCAGCAGCATTGCCCTCCTGAGTCATGGACCTTTTCTCCAGCACTCCCTTGCTTCCCAGACCCCTTTTCCCTTGCCTTCCTTGCTTCCAGAACCCTATTTACGGCCCAGCTTCCCTGTCCAAACACATCTCTCCCTATGAACCAGCTAGAAATATAAGATCTTTTGGGGAGGCCCTGCTCTCAATCCCGCCTTTGTTGCAGGCGTATCTGGCGGGGACGAGAAACAGAGCCTTCTCAGTGGTGGCTCTTCGGCTATGGAACTCCCTCCTTAGGGATATTAGATCAGACCCGTCCCTACTGACATTACGGGGGGAAAAATAAAACCTGGCTTTTTGAACAAGGCTTTGAAAACGCAGTGTAATGGATGAATATGGAACCCAGGAAAGAATGAACATGCAACGGCTAGACCAGGGGTGCTCACACTTTTCCAGCATGTGAGCTACTATTAATAACCAAGGTCAAAAAGATCACTTACCTTGTGCGCGCTTTGCGCGTACACGCGGCTTCCGCACAGCACGCCTTGCACGAGCGCGCACACGCACGCACCTTCCTTTGCAGGCCCAGCCTTCCACTCCGCCCGCCCCTCTCTCACCAGGCTCCATGGTGGATCCAGGCGAGAGAAAGGTGGGAGGAGCGCCTTGCCTCCCCTGCAGGCCTCTCCATTGCCACCGGGGCCCTGCCAGAGCCCCGCCCGGATCGCTGCGGCGGGACACCGGCAGCAATGGAGAGGCCTACGGCAGGGGGGGGGGGAAGGCCTGGCGTGGCTCCCTTTCCCTGCTGCCCAGATCGGAAAGGGAGACGTACCAGGCCTCTCAAGGCGCTCCTCACCTCTCTCTCGCCCGGTTCTGCCATGGAGCCGGGCGAGAGAGGGGTGGGCGGAGAGGAAGGCTGGGCCTCTGCACGCCCCGCCTGGTGCTCCTCTCACCTTTCTCTCGCCCGGGTCCGCCATGGAGCCGGGCGAGAGAGGGGTGGGCGGAAGGCGGCCGCAAAAGCGCGTGTGGGGTGGCGAGTGCACGCAAGCAGGGTGCGCGTGCGCAGCACCCCATCCTGCTGCGAGCTACTTCAGATGGGCTCGCGAGCTACTAGTCGACCGCGATCGACTTCCTGAGCACCCCTGGGCTCCAATGTCTTTGGAAAATGAGCTACTAGGACAATGTTGGTGTTTTATGCTTTTAATGGTTTTTACAGGGTTTTTATAATGTGTGTTAAATGTTTTTTTATTTTGTTTTAATTTTGTTTATGTTCACTGTGACATCGAATTGTGCCAGTGTAAGCCACCTTGAGTCGCCTCCAGGCTGAGAAAGGCAAGATAGAAATGCAGTAGATTGAACTTTAATTCTAGAAAACACGAGACTTACTACAGTGGAAGTTCGGATTGAACAACTACTAACTTAATGACATTAATTATTTGATTTCAATTAACATGGAATGTAGAGTGAGAAGGAAGTACTCAATGTATTGTATGTTTTGTTGATAGATGTTCTTTGTAGGGGGATTCAGGGGGCTAGGGGGAGGGTAGGGAAGGGGGTGGTTAATGGGGTATGTGTATTGTAACCAATCTGGTTTGTCCTGTGATTTTATATACTTTAAGAAATGAATAAAAATTATTTTTTTAAAGGGGAAAAAAAAGAAATGCAGTAAATAAATAATAAATAAATAAAATTCCCTCCCACCACTCTGGGGGTGCTTTTACTGCATGCCAGAAAGGGGTTGGACCAGATGCCCCCTGGGGTTGCTCAGTGATGATGATGTTGATGATGATTGCAAAGGCTGGGTGGCCATCTGTTGTGGGGTGCTTTTACTGCATGGCAGAAGGGGTTGGAGTGGATGGTCCCTGGGGTTAATCTTATTGTTATTAATAACTAGTTGAACCCGCCATGCGTTGCTGTGGCCAATCTTCCCCCTTCTTTCTCAATGGCTCCCCAACACCACCACCACCATATGCGGCAACCACAGATTCTCCAGTCCAAATTGGAAGTTTCAGCACTCGCTCTATAAGATGACTTCCAGCGTATAAGACGATTCCTGGCGTGTAAGTCGACTCCCGCGTATAAGACGACCCCTGACTTTTGAGAAGATTTTCTTGGGTTAAAAAATAGTCTTATATGCCAGAAAATACGGTAGTCCTGTCCCAGGCAAACAAACATACTTGTGTTAGTTATCGCTCAAGCTTTCAAATACAATCACATGGCATAAGAACATAAGAACATAAGAAGAGCCATGCTGAATCGGGCCTCAGCCCATCTAGTCCAGCATTCTGTGTCACACAGTGGCCCACCAGTTGTACACGGGATCTTTAGCAGAAAGGAGGGCAAAACCCTCACCTGCTCCCGACCCCCACAACCAGTACCTGGGGAAAATCCTGCCTGCCTCCATCAACACAGAGGTGGCACTTGGATGTCCATTTCAGTAACTACTGATTCCCTTGGTATCCATGAATCTGTCTAATCCTGCCTTGAAGCTGTCCAGGCTGACCGCTGTCACAACCTCCTCTGGAAGTGAGTTCCATAACCCAATGACCCTCTGGGTGAAGAAATATTTCCCTTTATTAGTCCTAACTTTCCTTCCTTGGAGCTTCAGGAGTGCCCCCTAGTCCTAGTGTTGTGTGACAGAGAAAATATGTTTTTTTATTCACCTTTTCTATCCCATGCATGATTTTATACACTTCGATCAAGTCACCTCTTAGACGCCGTCTTTCAAGGCTGAAAAGACCAAGGCGTTGCAACCTGGTTTCATAAGGGAGCCGCTCCATCCCTTGGATCATTCTTGTTGCCCTTTTCTGTACCTTTTCCAGTTCCGTTATATCCTTCTTGAGGTGCGGTGACCAGAATTGTACACAGTACTCCAGATGTGGCCTCACCATAGATTTGTAGAGAGGCAATACAACATTTGCCGACCTATTTTCCATTCCCTTTCTGATCATGCCTAGCATAGAATTTGCTTTTTTCACTGCTGCAGCGCACTGGGTTGACATCTTCATTGAGCTGTCCACCAAAACCCCAAGATCCCTTTCCTGGTTTGTCTCAGAAAGCTTTGACCCCATCAATTGGTAGGTGTAGTTGGGGTTCTTTGCCCCGATGTGCATGACTTTACACTTGTTTAGGTTAAAATGCATTTGCCACTTTGTTGCCCATTCACTCAATTTCGAGAGATCTTTCTGGAGCTCTTTACAATCAGTTTCATTTTTAACTACCCTGAACAATTTAGTGTCATCTGCAAACTTTGCTACCTCACAATTTACTTCTACATCCAGATCATTTATGAATAAATTAAAAAGTAACGGACCCAAAACTGAACCTTGGGGTACGCCACTTCTCACCTCTTTCCACCCAGAGAAGTGTCCATTTATTACCACCCTTTGTTTCCTACAGTTTAGCCAGGTTCCAATCCAGGACAAGACCTGTCCCCTGATTCCATGGCTGAAGAGCTTGTTTAGGAGCCTTTGGTGAGGGACTTGGTCAAAAGCCTTTTGAAAGTCAAGGTAAACAATATCGACTGGGTCCCCTTTATCTATGTGTTTGTTTACACCCTCAAAGAATTCTAACAAGTTAGTAAGACATGATTTGCCTTTGCAGAAACCATGTTGATTTTCCTTCAGCAATGCCTGTTCTTCTATGTGCTTATAAGTTGATTGGCATTGGTCCAATCAACTTATAAACAATAAACAGAGATCTACACGGCAGCTGAGAAAAGCTCTAGAAAAGCTATTAATGCCAGAATTAATGCCTGTCTCCAAGTACAGCTTTTCTGAAAGGACGGCATTTGGTATTGCTTTTGGAGTGGGGACTCCAACAGCGAATTGCTGCTCTGCGATGATCCCCAGTCAGATGTAGTCGTCTAGAGCAGTGCTGTCCAACTTCTGGCGGGTCCAGGGCCGGATAAGAGGTCACTGATGACCTGCGGGGCCGCTCGGCCCTGCCCCCAGGCCCCACCCCCAGGCCCCACCCCAGCCCAGGCCCTCCCCTCCTAAAGCCACCAAAGGAGGAGTAGGCGGCGCCAAAGCAGCGCGTCACAGGCCTGGCGTGGCTGCGCTGCTCTGGCACCGCCTACTCCTCCGGTGCCCCCTCCCTTCCTGGGCCGGGGAGCCGAAAAAAAAGGGCAGAAGGCGGCCCAACGGCAGCGCGTCACAGGCCTGGCGTGACGCGCTGCCCCTTGGCACCGCCTACTCCTCCTTTTCCGCGCCTCCCTTCCTAGGCCGGGGAGCCGCTGAAAAGGGCAGAAGGCGGCGCCACGGCAGCGTCACAGGCCTGGCGTGACGCGCTGCCCCCTTGGCACCGCCTACTCCCTTTCGCGCCTCCCTCCTTCCTAGGCCGGGGAGCCGCCGGAGTAGGCGGTGCCAAGAGCAGCGTGTCACGCCAGGCCTGTGACGCGCTGCTCTTGGCGCCGCTCTTTGCCCTTTTCGGCGGCCCCGCCTCTAGGTAGGGAGGGGGCGCCCGAAAAGGAGGAGCTAGCTCTCTTCCTCCTCCCTGCCCCGCCTCCCCCTCCCCGGCCGCCATTTTTAAAAAAAATCGATTAAAAATATTTTAAAATGGCGGCTGAGGGCATAGGTGGGGCCGTGTCCAACAGGCTACGGGGCCGGATCCGGCCCCGGGGCCGCCAGTTGGACAGCCCTGGTCTAGAGATATTCTTTGTGCGCTCTTTCACAGAACAGAGAGAAGGCGTTTCTTTGCGTATCCTGGCCCCATCCTCCAGGGCAATTTAAATTAAATTAGCACTTTGAACTTAATCTCAGAAGTAAACAGATAAGCCAAGATACTTCTTATACAAAAGCAGGAACCTTGTTCAAGTAGGAATTATGGAAACAACTGTGATGAATTTGGTTTGAATAAGAAAAAAACACCGATCATACATGGCAGCATATAACGGAAGGAGGTTAATTGGGGGGTTATTTGAAACCCCTAAATCAAAACTATGAGAAAGCTGGAATAATCTTCTGGCTGGGAAAACCTCTTGAAAGACCACTGCTCACCACCAGACCTATAAGCAATATTAAGCCTTTGGCTTACTAGAGGTATCTTAGGCCAGTGATTTTCAACCTTTTTTGAGCAGCGGCACATTTACAAAATCCTGGGGCACACCACCAACCAAAATGACACAAAATGACACTCTAACACAGTCATACATGCAGTCAAATGCTCTACCACTGAGCTATACCCCCTCTCTAACACAGTCATACATATAGTTAATATGTTTTTACATGTATTTATACACTCACTGTGAAACCTGGGCCTGTTTCAATGAACACTAAATAGATATCCTGGCAGGAATGGTAGAAAGACACACACGAAGCTCCTGCTCAACAGCTGTCAGTCTCTCTTTGTTTTTAGTTTTTATCGCATTGCCTCGAGCTCACTGTCGTTTCTTTTTTCTTTTGTCCACCACTCATAGTCGAGCCTTAATCTGTGTCATAATTTTATCGAAGAGAAACGACAACGCAGAAAGAACCGCAAGTTGGAAACAACATCACCCAAGGAGACTTTCTGCTGTGCTTTCTGCAACCAAACTTGCCTATCTGAAATCGGCCTTTTTAGTCATCAATGCGCTTGTAAAAAGCGTAGGACAAGTCCTTCCTAAGAATCTTCATTTGCGAAGCAATGCTGAGAGAGATTAGAGTCCAGCCAATAAATTCCAGTATCGTCATATCATAAAATTCCAGTCCAGCTGCCAATATCCAATACTCAATACCTTAGTCAAACACGTGGGCCCACAGCCAAGTCTTTAGTTGTCTCCTAAAGGTCAGGAGGGAGGTGGCTAATCTGATGTCCTTAAGGAGAGAGTTCCACAGACAATGGGCCACTGCTGACAAGGCCCTGTCTCTCGTCCCCACCAACCACATTTGAGAGAGTGGCGGGAACGAGAGCAGGACTTCCACACAACGGCTCTCTTACACTCCCTCCAACAGACTCCTTCATTGAACTGAACTGACAGATTCTGGCTGACAAGGTTTTTCAAAATGCCCCCTTTCAAGTCATTTTCCCCTAAGTTTGGCTCCGCCCACTCTCTACCAGCCAATCCTAACTCCCCTCATTTCCCTCCAGGATTACTCTTAGGCACGCCCCCTAAAGGACAGGAAGGAGGTGGCCAATCTGGTGTCCTTAGGGATGGAGTTCCACAGACAGGAGGGGGCACTGCTGAGAAGGCCCTGTCTCTCATCCACGCTAACTGCATTTGGGAGAGTGGTGGGATCAAGAGCAGGGCCTCCACACAACCGCTCTCTTACACTCCATCCAATAGACTCCTTCACTGAACTAAACTGACAGATTCTGACAAGGTTTTTCAAAACGCCCCCTTTCAAGTCATTTTCCCCCCTGAGTTTGACTCCGCCCACTCTCTACCAACCAATCCTAACACCCCTCATTTCCCTCCAGGCTTACTCTTAGGCATGCCCCCTAAAGGACAGGAGGGAGCTGGCTAATCTGGTGTCCTTAGGGAGGGAGTTCCACAGACAGGGGGGGCACTGCTGAGAAGGCCCTGTCTCTCATCCATGCCAACCACATTTGAGAGAGTGGTGGGATCGAAAGCAGGGCCTCCACACAACTGCTCTCTTACACTCCCTCCAACAGACTCCTTCATTGAACTGAACTGACAGATTCTGGCTGACAAGGTTTATCAAAATGCCCCCTTTCAAGTCATTTTCCCCTAAGTTTGGCTCTGCCCACTCTCTACCAGCCAATCCTAACTCCCCTCATTTCCCTCCAGGCTTACTCTTAGGCATGCCCCCTAAAGGACAGGAGGGAGGTGGCTAATCTGGTGTCTTTAGGGATGGAGTCTTAGGGATGGGATCGAGAGCAGGGCTATAAAAACATAAGAACATAAGAAGAGCCATGCTGAATCGGACCTCAGCCCATCTAGTCCAGCATTCTGTATCACACAGTGGCCCACCAGTTGTACACGGGGATCTCGAGCAGAAGGGAGGGCAAACCCTGACCTGCTCCCGACCCCCCACAACCAGTACCCAGGGAAATCCTGCCTACCTCAACCAACTCCGAGGTGGCACTTCACTGAACTGAACTGACAGATTCTGACAAGGTTTTTCAAAACGCCCCCTTTCAAGTTTGACTCTGCCCACTCTCTACCAGCCAATCCTAACTCCCCTCATTTCCCTCCAGGCTTACTCCTAGGCTGCCAATTCTTGGTCCTAAATTCTTCAGGCTTTACCAGGCCTCCCAGGTAGGGAATTCATCACACATCTTTGAGAAGGAGGCTGATATTAGTAAATAGAACACACAATTCTCGTTCCCCTCCTAAACATTAATCTTACTATCTCGGGGGGGGGGGGGATGGAATCTGTACCAGCTTAAGGGTTGCATTCAACTTCTGTTAAGTTATCAGGGGCTAAAGGCAAAAAGATTTTTAAAAATCCAATATACTTTAGCTTAAAGTTCTCGCTGTCCATTATTAAGTGTCCAGAAAGATATACAAGCCTTTCAGAATGAAGAAATAGTAGCATATAGGAGTCCCTCCACCAATGGTGCTCCGGGCGACTTACATCATTTAAAAATACATCTAATTAAAAACACGGAAAGAATCAGCACAGAGGTAACAACAGCTGTGTTTGCAATCAGAAGGTTGCATGTTCGATTCCCGGGCTGGTCTGGACACCCAGCTGTGAGCCCTGTCCACTGTCCACCTAACAGATCGAAAACAAGCCAGCTGTGAGTAGATGAACTAGGGACCACTCAGCGGGGAAGGATTTTTATAAAGACTTTACAACACCTGAATAAAAATAAGGAAAAATCGGCTGCCAGAGGTGGAATGCAGAACCAGAGGCTCTCATCTGAGGATGAAGCAACAGCACCCCCTTGTGACGTAATGGAGCAACCGCACCCACAATGCAGCCAGAAGAGAAAAAATCCTTCTAATTGCACATGTTTGTCTGCACATGTTTGTCTGTATAATGTATTGTAATTGTATGTCAGTCGGCAGGGACTGTCTGCCGTATGTGTAATGTAATCCGCTCTGAGTCCCCTTCGGGGTGAGAAGAACGGAATATAAATAAAGTGTATTATTATTATTATTATTATTATTATATAGGCTGGGAATCTGTCATGAGACACTACTTTGTAATCAAAGCTGACCATAACATAATTCTTCAGACTCGATGGAACGATATGTGATATATAGAAAAACCTTTTCCTTACCTGGCCCTCAACTATCCATTTGGAGATGGATGTTTTCCCATCGTATCCAGGCCGGAACTGAAGCGTGGCAGAGCGAGGGCTGATGTTTGAAATCACTAAGTTGGATGGCGCACCAGGAAGCTCTGTGTAAGGCAACACAGGAGTCAAAAAGAGAGAAGGATACAGGGTTTACATACACAACTCAATATTTCTAAAGTTATTGACTTTTTTGTAGGTCAGTGTTTCCCAACCGCTGTGACGCGGCACAGTAGTGTGCCGTGACGGACATCCTGCTGTGCCGCGAGAAAAGCTCTCTGCCCCCCCTTCCTTCTGCCGAACTCCTGCTGCTTGGGGGAAGAGGAAGGGCCGGGCGGTGGCGAAGAAAAAGAAGAAGGGGCCGGGGTTCCGCCTCCTTCGGCCGTTTCCCCAGCCAGCCTCCAATCCGCCATGACTCCCGCCATGACTCTCACCCCTCACTGGCTGAAGCCGCGAGGGGAGGAGCGTCGCCCACTGAAGCCCGTCCACCGCTCATGCTCCTCCTCTTCTGCGCGGCTTCAGCAAGCGAGGAGCGGGAGTCATGGCGGAGAGCGGCGCCGGAGACGGGGACCATGATTCCCGCCCCTCGCTCTCACTGCCCCCTCAAGGCTGGAGAAGCTGTTGGAGAGCTGAAGCCAGGGGAAGGGGGCGGGGCATGGCACAGCCTGGCTCCTCCCCCCCGCTTCAGCTCTCGCACAGCTTCTCCAGCCTTGAGGGGACAGTGCCAAGCCAGCATTGTGCTGGCTCTGCCATCTCTGGCTTGGCACTGCCCCCTCAAGGCTGGTGAAGCTATGCAAGAGCTGAAGCCGGGGGGAGGGGGCGGGGCATGGCCTGGCTCCGCCCCCTCCCCTGGCTTCACCTCTCCCAGCAGCTGCTCCCAGCGGGCTACCATCCCCCAGAGTGTCATTTTGTGTCATTTTGGTTAGTGGTGTGCCCCCGGATTATTTTAACGTTAAAAGTGTGCCGCGGCTTTAAAAAGTTTGGAAAACACTGTTGTAGGTGATAGAACTAAACCAGGGGCGGTCTAAGGTAATTTTAAATGGTAAGCAAACATTATTTTGCCCCCCCCCAAAAAAACATTATTTTGGCGCCCTCCTCATTGGGGGCTTCTTCACAAACCAGATTCGCAGCCAAGATGGGGGGGGGGGAGAGAGAAAGAACCCTTGCCTGCTTGAGGCAAGTGTGAATATTGCAATCGGCACGTCTACACTGCTGAATGAATGAATGCAGCCTGGCCTTGCTTAACTGCCACAGGGTCCTGGGAGTTGTAGTTTGGAGAGGCACCTGCCATAGCCTAAAGACCTTATTGGGGGGGGGGGGAGAGGACAAACTCCCTGGGACCCCTGAGTCTCGAGAAGGGGAGAAAGGCCCGCCTGCCCCATCCATCCATCCCTTTGCTGCTGCTCTTCCAAGAGAGAAGGGGGTCCTGGAGGGAGCCAAGGAAGGGAAAGAAAGCAAGCCAAGGGAAGGGAGGGGAGGCAAGCCCCGCCTGGCCTCACCTCCTCGCGGGCGCCCTCCACCGCCTCCGCCTCCTCCTCCTCCTCCTCCTGAGGCACTGAGGTGCTGCTGCCTCTCTTGCTGCTGCTGCCGCTGCTGGGCAGGGCGGCCGCCGAGGCCGGGGGGGACATGGCGGAGGCGGTGGCAGCGGCAGTGACTCAGAGCCTCTTGGGTCCGCGACTCGCATTATTATGACTATGAGCGAGGCGCTGCCTTCGCCGCCCTCATGCCGTGGGCCCCGCAGTCTGAGCGGGTGGCTTCGCGCCTTCGCCCGGCTGGTGGCTTCCCGTCTGAGGGGCCGCTCTGGTGGAGACGGCCGGCAACGCGCACAGCCCAGGCACAGCGAGGGGGGCGGTGGATGTGTGCATGCTCTGGGAGAGGGAGAAAGGGAGAGGGAGGGAGGCCGGACACTGTCTGGTGGGCGGGGGGAATGCGCCCTTCACCCAAATGGCGCCCCACGCAGTGGTGTCCTTTGCCTACCGGTAGGACTGCTCCTGAACTAAACATAAACATTGCACCAAAGATCTGCCTGGCGCCCAACATTCACCATCCCCGGGGGGGTAATGAGCAGCTTCCAGCAAAGGCCGCAACCTCTTTCTTGTTGGCCCCTGGCTGATGGCCCTCCAAAATATGCGGATTCCAAACCAGGAGGTTGCGGGCAGCCCAGGCATTCTCATGAGGAAAGATGCCTTTTCAGAAGTACTGAAAGACATTTAATTGTTAATTGTCTCTTTCAATACTCGCATAAGTCTCAAGATTGGTAAGCCTTTGGTTCTCAATTAAATGTTCAGAAAGGATAATAGGCAGAACAAAGCAAATATTGCTAAAATACGACCAGGAGTTTATAATGCTGCAACCTTGCTCTTTGTATGTGGGGGGAAATGGCACAAAGGCTCCACATGGGTGATTAAGAGGACATGGAAGGAGTAAGTTAGGTGGAGACAGGACCGGATGAAGGTAAAACATAGTAGTAAGCAAACCTTTTCTTGGCGCCCCCTGGGTCTTCAGCGTGGTGATTATGGCGCATGCACGCGCGCACCGGAGCTCGCATGCGTGCAAACAGTTAGTTTCACGCATGCGCTATTGGGACTGAGTGCTTCTGGTGGAGGGAGTAGTGAAACACACTCCCAAGAGGGTGAAAAGGGCGGAACCTCCCGCCTCTGGCTGCAAAATGTTCCCTGGCTTGTCCTTTTCGGCCTCTTCGAAGTGTGTTTAGCAACTCCCTCCACCAGAAGCGTTCCAACCTGATGGCGCATGCGTGAAAGTTTAACGCATGCGCCATTAAAACAGAGCGCTTCTGGTGGAGGGAGTTGCTAAATGCACTCCCAAGAGGATGAAAAGGACAAGCCAGCCAGGGAACATTTTGCAGCCGGGGCGGAGCCTCCCGCCTGCACGCTGCCAGCCCGCAGCAATGGCACGGCATGATGCGCCGAATCTGGCAGCCGCAGCTGGATGCGCCCTTGGCCACGTGGCACCCTGAGGCGGCCGCTTACTTTGCCTCCACTAAGATCCGCCCCTGGGTGGAGAGCCCCTTTCTTTTACCTGTTCCATGACCTCAGCTGCTATTCACTCCCCCCTCCCTTACTGTAAATTTTGTGCTCTGAGTGACAGCACTCAAAATAGGAAATGAAGAGCAAGCAATATGCCAACGCACCCCATTCCCCTCCCTTCAGCCCATCCAGCTTGCTGGAGTCCAAATTCCTAGCCTCTCTTCCTCCTCTTGAGACATTCATGCAGATGTAGGCATGGGCACAGATGGCAGTTAACTATGTGGCATTAATCTAACTGGATTGCTGTAATTGAATGGGAACATCGACTCATTTTACCATTAACCTCAAAGGGCCACATTATCTGACACCGGGATGGCATCCCAACCAAGTTTCCCTGGAGTCACTGGGACACAGGACACATTTTTTTTATTATTTCTGCTTTCTCTTTTTGCAGCTTTTGTGATCCTGAACAGTTCCTTAATCTTATTTATTTTATTTATTATTATTTTATTTATTTATTATTTGAACTTGTATGCCGCCACTCACCGAGGGCTCGGAGCGGCTTACAGTTACATAAAAGCATACTAAAGTCAAACAGCATTTAAATTGACCAAAAATAGTTACATAATTTAGCAGTCAAATGCTAACCGAAAGAGATAAGTCTTGCAGGCCTTGCGGAATGATGGTAGGTCTTGCAAGGCCCGGACTTCATTTGGGAGGGTGTTCCAAATTGCTGGTGCCACCACCGAAAAGGCTCTCCACCGAGTGGATGCCAGGCAGATAGATTTAACACTAGGTACCTCGAGGAGGTTCAGGTGTTCGGAGCGGAGTGATCTCCGGGGTTGATGGGGGTAAGACGGTCCCTCAAATACAGCGTCCCCAGACCATGCAAGGCCTTGAAGGTTAACACCATCACCTTGAAGGTGATCCGGTGCTCGGCCAGAAGCCAATGGAGCTGCAGAAGGATGGGAGTTATGTGACCTCTCACCGGAGTTCCAGTAAGAAGTCGTTCAGCGGCATTCTGGACGAGCTTAAGTTTCCGGATCAGGGACAAGGGCAGGCCCATGTAAAGGACGTTACAGTAGTCCAGTCTCAAGATGACCGTAGCTTGGATCACCGTGGCCAGGTCGTCTCTGGATAAGTAGGGAGCCAGCCGCCTAGCCTGCCGCAGATGGAAGAAAGCGGTTTTGCTGGAGATTTGAGCTTCCATCGTCAGCAAAGGGTCTAAAGTGACCCCAAGGCTCTTTACAGAAGATGACGGGCATAATGCTTTGCCATACAGGGTAGGCAGCTGGACCGCCCCACCAACCGGACACCCCAGCCAATTTACATCATTTCTACCCCGTCCATATCAGCCCGAAGGCAACTCAGGGCGGCGAACAGTCGGCACAATTCAATGCCATATATACGTAAATGGAATAAAAAACATCACATTGAAAAAATCTAAAAACATCAAAACAATGAAAAATAAAAAAAATGAAAACTATGTCGTCATATTCAGTCCTTATCCATTCCATCATCTTAGTCGTTCCTGGGTCATTTTCCAAGTCAGGTTTATCTGATTAAGCTTGTTCGAAGAACCATGTTTTCAGTGTTTTTTCCGAAAGGTTAGGAGGGAGGGGCCGATCTGATATCCCTGGGCAGGGAGCTCCACAGCCGAGGGGCCACCACAGAGAAGGCCCTGCCCCTCGTCCCCACCAGAAGTGCTTGTGAAGCTGGCGGGATTGAAAGCAGGGCCTTCCCTGACGATCTCAAGTCCCTGGTGGGTTCGTAGGGAGAGATGAGTTTGGATAGATAAGCTGGGACGGAACAGTTTAAGGCTTTATAGCAGGGGCGGGCAACCTACCGGATGCGGCCCGGCAGCCGATTCTGCCCGGCTCGGGGAAAAGGGTGTCGGGGACGGGGCCAAGAGGAAGGGGTGCCGCTGCCGCCATCCCATCACGGGCTCCGTGGGGCCTGTGTCGGCAGACAGGCCGGAGGAGCGGCGGCTTTGGTGCCTGCCATCCCTGGAAGCGATCTGGGCCTGCAGCGGGAGCATTCGGCAACCTACGGCGGCTGACCGCCAGGGCGATGAGCCGCCTCAGATTGCCGACTGCTCCCCCTGCAGGCCCGGATCGCCTCCAGGGATGGCAGGCATTCCATAGCAGGGCGATCAGCTGGGGAACGGCTGGGGGCGAGAGCGGGTGGAGGCCTGCAGCCTCCGATCGCCTGCTCCTCTGCTCTCCTCTGCTGCGGCGGCTGGGTCTGCTTTGCCATCCTCTGGGCTGGGTCCATTGGGCCATTCCATCTTGGTTTGCACCTTGTCTTCTTGAATTTAATTTAATTTAATTTTAGTGGTTTTTATAATAATTTTATAATAATTTTATAATAATAATATAGTAAATAATATAATATAATGTTATATTATATTATAATTTCAAGATATTATAATGTATATATATATACGATAATATCATAATTATGATATTAATACTAATAATATGCGAATATTTCTTGATATATTAATATGTTAATATTAATGATATGTAATATATAGTAAATAAATAAATAAATAAATAAAGTAGATTAGAATGTAATTCCGCCTTTAGGTGTGGCCCTCCCTAATATTTTTTGGCTCTCATGTGGCCCCATTGAAAAAATAATTGCCCACCCCTGCTTTATAGGCTAAAGCCAGCACTTTGAATTGTGCCCGGTAGCAAACTGGCAGCCAGTGGAGCTGACGCAACCACGGAGTTGTATGCACCCTGAGCGCTGCTCCTGTTAGCAACCTGGCTGCCGCACGCTGGACCATTTGAAGCTTCCGAACAGTTTTAAAGACAATCCCACGTAGAGCACATTGCAGTAATCTATTCGAGATGTAACCAGCGCGTGAATCGTCATAGCCAAGTCACACTTCCCAAGATATGGGCCTTTCTTTCTTACCAAAGAAAGGGTTAATTAGAAATATTACGCCGATATTCTAAACTCTGTTCAATTCACCTGGAGGCACTCCTGATGAAATCGTCGATGATGTGATGGAGCCTGTTCCCTTGGCTGTCATTGCTGCTACCTCTATTGTGTAGGTGGTAAGCGACGACAGGCCTGTAATCTTGTACTCAAGGGTTGTGTTCGCAAGAGTGTGAGCAAGACGGGATTCATTCCTGCTATACACCTCCCAGGAGATTTGATAGCCTGGAAGGAGGGGAAAAAAGGACAAAGCATTCAAGATGATATTATCAGAGGAGTCTTCGAAAGATGTGTCTCTAAATATAGCTCACTAACACGGTCCTTGATGCTCTCCTCCTGCCTTTAGAGGGTTTCAAGCAAGAAGACTCTTATAATGCTTGCCACCCTGCAATCGTTGAACCATAGCATAGTGCTTTCTCTTCAGGAGTAAAGAAGAATGGCCACTTTCTGTTGCCCTCACTGATGGTCCTTCAAAGATCCAAACTCAGCTCATATTCAACTTGTATCATGTCTTCCAACTCATGGCCAGAATACTAGGCCTGGCAATCATGGTTCTAAATGGTTCTAAAGTACTTACAAAACTAAAGTTCTGGTGGTGAACACTAGGTGGCGCTGGTGCTTTGCTGCTATAGTGTTGCTAAAGCTCTGGTGGTGAACACTAGGTGGGGCTGGTGCTTTGCTTCTACACTGTTGCTAAAGTTCTGGTGGTGAACACTAGGTGGCGCTGGTGCTTTGCTTCTACAGTGTTGCTAAAGTTCTGGTGGTGAACACTAGGTGGCGCTGGTGCTTTGCTTCTACAGTGTTGCTAAAGTTCTGGTGGTGAACACTAGGTGGCGCTGGTGCTTTGTTTCTACAGTGTTGCTAAAGTTCTGGTGGTGAACACTAGGTGGCGCTGGTGCTTTGCTGGTACAGTGTTGCTAAAGTTCTGGTGGTGAACACTAGGTGGCGCTGGTGCTTTGCTTGTACAGTGTTGCTAATGTTCTGGTGGTGAACACTAGGTGGCGCTGGTGCTTTGCTTCTACAGTGTTGCTAAAGTTCTGGTGGTGAACACTAGGTGGCGCTGGTGCTTTGCTTCTACAGTGTTGCTAAAGTTCTGGTGGTGAACACTAGGTGGCGCTGGTGCTTTGTTTCTACAGTGTTGCTAAAGTTCTGGTGGTGAACACTTGGTGGCGCTGGTGCTTTGCTTCTACAGTGTTGCTAAAGTTCTGGTGGTGAACATTTTAGAACTCTAACAAAACTTCATTATCAATGGCAGTTCCTAATTGGTTCTGTCTTAAAAATCGCCAATAATGAAATAATAATGAAGTTTTGAAAGTTTTGTTAGAGTTCTGAAATGTTCACCACCAGAACTTCAGCAACACTGTAGAAGCAAAGCACCAGCGCCACCTTGTGTTCACCACCAGAACTTTAGTTTTGTAAGTACTTTAGAGCCATTTAGAACCATGATTGCCCAGGCCTACAGATACAACATGGAAGTAAATAAAATATGAACACTCATGAAGGCCAGACACACACTCACTAGTCTATTTTATCATTTGCGTGGGCAAGGGTGATACACCTCGCGCATGTACCAATAATGCAAACCCAAGTTGTTGGATGAAAAATGGCCACAACTCATTTATTGAAAAAAAGGAACAAGGATTGGCGGCCACGCATGGGTCCTGGATCAGGCGTTGGACAGCCCACAATTGTCCGAAGGCGCTTGCAAGCCTGGGTGCCACCAGCCCAATACCTGTCCACGGAAACTCGGCACCCCAGGGGGCCAGGGCATTATCCCCCCCCCTTACAACCAAGGGGCGATAAACCAGCCCGATCCAGGGCCCATGCCACACGCCAAACACAGAGTTGCGACAGAGAACAATAATAACCACATAACCATAACAAGTGCAACGATGAATATAAATATTAAAACAACATGTAACAACAAACAAGCAACAAATGAAGTAGGGCGGGTGGGAGGAAAAACTGGATCAGGTCCCAAGTGTTGGCGGGGAAGTCCCAGGCAGCCTTAAGTGAGCTGCCCGGGCGGAAGAGAGGGCCGGCCGGCTGACGACATAGAACGGGGCGGGGCCAGCTGTCATTGGCTGGTCAGCGTTGGTGGCGGGAAACCTTTCCACCACCCAGGGGCTACTGGGAGGAAGAAGCCCCCTCCTTCACCTCAAGTTGGCAGCGAGGACAACTGCCACCCCACAACCTGCTTGGCCGGTAAGTCGGCCAAGCCCATTGCTCCATGACTGTTCAGCCACCATCTGATTTGATTCTCAATCAATCAAGACTTTATTAAGGTCCACAACCAGCACAGAATGGGGCACAAACACCCTGGGGAGGGGGAAACGCAGTTCCTTAGAGAGGCAATCATAAAAAAGAATAGGAAACAACACTGTTTAAAGACACAGTTAACATAGCATAGTTATAATCTGGTTTTAATCTGGGTTTTTTGTATTTATATGTTTTAACTGTTGAAATGGAGTTGTTATATTTTTTTATTGTGTGTGTTATGCAGCATTGCATTTTTGCAATGATTTGTGAGTCGCTCACAAATTTGTGAGTAGAACACCCAGTTTGGAGGCAGATGTGCTTCCCTTGGCGTCTTGCCCCAGGTCTACCACGGAGGGAAGCACATCCACATCCAAACTGTTTTAAACACCCAGTTTGGACACGGATGTGCTTCCCTCTGCGACAGAACTGGGGCGAGAGCTATGTGCAGCTCTCGCCCCAGGTCTAACGTGGAAGGAAGCACATCTGGATCCAGACAATTCCTTTCCAAAAATGGCGGTGGTGGCCTCAAAATGGCAAATTCACTTCTGGGTTGCTTACATCAGTGTTTCCCAACCTTTTTTGAGCCGCGGCACATTTTTTACATTTACAAAATCCTGGGGCACACCACCAACCAAAATGACACAAAATGACACTCTAACACAGTAATACATATAATTAATATGTTTTAAAATGTATTTATACACTCAGTGTGAAACCTGGGCCTGTTTCGATGAACACAACATATATATGACTTCCTCTTTATACATGGCTATCATGTCTTCTCTCAGCCTTCTCTTCTTCAGGCTAAACATGCCCAGCTCTTCAAGCCGCTCCTCATAGAGCTTGTTGCCCAGACCTTTGTGAAATTTCACCCTGAGTGAAACTTGCTTCCAGTTAACTATGGATGTCATGAAGCTGTTATAAACAATTCCTTTGTTATAAACAGTTCCTTGGCCGGGGGAGACGGACGGATGGATGACGGATGGACGGACCCACGAAAAATCCAGTAAAATAGTAAAAAAAAAACATTTCCAAGCCGAGAGGCTCTATTTGTTTCTTGGAAACCTGTGAGGGGGGCTGAGTGCCATTTTCCCACGGCACACCTGATGATCACTCATGGCACACTAGTGTGCCACGGCACACTGGTTGGGAAACACTGGCTTACATCACCCCGAAACTGCTTCAAAAATGAATTTAATCCGAATTCACTCCAATTTTACAAGCATTCCGACGAACCTACCCAGGCCTATTAATTACCTAACCATAACTTTGACCACAATATCAGTGATATAATATATGAATCAAGCTTAGGAATAAATGTATGCTGGGGGGGGGGGATGATGAGGGGATCCTTACCATTTCCTCTCATCTATCACTTAAAGTGTCTATTGCCCAACACAGCAGGCAATAAATCCACCCGCAAATGCTGGGTGAGGCTCCGCAGCATAAAGGCTGAAAACATAATAAAGCCAAAAAAAAAAAGGTGGAATAATAAAAAAAAATGGATGGTATGTAATTTTGTTGGAAAACGGTTTAACAAGCTGGGATGAAAAGCCTCTATCTGATTATACAAGATATACCTCTATTACGGTGGGCAAAAGTCCCCATCGCAAACAGGAACGGAGGGAAGAAATGTACAAATGAGATGGTAATCAACTCAGAGGAACATGCTGGGAAATTTAAAATAATAGTGGTGCGTGTGGGGATTTCCATTCTGTGCAGCCACCCACCTGTGCATGGACTTTTAAGCACAGTGAAGTATTTCATCTAGCTTTTCAAGCCATGAGCAGCACTTCCATTGTCCTGATCTGTACAACGGCTGACCCTCCGCTACACCTTTCTCTTCCCGGCTGCCTGTTTAGCCCTTTGTGCCTTTGCTCTTCTCCCCTCTCCATCATCTGCCTTCCATGCACTTCCCTTGAGCTTCTGTAACCTGATTTTTTTTCCCAATTTGGCTTTTGATTTTACTTGTTCTTTTTTTTTCTTTCTCTCTTTCTCTGTCCTCTGAGCCCACAGTGACAATGTGATTGACTCTGAAGCACATTTGCGAACCTTTCTTGTGACAGTCTCCATAGAGCTGGTTGGAAAAGTTTGCTTGAAAGCGCAAGGCCTGTTGAAAAGAGGTGCCGAAAAAAGGACCACCCAAGCAATCAGGGAGCTTCAGATTAATAACCGGAGTGAATTACAGGGAGCGGTCAACCTCCCTGTTTGCCTGTCCACCCCCAAAATAAAGAGACAACACAACGTTTCATTGGGTTCAAATTGGGCAACTTTTATTTAAATTGTTACCTATTACTTTCCTTACCTTTAACTCAAGGGGTGTCAGGAATTTGGTGTATTCCAGTGGGGCGCTGAAAAGGAGGAGCTAGCTCTCTTCCTCCTCCCTGCCCCGCCTCCCCCTCCCCCCCCCCCGCCCCCATTTTTTTTAAAAAAATCAATTTTTTTAAATTTAAAAATGGCGGCTGAGGGCATAGGTGGGGCCGTGGCCAACAGGCTACGGGCCGGATCCGGCCCCGGCCGCCAGTTGACAGCCCTGGTGTATTCGATCCAGGTAGCCTCCCTACCCGGCTTCAAATAAATAATTTGCAGGCGAAACACCTGGATTATCAAACTAATTCAAACCATATATTTTAATGCATAAGCATGCAGTTCCAATACTTGCACTTGATGTCCAAAATAATATAGCGTAACCAGGGTCCCAAATCCCTAATTCCAAATGTTCCAATATTTTGTCAAAATAAACAGTTGGTTCGCTCGTGTACGTTGGTGCGATTATGGTGGATGGTGGCCTCCGTGTAGTCGTTGTATATCCAAACCGCGATTAAGATAAGTCTGTAGTATTATTTCGTGCAATCCGTTTTGTTGCAGTATGGCTTTTCCTGGCTCTAGGCGCCCATTCGCCCGAGATCATTTGGATACATGACTTATTCTCTATTGGGACAGGTACGTTTACTCTCTTATATGCAACACACACACACACATATATATGTATATATTCATGTTTATAATTATTATATGCACTCTTAGTTGCTTTGGGAACACTATACTCTGAAAATAGAATGAGTACTAACTACATCATGATGTGTTATTATACTTTATGTTACTATTATTATAGATGATGACACGCCGTATGTACATAACATTGTGATGATTCATGCTATATGGATGTGGCTTAAAATATTATTTGATGGGCCTTGAAAAAGATTCCATAGGAGTCAAAAAGGGCGATGGATCCGGTATGACTTAGTCCTCGTTGGCAAACAACCACCATACCGCTGTTGCAACAAAACCGATTACACGAAATAATACTACAGATTTATCTTAATCGTGGTTTGGATATACAATGACTACACGGAGGCCACCATCCACCATAATCGCACCAAAGTACACGAGCGAACCAACTGTTTATTTTGACAAAATATTGGAACATTTGGAATTAGGGATTTGGGACCCTGGTTACGCTATATTATTTTGGACATCAAGTGCAAGTATTGAGACTGCATGCTTATGCATTATAATATATGGTTTGAATTAATTTGGTGATCGTACATACTTGACTCACTCCCTGACTGTATAAGGGTTTCTGTCTGATAACAGTTGATGGGTATAATTGCCAATTATTGATTACAATTTTACTATTAAGTTTACTAGGACCTGTGTTCCGTGTTTGTTTGTATGGTTAGCAGCAACTAGCCCTGTTTTGTTACTAGAAACATCTGGATTCCCTGATTATCCAACCAGGGCAACCCCAGGCCCGGATTAGCTTCTTTTGGCACCCTAGGCCAAAAGAAGCCCCGCCCCCAGGGCATGCTGCGCATGCGTGGCTGTGGCCCCGAGGGTGGGGCTTCCGCCCGCCTCCTCCTCCTCCTCCTCACGCATCCGGAAAATGGTCTCGGAGAGAGGAGGAAAATGGGCAGCTGCGCCCTGGGGCAGCTGGCGGGCATGCGCATCAGCAGCCAGAGGACCGGCTGTGACGCGGCGCCCCTCCGCTCCGCCTCTTGCTCCTCGCTTGCCCCTCCTTCCTTCCTTGAGTGAAGGAAGGAAGGAGGGGCGAGTGAGGAGGAGCAAGAGGCAGAGCGGAGGGGCGCGTCAGAGGCCTGGATGTGACGCGCGCCCCTCTGCTCTGCCTCTTGCTCCTCGCCGCCCCACCTTCCTTCCTTGAGCGGGGCATGGCGTGGCCTGGTTCTGCCCCCTCCCTCTGGCTTCAGCTCTCCCACAGCTTCTCCAGCCTTGAGGGGGCAGTGCCAAGCCAGCATTGTGCTGGCTCTGCCACCGCTGGCTTGGCACTGCCCCCTCAAGGCTGGAGAAGCTGTGGGAGAGCTGAAGCCGGAGGGAGGGGGCAGAACCAGGCCACGCCATGCCCCACCCTCTCCCCCCAGCTTCAGCTCTCCCACAGCTTCTCCAGCCTTGAGGGGGCAGTGCCAAGCCAGCGGTGGCAGAGCCAGCACAATGCTGGCTTGGCACTGTCCCCTCAAGGCTGGAGCAGCTGCTGGGAGTGCCGAAGCCGGGGGAGGCGGCGGAGCCAGGCCGCCCCATGCCCTGCCCCCTCCCCCGGCTTCAGCTCTCCCAGAGCTTCTACAGCCTTGAGAGGGCAGTGCGAGCAAGGGGCGGGAGTCATGGCCCCCGTCCCCGGCGCCGCTCTCCGCCATGACTCCCGCCCCTCGCTCGCTGAAGCCGCGTGGAGGAGGAGGAGCATGAGCGGTGGACGGGCTTCAGTGGGCGGGGCTCCTTCTCTGCACGGCTTCAGCGAGCAAAGGGCGAGAGTCAGGGCGGGAGTCATGGCGGATTGGAGGCTGCCTGGGGAAATGGCCAAAGGAGGCGGCGCCCTGGCCCTTTCTTCTTTTTCTTCGCCGCCGCCCGGCCCTTCCTCCTCCTCCCCCAAGCAGCAGGAGTTCGGCAGGAGGAGGGGTGAAGGAAGGGGGGCCAGAGAGCTTTTCTCGCGGCACAGCAGGAGGTCCGTTATGGCACACTACTGTGCCATGTCACAGCGGTTGGGAAACACTGCCTTAGAGCAATTCTTCTTGCTCAAAGAAGGATTTAGAGAAAGTGTCTGCATGTCCAAAAGAAGGTTTCAGATTAACCATACAAGAATGCAAACTTTTCATGGCGCCTGCAGCATTGAAGAATGCGAATTTAATGATGAGCAAACTTAGCATACACTTTGAGAGCTCTCTATCAAATTGACGGAACTGAATCGCTCTTCAAGGCGCCCTTTTGTAATACGTAAGCTTCATTCCTTGACCCAATGTTCCCAAAAGGGAACTCAGCCTGCAAAAGAAGCGCAAAGGGAGAATTTTGGGACGTATGTCAAGTCTTTAAAAAAAATGGCTTCTAATTTTAAAAAGCACAGGCTGTGCCATTTGAGCACTCCAAAGAATCAAAAAAGGGAGAGAAAAGTTGGCTTTGCCTGACTCAAGTCTAAGCCAGGAGAAAGAAGCGTCTCTCAAAGTCTGGCATTAGCAAACTGCAGTCTAACTGAAACTAATGACCAGAGGAGTTTCAGAAATAATTTTCTGTTGATCCGGAGTAAATTCCGTATGAGAGAGCAGTACATCCAATCACAAACTGTCCGTCTGCATCCAGGCCCTCATAAATCAAGGTTTACCAAGGGAGAAAGGGAGATACTGAAATCTACAATGAGAGCAATGGGCAATTTACCAAAGCTGGCTGGCTCCCTTCTAATGCCCTTTGCGCTTTCCTCTCATTCTGTGCACAAGAATTAAAAACCAAGTCGCAGCAAACGACATCCATGAACCAAAGTGATGAAGTGGGAGGCTCCCGGCCACTCGGAGATTTCTAAGCAGCGTTCTATAAAGCACCGAAGCATTCAAGAGACATGCATGATTTTGAATAAATAAGGAGTCTTTTCTCTCCTCTCCAAGTGTTTATATATTTTATTTATTTATTATTCGGGTTTCTATGCCGCCGACTCCCTGAGGCTCGCGGCGGCTCACAGGAACCGAAGGTACAACTACACACAAGCAATGCGATAAAACATCTAAGACAATTAAACAGTTAAAACAGCAAAATACAAAACCCCCAGGTACAGTTCAGAAATTAGATAGATAGACACCCCAGGACAGCGGCTAAAGTGGAACATGGGCAGGACCTACTCACCGAAGGCCTGCTTAAACAGATAAGTTTTGCAGGCGCGTCTAAACGGGAGCAGGTCCTTTATAGCCCGCGTTCCAGCCGGGAGGGCGTTCCACAGCGTAGGAGCTATAACGGAGAACGCCCTCCGGCGAGTAGATGTCAGTTTAGCCGATTTCGCCGAGGGTATCTCTAACAAATTAGCATCCTCGGAGCGTAGTGATCTCGGGGGACAGTGTGGGGTGAGTCGGTCCCTCAAGTACGCTGGCCCCAGGCCATGCAAGGCCTTAAAGGTAAGAACCAACACCTTGAAGGAGATCCGTGCTCGATTGGGAGCCAGTGCAGATCCTGCAAAACAGGTGTGATGTGGCGGCCTGCTGGGGTTCCAGACAGGAGCCGGGCGGCAGTGTTCTGCACCAGCTTGAGCTTCCGGTCGCCGACAAAGGAAGGCCAACGTAAAGTGCATTACAGTAATCCAGCCTTGAGATGACCGTAGCTTGGATCACCGTGGCCAGGTCATTCCGGGAGATATAGGGGGCCAGCCTCCGAGCCTGTCGCAGATGAAAAAAGCAACCTTGCTGACCGCGGAGACCTGGGCCTCCATGGTCAGCTGGGAGTCCAGATGGACCCCCAGGCTCTTAAAGGAAGGCGATGGGCATAGCGCTACACCGTCCAGGGTCGGAAGCTGGACATCTACACCACCCGAGCGGCCCGACCACAAGATCACCGTCTTCGCCGGATTCACCCTCAACCTACTGGCACGCAGCCATCCAGTAACGGCCTCGAGGCAGTGTTGGAAATTATCGGGGATGGATCCCGGCCTGTCCTCCATCCTCAGAATGAGCTGGGTGTCGTCAGCGTACTGGTGGCACTCCAGCCCATAACTCCGCACCAGCTGTGCAAGCGGCTGCATGTAGATGTTGAATAACAGAGGGGAGAGAATGGCCCCTTGCGGAACTCCACAAACTAATGAGGAGCCCTCTGAGACCACCTCGCCCCTCCTCACATGCTGAGACCGCTGGTGGAGGAAGGAGGTCAGCCATTTAAGAACTGTCCCCCTCACTCCAGCCATGGCCAGGCGGTGGATCAGTAGATTGTGGTCGACCATGTCAAACGCTGCCGTGAGGTCCAATAACACGAGCAGCGCAGACCCGCCTTGGTCGAGCTGGCAGCGGAGTTGATCTGTGATGGAGACCAGGACCGTCTCTGTCCCGTGCCCCGAACGGAAGCCGGACTGGAAGGGGTCTAGCCATTAAATTGTGTTAAATTTAAATTGTGTTAAATTGTTTGCCACAGTTATGGGACAAGCTATCACCTCGCCCAGCCAACAAGCTATCACTTCCGTTCGAGAATGACCCTCCAGATGATAAGCTAATCTGATACTCATAAAAATGAAAGAACTCAGTTTCTACAAAAGCCAGATCTGTTGTTCATTCTCCTTCTAGGCAAACACCCAGTGGTGCGATGTCTCTAAGTGAAATTTATTGTACTTACTAGCTTGGGGACCCGGCCCTGCCCGGGTTATTTGAGAAAGGCATTGTGTGCCAAGGTTGGTCCTTATCGGATGTTTACGTGGCTTGCAGTGGTCTCAGGAAGTTAGTGAAGGTACTGCAAGTCCCATTGGCCATGGTCCATCCCCCTCCCAACAGCACCAGGATGTAGAGTAGATCATGTGGGCTCTGTGTGCCACCTTTGGTCTTGATCATTCATTGGATGAGCGTCGCAGCGGTCTCGGAAAGTGAGTGAAGGTACTTCAAGTCCCATCATCCTTGGTCCATCCTCCTTCAAATGGCACCAGAATGTAGAGTGGGTTATGGGGGTTTTGTGTGCCAAGTTTGGTCTGTATTGGTCATTGGATGAGGGTCACAGTGCTCTCAGGAAGTGAGTGAAGGTACCTCAAGTCCCATCATCCGTGGTCCATCCCACACAAAACTACACCAGGATGTAGAGTGGGTCATGAAGGCTCTGTGTGTCAGGTTTGGTCTTGATCAGTCATTGGATTAGGTTTGCAGCAGTTTTGGGAAGTGAGTGAAGGTACTTCAAGTCCCATCATGCATGGTCTGCCCTCCTCCAAACTGCACCAGGATGTATCATAAATAGCTCCCTTGAGCAAGGAGTCTTCCCAGGGGGACTGAAAGAGGCCATGGCAAGACCGCTGCTGAAGAAGCCGAATTTAGATCCTTCGGCTCCCTCCAATTACAGGCCTGTTTCCAACTTGCCTTTCTTAGGCAAAGTAATTGAGAGGGCAGCAGCGGATCAGCTGCAGCAGTTCTTAGAAGACACAGCTGGACTCGATCCCTTCCAGTCCGGCTTCCGTATTGGGCATGGGACGGAGACCGTGCTTGTCGCCATTACAGACCAACTTCGCCGCCAGCTGGACCGGGGCGGATCAGGCCTGCTTGTTCTGTTAGACCTGACAGCAGCGTTTGATACTGTAGTTCACGCCTTGTTGACCCACCGTGTGGCCGTGTCCGGAGTCGGGGGGAACTGCCCTTAAATGGGTGGCCTCCTTCCTCCGGGACCGGGGACAACGTGTGGAGGGGTGCGGGGAGGTCTCCGGGAGGCTCCCAGTTAATTGTGGGGTCCCCCAGGGGGCCATCCTATCCCCCTTATTATTCAACATTTATATGTGCCCCCTGGCCCAGCTGGCCCGCGACTTTGGTCTGGAGTGTTATCAGTACGCTGATGACACCCAGCTTCTGCTGAGAATGGACGGCAGGCCGGACACCGTACCCGATTGTTTCCACCGCTGCCTTGAAGCCGTGACTGGTTGGCTGCATGCCAGCCAGCTGAAGGTGAACCCGTCGAAGACGGAGATCTTGTGGCCCGACCGCCCTGGGCTGGATGAGTGCCGGTTGCCTACCTGGATGGCAAGCGTCTTAGCCCGTCATCCCTGGTTAAGAGCTTAGGTGTTCAACTGGACCCCTTGCTGACCATGGAGACTCAGGTCTCCGTGGTCAGCACGACGGTGTTCTTCCACCTATGACAGGCTAGGCGACTGGCACCCTACCTGTCCAGGGATGATCTGGCCGTGGTGATCCAAGCGACGGTCATCTCGAGGCTAGACTACTGTAACGCCCTCTACGTAGGTCTTCCCTTGGCGACAATCCGGAAGCTCAAGCTAGCGCAGAATGCCGCTGCTCGCTTGCTAGCGGGAACGCCGGCAAGGGAGCACATCACGCCCACTCTTCGGCAACTGCACTGGCTTCCTATGGAGCACCGAATTGCCTTCAAGGTGTTGGTGTTAACCTTTAGGGCCCTGCATGGCCTAGGGCCTGCGTACCTGAGGGACCGCCTTGCCCCATATATTCCCCCGAGATCACTACGTTCAGAGGAACAAAACTTGCTGGTGGTACCAACAATCCGCTCCTGCCATCTGTCTACAACCAGGCAGAGAGCCTTCTCCGTAGCAGCCCCGGTGTTATGGAACTCTCTTCCAGATGACACCGGGCCATTCCAGACCTTATTCCCTTTCGGAGGGCGGTTAAGACCATACTGTTCAGATTAGCCTTTGACTAGGACTACTGGGTAGGGTGACTGTCTCTACAGTTGCCCAATATACTGGTGCCTCGGGTCTTAGGAAATGTCTGTATTCCTTTAATACCTCACAATGTGACTTGTATTGTTTTAATTGTTTTATCATTTTACTGTATGGCTGCATGGTTACTGCATGCCGCCGGTTTTATATGTTGTGAACCGCCCCGAGCCTGCAGGGAGGAGCGGAATACAAAACCAAATAATAAATAAATAAATAAAGTGGGTCATGGGGGCTCTGTGTGCCAAGTTTGGTCTTGATCATTCAGTGGATGAGGGTTGCAGCAGTCTGGGGAAGTGATTGGAGGTACTTAAAGTCCCATCATCCATGGTCTGCCCTCCTTCAAACTGCACCAGGATGTAAACTCCCACCATGGCTGACTGCCTCAGGCCTTTGCCTTATCCCCCTCTGTCAGTTTAGAGTGTCGGAATGTTCGTGTTGGCTGGCCAATTAGAGGCGTTATGCAAATACTCCCTCACTGGGAACCAATCATGTTGTCAGAATGTAGAGGCCGGGAGCCAATCAGAACGCTGCCACATACATACAAACAAACATAAAAACATACATACATACAAACATTCCGATTATTATTTATAGAGATTTATTTATTTCCAACATTTCTACTAGGCCTGGGTGATCAAGGAAAAAAAATGGTTCAAAACTTGTTTTGGATGTAGGGGGCGCTGGCGATTCGATTCTCAAATGATTTCCAAAATTTTGGAATCGCTTCTTTAATGGCGTCTGCAATTGCGCTATGCGCAAAAACTTGCAAAAAAATCTCAGTCTGATGCAGGAGGGAAGAAATCCGCTTCCAAACTGGGTTAAACACGGCTCCTGCCCCAGGTCCTTCCCGCGTCCAAACACCCAGTTTGGATGTGGATGCCTTCCCTCTGCTCAGAACTGGCGTGAGAGCCGCGTTAAACACGGTTGTTGCCCCAGTTCTGAGTGGAAGGAAGGCATCCGCGTCCAAACTGGGTTAAACACGGCTCCTGCCCCAGTGGAAGGAAGGCATCCACGTCCAAACTGGGTTAAACACCCAGTTTGGATGCAGATGCCTTCCCTCTGCTCAGAACTGGGGTGAGAGCCACACACGGAAGGGAAGGCCAGGGAAGGGAAACCCGCCGATTCCTTTCCAAAAATGGTGGCGGTGGCTTCAAAATGGCAAATTCACTTCCGGGTTGATTACATCACTTCAAAACCACTTCAAAAGAGAATTTTATCCAAATTCATTCCGATTTTACGAATATTCCGACAGACGTACCCAGGCCTAATTTCTACCCCGTCTTTCTCAACCCCCAAAGGGGGACTCAGGGCGGCTTACAATGGCAACAATTAGATGCTGACAACATATAAATGCAGGATGTAGAGCAGGGGTGCCCACACTTTTTCAACATGCGAGCTACTTATATTAAAACCAAGTCAGAAAGATCTAGCTACCTCCTCAAGGCTGGAGAGGGGAGGGGACAGGGCGGGGCTTGGCCAGAGCGGGGTGGAGCCAGGCCGCACCAAGCCCCGCCCCTCCCCTCTGGCTTTGGAGCTCCCCGCTGCTTCTCCAGGCTTGAGGATGGCAATGCCAAGCCAGTGGTGGCATAGCTAGTACAAGGCTGGCTTGGCACTGCCATCCTGAAGCCTGGAGAAGCTGCTGGTAGAGCAAAAGCCACAGGGGGCGGAGCCAGGCCGTGCCAAGCCCCACCCCACCCCTCTGGCTTTGGAGCTCCCAGCAGCTTATCCAGGCTTGAGGATGGCAATGCCAAGCCAGTGGTGGCATAGCTAGTACAAGGCTGGCTTGGCACTGCCATCCTCAAGCCTGGAGAAGCTGCTGGTAGAGCGAAAGCCACAGGGGGCGGAGCCAGGCCGTGCAAACCCCACCCCTCCCCTCTGGCTTTGGAGCTCCCCGCTGCTTCTCCAGGCTTGAGGATGGCAATGCCAAGCCAGTGGTGGCATAGCTAGCACAAGGCTGGCTTGGCACTGCCATCCTCAAGCCTGGAGAAGCTGCTGGTAGAGCGGAAGCCACAGGGGCGGAGCCAGGCCACGTCAAGCCCCGTCCCTCTGGCTTTGGAGCTCCCAGCAGCTTCTCAGGCTTGAGGATGGCAATGCCAAGCCAGTGGTGGCATAGCTAGCACAAGGCTGGCTTGGCCCTGCCCTCCTCAAACCTGGAGCAGCTGCTGGGAGTGCCAAAGCTGGGGGAGGGGGAGGGGGCTTGGTGCGGCCTGGCTCCGCCCCCCTGTGGCTTCCCCTCTGGGAAGCAATCCGGCTCGGATCGACCTCCTTGGGTCCCGGGATCGACTGGTCGATCGTGATCGACTTCCTGGGCACCCCTGATGTAGAGGGAGATATGTTTGGATAGGTAAGTTGAGCCGGAACCGTATAGGCCTTTATAGGCCAATACCAGTCCTTTGAATTGTGCTTCGAAGTGGACCGGCAGACAATGGAGCTGACATAACAGAGGGGGGAAATACGTCACAGATATATGCATAACATAGAAGTTTCAGTCCAATACCCAAACTGACACCACCTTTTGAAAAATGACTACATTAGTGACGCAACACAAGAACATAGAGTCTCATGTCAACGCTCTAATTGGCTAACTAAAATGGCATTTTAGCAAGTCAAAATGTCTTTATTGTCAATTTAGGACCTGAATTTCTTCCTAGCCATCCAGTTTGATGGGGTTTAGAAAGGGAGGAAAGGAGTTTTTTTGGATGAAGGGAAAGCAGTAGAGGTGAGGATGTGCCCCATAAACCCCTCTAACTTACCTTTGTTGACGTTTGAGCCTCACAAAAGTAGTCACAGCAACAAGCTTGGAGTCAGAGGCTCCCGATAAAAGCTGGCCCTATTGATCACTGCGATAGGATGTGTCCCCTACACCTCAACCTTTCCTATCCTCGCATCCCGCTCTCCATTTTTCACAACACCTTTCATGATGGCTGCTTGCCCATACTTGCCTGTAATGATGCCATTTTTCTCGACAGGTTCTTGCCAGCTGACCTTGAGCGATGTGTCCAAAATCTCCGTGAAGCTCAAATGTCCCACCACTCCTGGCTCTGGCAATCAGAAAAGGGAAATCTGTTAGCAGGAGCGGCCCCATTTGCTTTGGATTCGATTCAGCTTGGCATTGTTTGGTCTGAAGAAATAAAACAGCCAGCCAGGACCAGCGCTGCAAGACCGATCAAGGCGTTAAGGACCATTCTAGCTATCACCCGTAGGAATTATTTCCACTCGATCGTCTTCTCAGCTGTTCCCAGAACTCCTGCAATCCGATAGATGTCCAGTCATTAGAAATAAATCCCACTGGGTTCCAAGGAATTTAATTCATAGTCTATAAGGCTGCCGAATTTATTAACCCCCTCCTTTATGGGCTGGTGGAAGCTTTCTTTCCTCTCAATGTAATTAACTAGAATAGCACTTATTCTATTTTATTTTATTTATTTATTATTCACACTTGTTAGTCGCCACTCCCGGTGTGGCTTGGGGTGACTCACAACAGTGGAAGCACAGTTTAAAAACGCAGTATTACACAATAAAAACGTAATAAAACACAATAAAAATACAGTAAAAGCACGACAAAATACACGGCAAAGCACAATTCATCAGGGTTGCATCCAGCACGGGGATGGGTCAGGCCCGGATCAGGCCCTTTTGGCGCCCTAGGCCAAAGGCTCTGCCCCTGCTCCCGGCTACTCCCCGCTCCTCCCCCAGCTCCGCCCCACCCCGCCCTGCCTCCAGCTCCTCCCCACCCCCGGTTCCTCCCCGCTCCGCCCCAGCCCCACCCCTGGCTCCTCCCTGCCCCCGGCTCCGCCCCACCTCCTCGCTGGCTCCTCCCTCCCTCCCTCCTAAAGCCACTATGCCGGCCTGAGAAGCGGCCGAAATTGCGACTTTAGGAGGGAGGGAGGAGCCGTGGGGAGGCCCCGCATCGGCTCCGGGGATGGGGCTTTCCTTCCTCCTCACGCCGGCAAGGAGGTGGGGGCGGAGCCGGGGGTGGGGTGGACCCGAGGGCGGGGGCAGAGCCGAAGGGAGCAGAGCAAAGGAGGGGGCGGCCGTGGATGGCGCTTCCGCCACCGCGTGCATGCGCCCTTTTTTAAAAAATTTTAAACTTTTTTGGGAGGGTCCGGACCTGCTGCCCCCCCAAAGGTGCCACCCTAGGCCATGGCCATGGCCTAGGGTGGCCTTATGGGTAATCCGGGCCTGGAATGGGTAGTCAAGAATGTACAGTCTTAGTCCCCCAAGGCCTGCCGAAACAGGAGGGTTTTGCACGCCTTCCGGAACGTCGTTAGATCTTTAAGAGCACGAACATCGGAAGGCAGTGCATTCCATAGTATAGGGGCGATTACCGAAAAGGCCCTCCGTCTTGTGGTACGTTTTGAAGCTGGGAACCTCCAAAAGTTGGCACGACTCAGAACATAATGGCCTAGTGGGACAGTATGGGATGAGGCGGTCCCTAAGGTACACTGGCCCCAGACCGTTCAAGGCCTTAAAGGTCAGTACCAACACTTTGAAAGTGATCCGGCCTTCCACTGGTAGCCAATGCAGCTCGCGCAGAATGGGTGTTACGTGACCAGCCATGGGGGCGCCAGCCAGCAGTCGGGCTGCTGCATTCTGTACCAGTTTAAATTTCCGGATCACCAGCAAAGGAAGGCCAACGTAAAGAGCATTACAGTAGTCCAGTCTTGAGATGACAGTGACTTGGACCACTGTGGCTAGGTCACGGTGGGAAAGGTAGGAAGCCAACTTCCTTGCCTGCCGTTGATGGAAGAAAGCGACTCTACTGACAACGGAGATGTGCGCCTCCATCATCAGTTGAGAGTCCAGAGTGACGCCCAGACTTTTTAGTGTTGATGACGGACGTAGTATCGTGCCGTCCACTTGAGACTGAACCCCAAAGTGCAAATGCTTCTATATTTTCCTTGAGCCCATATTTATTTATTTATATATTTATCATATTTCTATACTGCCCCTCTCAGCCCGAAGGCGACACAGGGCGGTTTACACAAGGCAGTCTCTGCCCTTCAATCAAAAACACAAGCAAAACAAAACTAAACAATAAGCATATAACATAACAATTAGCAATTAAAACATACAATTACAGTTTCAGCATCACATTGAAATCACTTTCCGTCACATCGCCATCATTCCATAGATCTAATTAAACCATTATATTTCATCAGCAAATGCCTGCTCAAACAGCCAGGTCTTGACTTTCTTGCGAAATGTCAGGAGGGAGGGGGCCAATCTGATGTCTCTAGGGAGGGCGTTCCAAAGCCGAGGAGCCACCACTGAAAAGGCCCTGTCTCTCATCCCCGCCAATCGCGCCTGCGAAGAAGGCGGGACCGAGAGCAGGGCCTCTCTGGACGATCTTAAACATCTCGATGGTTCATAGGGAGAGATGTGTTCGGACAGGTAACTTGGACCAGAACCATTTAGGGCTTTAAAGGCTAAAGCCAGCACTTTAAATTGTGCCTGGTAGCAAACTGGCAGCCAGTGGAGCTGGCACAACAGGGCAGTTGTAAGCTCTCTGAATGCCGCTCCTGTTATCAACCTGGCTGCTGTCCGTTGGACTGGTTGCACCTTCCGAACAGTCTTCGAAGGCAACCCCACGTAGAGAGTGTTGCAGTAATCTATACAGGATGTAACCAGAGTGTGGACCACCGTGCCCAAGTCAGACTTCCCAAGGTATGGGCACAGCTGGCACACAAGTTTTAATTGTGCGAATGCTCCCCTGGTCACTGCCGAAACCTGGGGTTCCAGGCTCAGCAATGAGTCCAGGATCACACCCAGACTGCGAACCTGCGTCTTCAGGGGGAATGTAACCCCATCAAGCACATATCTTATTCCCTCCCATCTGAACCAGGCTGGCTCTATGCAATGCCAGTGTCACATACATCTTGGAAGGGTCCTGTCGCTTTGTCCAGGGAGCACATGCTGTTTATAGAGTCATAGAGCCAAGGAATCGGAAGAGACCTCAGAGGCCATCCAGTCCAACCCCATTCTGCCATGCAGAAAAAACACAATCAAAGCATTCCCCGCAGACTGTATTTAAAAGCCTCCAAAAAAGGCATCTCCACCACACGCCGAGGTGATGGTGAACAACTCTTCTTATGGTACGGAAGGTCTTCCTAATGGTCAGATGGATAGAGTCATAGAACCATGGAATCCTAGAGTTGGAAGAGACCTCAGGGGCCAGCCATGTAGAAAAAGCACAATCAAAACATTCCACACAGCCTCTGTTTAAAAGCCTCCAAAGAAGGCATCTCCACTACACTTCAAGGTGGTGAAGAACACTTATTCTCACAGTAAGGAAGTTCTTCCTAATGTTCAGATGGAGTCTTCTTTCCTGTCATTTGAACCCACTGCCCAGAGTCCTAGTCTCCAGGGCTTCAGAAAACAAGCCCGCTCCCTCCTCAGCAAAATCTAGGCCAGTGTTTCCCAACCTTTTTTGAGCCGCGGCACACTTTTTACATTTACATAATCCTGGGGCACACCACCAACCAAAATGACACAAAATGACACTCTAACACAGTAATACATATAGTTAATATGTTTTTAAATGTATTTATACACTCAGTGTGAAACCTGGGCCTGTTTCGATGAACACAACATAGATATCCTGGCAGGAATGGCAGAAACACACAAACTTCCCACACAGAACTCCCATAACCAAGAGAAAAAACTATAAGAGTTTGGTGGGCATTGACCTTGGGTTTTGGAGTTGTAGTTCACCTATATCCAACGAGCACTGTGGATTGAAACAATGTTGGATCAGGACCAAACTTGGCATGAATATTCAATGTGCCCAAATGTGAACACAGATAGAGTTTGGGGAAAATAGACCTTGACATTTGGGAGTTACAGTTTCTGGGATTTATAGTTAACACACAATCAAAGAGCATCCTGAACTCTTGCAACAATGGAATTGAACCAAATTTGACACATTGAACTTTCATTACCAACAGAAAGTACTGAAAGGGTTTGCTTGGGAATTGACCTTGAGTTTGGAAGTTGTAGTTCACCTACACCCAGAGAGCACTGTGGACTCAAACAATGTTATGTTATGTTGTTGTTTGTTTTCTATCTTAAGAAGGATATAACGGAACTGGCAAAGGTACAGAAAAGGGCAACAAGAATGATCCAAGGGATGGAGCGGCTCCCTTATGAAACCAGGTTGCAACGCCTTGGTCTTTTCAGCCTTGAAAGACGGCGTTTAAGAGGTGACTTGATCGAAGTGTATAAAATCATGCATGGGATAGAAAAGGTGAATAAAGAAAAACTGTTTTCTTTGTCACAAAACACTAGGACTAGAGGGCACTCCCTGAAGCTCCAAGGTGGGAAAGTTAGGACTAATAAAGGGAAATATTTCTTCACCCAGAGGGTCATTGGGTTATGGAACTCACTTCCAGAGGAGGTTGTGACAGCGGTCAGCCTGGACAGCTTCAAGGCAGGATTAGACAGATTCATGGATACCAAGTGTATCGGTAGTTACTGAAAAGGACATTCAAGTGCCACCTCGGAGTTGGTTGAGGTAGGCAGGATTTCCCTGGGTACTGGTTGTGGGGGGTCGTGAGCAGGTCCTGGTTTTGCCATCGCTTCGGCTCGAGATCCCCGTGTACAACTGGTGGGCAACTGTGTGATACTGAATGCTGGACTAGATGGGCTGAGGTCCGATTCAGCATGGCTCTTCTTATGTTCTTATCCAGAATCACAATGTTGGAAGGAGGCTCATCACTTTAAGGTCCCTAAAACAGGCATGGGCAAACTTCGGCCCTCTGGGTGCTTTGGGCTCCAACCCCCACCATTCCTAACAGCCTGAGGCCCTTTCCTGCTTAAATGGCTGAGGGGGGGGGGGAGGAAAAGGGCCTGAGGCTGCTAGGAATCGTGGGAGTTGGAGTCCAAAACACCTGGAAGGTCCAAGTTTGCCCATGCCAGCTTTCAACAGAGACCTCTTCCTCCCCCTTCCCCTTCACGTGCTTTCTTCCCCCTCCTGCCGAACACTTACTTTTTCTTCTACACTGCCGCCATTTTGATCTAAGGGGGCAGCGTGAGCATGTTGGGGGGGGGGAGACGTGACCCGTGCGGGCACTACTGCGCAGACTTGGCCCAGAGCAAAGTGAGGCAAAATGAGCAGAGCGAGGCTGGGAAGAAGGGAGCCCGAGTGGAGAAGAAAAAGTGTTCGGCAGGAGGGGGAAGAAAGGGTATTGTAGGTTCCAATATCCCATGGCACACCTGATGATCGCTCACGGCACACTGGTTGGGAATTACTGCTCTAAGCCATCCATAGGAAAATGCATTCCCAAATAGTTATTTTGACATACCAGTGACATTGTAATTGCTTTCAGTAGATGCACGCAACTTGGTAAAGCCTCTGAAGAAGTAGCTTAAGTGGAACAGTTCTTAGTACAACGTTCCCTGGAGGGTAATGAAAGTGTGTCAAATAGACTGATGGCCAAAAATGTGCTTTGTTCAATTCTGATCTTTGAGGAAGGCAACTCAGGCAGGTGTGTGATCCTCCCTGCTCTCTTCTTCTCCCCTTCACAGGCACTTTGAGGAAAGGAAGCTTTGTGCTCACTTGACACTCCCTGCACTTCTGTTACCCGAATCCCCGCTGGGCTGGGCTGCCCTCCTGCTCTCTTTGACCCAGGCTGGCCATTCTTATTCTGCTTCTTTCTCATTCTGTCCAGTCGCCAATTCCTCTCCAGTTATGAAAAAGAAAGACTGCCAACCTTTCTAACTCATTTGCATTTCTGCACCTGGAATGTTGCTTGAACTCAATTCGCGTACAAGCAGAAATCAGTGCATTTTTGGAAATATGCAGGGTATTTACAGAACACTGGCTAAAGAGCTCAAATTCCATTGTTTCACAATTTTCTCAAAAAAATTTTTTAGAGGTGGAGCCCTTCTTGAAGCAAAAGTTTCTTATGGAGCCCCAAGAAATGTGTGTATGTGCATGTGTATCTCAGGCATAGACTGATCAATCTCTCCCCTCTCCCCCTTCGTTTCTTTTGCTGCCTCCCTCCTCCCTCCGCAAAAGCAGAGCACTGGGAGGAAGTTATTGAGTTGGCCTTCTCGCGTTGGCTTGGATTTCTCGCGAGAACAGACAAAGCCGGAAGCTCCACGTCGGTGAATTGGGCAGTGAGCGAACCTGGGAGCATCGGGAGGCTGGAGCATTCACAGGTTTCCAAGAAACAAATTGAGCCTCTCCTCTTGGAAATGTTTAATTTTTTTTACTATTTTACTGGATTTTTTTAGAGTTGCCCCCTCCAAGGAATTGTTTATAACAGCTTCATGACATCCATAGTTATCTGGAAGCAAGTTTCACTCAGGGTGAAATTTCACAAGGGTCAGGAGAACAAGCCCTATGAGGAGCGGCTTGAAGAGCTGGGCATGTTTAGCCTGAAGAAGAGAAGGCTGGGAGAAGACATGATAGCCATGTATAAGTATGTGAGAGAAAGTCCTTCAAAGTGTTAGTCTTGACTTTCAAGGCCTTGCATGGTTTGGGGCCAGTGTACTTGAGGGAGCGGCTTACCCCATATATGCCCAGAAGATCAGTGCGCTCAGAGGGTTGTAATTTTCTTGAAGTCCCAGGTGTGAAGTCCTACAGGCTGGCCAGTACCCGACAAAGATCGTTCTCGGTGGCTGCACCGACCTTGTGGAACTCTTTGTCGGCCGAGACGCGGGCCCTGCAGTACTTGATGGCCTTTCGCAGGGCTTGCAAGACTTAGCTATTTCGGCAAGCATTTGGCGACTGACTAGCACCTGGACATCAAACCTCGCCACCTAACCATGCCACCTCTGTCATATTCCGATCTATGTGATGCTTTATGACATATGTCAGGGCTGTCCAACTGGCGGCCCGGGGGCCATATACGCCCCCCCCCAGCCCCTTCCC
Source organism: Anolis apletophallus (assembly GCA_030556195.1). Lineage (NCBI taxonomy): Eukaryota > Metazoa > Chordata > Lepidosauria > Squamata > Anolidae > Anolis > Anolis apletophallus. The sequence goes on along the minus strand of JARBWK010000011.1, from coordinate 115,419,063 downwards.
TGCGGCCCCCTAAGCTTTTTAATAATAAAAAAATAATATTTTTAAAAATTACCCACTTCCAGGTTCCGGAGCAAGTATCACGAGACTTCGGAAGCCACATGGGATTTCGCTCTCAATGCGAGATCACGCCTGCGTTGAGAGCGAAATCCCGTGTGGCTTCCATAGTCTCGCGATACTCCTGTTGCCGAAATCTTGGCTACTTAATCCCTGCGGCCCACGCAGGCGCGATTCGGACCTTCTCGGCTGCTGCCTCGGTCAGTTGTCGCCTCTGCTCGTGGTCTGGCTACTCCTGGATCCTGCGCATTTGGGAAGGGAGGCTAACCTTTATGTTATTATTATGTAATTGTGTATGGATGCCCCTTATGTATTCCCTCCCTGCATTTCCCCTTAGTAAAAGATTATATTTGATTGTATGGATTCCCCTTATGAATTCCCTCCCTGCATTTCCCCTTAGTAAAAGATTATATTTGATTGTATGGATGCCTCTTATGAATTGTATTTCCCTTAGTAAATTGGAGCTGGGGGAGGGGTATGGATGCCTCTTATGAATTGTAAGTAAATTGGAGCCGGGGGAGGGGCGGGGGCAGACCCTTCGGGCCCCCAGGTCATCAGTGACCGGAATTCAGGCCCCTGGGCTGGTAGAAGTTGGACAGCCCTGACATATGTGATTGTTTTTAGGAATGTTTTTATGATGTTTTTAGGCTGTTTGTGTAATTTTATTGTGTTGGAAACCGCCCCGAGCCTTGGGGAGGGGCGGTCTAGTAAATCCGAATAATAAATAAATAAATAAATATATGTTGTGTTAATCGAAACAGGCCCAGGTTTCACACTGAGTGTATAAATACATTAAAAACATATTAACTATATGTATTACTGTGTTAGAGTGTCATTTGGTGTCATTTTGGTTGGTGGTGTGCCCCAGGATTTTGTAAATGTAAAAAATGTGCCGTGGCTCAAAAAAGGTCGAAAAACACTGCTCTACGAGACTCGTTCGGCGTGTCTTATCAAAAGTCTAATGGGAGACTAAATGAGGAAGAGCATGGTAGACTTTTTGATAAGTGCTCTGGGACTCTCAAGGCCATTGATCATGGTAAATACTCATGATAAATACTCTGCAGTAGGGACCTGGTGCGCCATGTTGTGGTATAATTGCAGTTAAAAATCCAAAACGAACATTGGAACATGTTGACAAATATATATCCTTTGGAATTTGTCTAAATAAAACAGCAGGAGATCCGCCACGCAATAAAAGTTAGGATAGAGACAGCGTAAGACGAACACTATAATGTGCAATAAAAACTTATAATTTGACTTTGGGAAAAGAGTGCTGTACTTTGTGTTCGGCACGCAATCAAAATTGCGAGATATATAAAAAAGAAGCATTTGAAATGTGGATTTACGAGAGGATATTAAGGATTTCTTGCACCAGGAGGGTGACCAATGGAAAAGTATTAAGGATAATGAAGAAAATGGAAAGACATAGAAAGTTAGAATATTTTAGACATATAATAAGAAACAAAAAAAAATACAGGCTGTTACAGCTGATTGTTCAGTGTAAAGTAAATGGGAAAAGAAGTACAGGAAAGAGATGATGATCAAAAACTTTGGAGAATAATTTGGATGCGATACTTTGTCACTGTTATGAGCTCCTATATCAAAAGACAGAATAGATGTGGGCATGCCCAACCTCCAGAAAGAAAGGAAAGAGAAGAAAATAGATATTGTTGCTCCGTTCCTCTCTTGACAGCCAATTCTAAAAGATGGCACAGGGGTGTTATTTATTTTACAGTATATATATTATTGCTCGATTCCTGCTCACTGAGACCGTGAGGTCCAAAATGTCCCCATTTCATATCTACATGAAATTCAATCTCTACACGAAACTTTGAAACAAGGTCATCAATTACCTCGGGGTAAAACGCCATATGCAGATAGCCTGCCATGGTTTTAAAAAGGGAAATTGCATTGAAAAGGATCAAAACAGAGATTCTTCTTCTGATGTGGTCCTCAAAGTCCTAAAGCTAATAGGGGATGCTTCCTTTGGAAAGCTCGGTTTCAGAAGAGAGAGTTTTTTTTCCTTAGAACTATAGCAGAAGAGGAGACCGTTGTGCCTCAAATCCTATTAAAACTCATTCTTAAAAAGCAGAAACGCCCAGCCACATCACCGTTTGCGGGAGTACCATGCAAATATGGAAGAGACCTAGTGCAAGAAAATGGAAGTCCTCTACCAGCCCGCACCACAGGCAGAACACCATCATCCGCACGTCAGCATAGGCAAATCTGTGCTTAAGTCCGGTCAGCAGTTCACCTACCTGGGAAGCATCATCTCTTCAGATGCCAAGATTGACAAAGAGATAGATCACAGATTAGCAAAGGCATAGAGTGCATTCGGAAGGCTTCACAAAAGAGTCTGAAGCAACAAGCACCTGAGGCAAAGCACCAAAATCAGTGTGTACAGAGCTATCATACTGTCTATTCTCCTCTATGGGTCTGAAACATGGGGCACCTATCACCAACACCTACGACTCCTCGAATGCTTTCATCAGCGCTGTCTTAGCACAATCCTAAATATACACTGGACCGACTATGTGACGAATGTTGCTGTCCTTGAGCAGAAGAAGGATTTTCCTTAGAACTATAGAAGAGGAGAGCGTTGTGACTCAAATCCTATTAAAACTCATTTTTTTAAAAGCAGAAACGCCCAGCCACATCACCGTTTGCAAGAGCGCCATGCAAATATGGAAGAGTCCTCGTGCAATGTACTGGAATATTGGATCAGGGCTCCAGGAAATCATGCTTATAGACCGCCACTTCCCGTGGGCTCGGGGCAGTTTACAACAGTAGCATGACGTAAGTACAATACAGATATAATAAAGACAGATCAATACCTAATACTAAACTATAAACACACAGCACTAACTATAACAAATGAACTAGAGTCAGTAGTTCAAGTGAGGCCCATCGATGTTTGGGGGGCCAAGGGGGAAGGCGAGATCCAACCTCCAACCATGCGCAGCAACCTCCAACCAGGGCTGGTTTATCCATTACGGCAACTACGCAGCCGCATAGGGCGTCGTCACCTGGGAGGGGCGTCACCACCTGGGAGGGGCGCTGTCGTGCCGGCTCCGCCCCACCACCCGCGTCGCGCCACCCCACGCCAGACGGGCATCTGCAGGTGGCTCTGCGGCCCATGCCGTGCGGCGCGCCCGGCCGCGCCTTGCCAGCCGGCACAGCCACCCGGGGTGCTCCGGCCGTGCCTCCGCATGCACGGAGATTTTCGCACATGCACAGAAGCTTCTACACGCGCTACAGCGCCTGTAGGAGCTGCTGCGCATGCGTGAAAATCTCCGCGCATGCGTACTGGCTCCAGAGCGCGCCTCCCACTTTGGAGCCAGTGCGCATGCGCGCAGTTTCGCGCATGTGCACAGATTCGCGCATGCGCACTGGGCTCCAAAGCGGGAGGCGCGCTCTGGAGCCAGTGCACATGTGCGGAGATTCGTGCATGCGCACTGGGCTCCAGAACGTGACTCGCGCTCGGGAGCCACTGGGGGGGGGGGGCGTGAAAATTTCTTTCGCTTATCCCCCCGGAATAGCTAGGACCGCCCCTGCCTCCAACCCTTGTGGATTGACACTGAGTCCCAAAGAGAGTAGGTCTTCCAGGAGAAGGGGGCAAGTCATGAGTCGGACGGTTTCGGGAGTTCTCAACCCTAATAGATAGGGGAGTCGTTCGCCTCCTTGATTCACCTCCTTCAGGCTGTGATATTGCAGTTCGTCTCCAACTCCCGAAGCCCACTCCCCAAATGGTTCTGGAACGGAATCGTCAATGGCGGGCCTCACACCGCTGGGATCCGCATCCAGAGGAAGTTACTGCCGCCCCCACAACACTCTGAGTGGGCTCCGCTGCTCTAGTACCAGTTGCCAGAACTCCCCCACAGCAATCACCGGAAGTGGTGCCGGGGTGGGATGGCATCGTTTCCGCTTCTTCCTTGCTCGATGTCCGCGCTTGCGCAGGCGTCCCATGCCCGTCAGAGGGGTCAGTCTATTGACGTCGGCCCCGGGAGCTGGATCTTTTCCAGAATGAAAACAGATCTTTCGGTAGCTGGATCAAAAAATGGATTTTTTTTCCTGACAGATCCAAAAAATGGATCTGAAATCTGGATACCGAAAACAGGGGTTTAACCCAATTGCACACCCCTTCTTGGTAGTAGGGGAGATGGGCTGCCTAATTCTCTGTTTACTCTACTGCCTGGATTGTAAGAAGGGCTACTCAGGACTGGGAAATTGGTGTCATGATATTACACACCCATTTAATTTCTGTATCGACACCTTGTACTTCATCAGAGCATGCCTCAGCAAAATAAATAAAAAACACACATGGCCCTATCTATTTCAAAAGCCATTATTCAATAGTTTTGATACACCCTGAACGCAGATGCTATTCTTCCTTCCTGGTCATGTTCTGCAGTGAAAGACTGATACCTCTTGCAGCGACCAGGCAGGAGCTGATTGTTCTTCTCTTCTTCAAAGGAGAAAGCTTATTCTTTCCTTCTTCAAATTTCCAGCAAAGATAGCTGGGAGTCTCCTGCCGGGATTGCGAAGCCGAGCCTCACTTTTTTTTTATTGCTCGAGAGGCTGACTGTGAGCAACAAAGCCTCTCCGATCCAAAGTGGATGGGATGATGAGCTCTGAGGGTTTCCAGCACCACAGTCTTCCTCACAGGAAGCAGCGGATACCTGGCACAGGCTGCCGGCTGCAATGGAAGTGCTTTGCCGAGCCAGGTTCTCATGGTGAGAAGAATTTTGTGTATTCATGTGTGTGTAAGAGGAAAAGAATGAGAGAGAAAAAGCATAGGAAGGATGCATTTAGACTAACCTTGGCCGATCCACCTTGGCAACAGTTTTTATAGAAGGCAGGAAGCTGCCTTACAAGGCTCAGATTTTGCCCATTTTATCTACCGTGTTTCCCCGAAAGTAAGACACCCCCGATTGTAAGACGTATCGGGGGTGTCGGGGGTGTCGGCTAATATAAGCCGTACCCGAAAGTAAGCCGTACCTCGTCCCTCCGCCGGCGCCGCCCATCCGCAAACCGGCCCATCGGCCGCGGCACATCTCCGCAGCACACCTTTCCGCCAGGCCTCAAGGAAGGGAGGGGGAAGAGAGCCAGAGGCTTGGCGAGGAAGCGCCGCGTCAGAGTGACGCGCCGCCGCTTCGTCACGCCCCTGGCTCCTTCCCCCTCCCTTTCATCCAAGCACGGGAGGGGGAAGGAGCCAGGGGCGTGGCGAGGAAGCACGCGTCACTCTGATGCGGCGCTGCCTCGTCCGCCCCTGGCTCCTTCCCCTCCCTTGCTTAGACGGAAGGGGGAGGGAGCCAGGGGCGGGACGAGGGAGCGCCGCGTCAGAGTGACGCGAGCTCCCTCGTCCGCCCCTGGCTCTTTCCCCCTCCCTTGCTTGGACGAAAGGGAGGGGAAGGAGCCAGGGGCGTGACGAGCGGCGGCGCGTCACTCTGACGCGGTGCTTCCTCGCCATGCCACTGGCTCTCTTTCCCCTCCCTTGCTCGGAGGCCTGGCGGAAAGGTGTGCCCGGATGTGTGCCGCGGCCGATGGGGCCGGTTGCGGCGGCGTGATGGCGGCGGTGGCGTGGGCGTGGCGACGGGGTACGTCTTGGGTTATATAAGACGTACCCCGAAAGTAAGCCGTAGGGGGACTTATCAGGGGGAAAAGAAAGTAAGACGCTGTCTTACTTTCGGGGAAACACGGTAGTAGCATCAATTCTGTCTGGCTTTAGCTCTCTTAGATCAGTGTTTCCAAACCAGTGTGCCGGGGCACACTAGTGTGCTGTGAGCGCTCATCAGGTGTGCCGTGGAAAATTAGAACCTCCAAGAGGGGAGGGGAGTCTCCCTAAAAAACCCTAAGAAACCTACCTCGAAATTACAAACACCCCTCCTCCCCAACCTACCTCGAAATTACAAACACCCCCCCCCTCCCCACTCGTTGTCTACTTGGTCTCTCCCTCTCCATGCATTGGGAAGGCCTGCCTCCCTTTCCCTAAGTAGAGATCTCCTCTTGCCTCCCCCCCCAGGCCTAACGCTGCATGGTTCAGTCCAGCACCGGCCCCGCCCCTCTCTCCTCCCCCTCCTCCCCGGTGTGCGAGAAACCGCTCTCAGCCTCCCTCCGGCTCCCTGCCCACCGCCTTCCTTCCTGCCTGCTTTGCCAGCCCCGAGATGCCCACCTGGGCCGCCCCGCTGACCCCCGAGGAGCTGCGCAGGTGGTGAGTGAGTTTCCTGCTCCCCAAGACCCCAATTCAAGCCTGGCGGGGAGGAGAGGAAACCTAAGTGAGAGGGAGACTGCTGGTTTTTCGAGGCCTCCCCTCCAGAAGCTGTAACTTCCAAACTCAAGGTCAATTCCCAAGCAAACCCTTTCAGTACTTTCTGTTGGTAATGAGAGTTCAATATGCCAAGTTTGGTTCAATTCCATTGTTGCAAGAGTTCAGGATGCTCTTTGATTGTGTGTTAACTATAAATCCCAGAAACTGTAACTCCCAAATGTCAAAGTGTATTTTCCCCCAAACTCCATCTGTGTTCACATTTGGGCATATTGAGTATTCATGCCAAGTTTGGTCCTGACCCAACATTGTTTGAGTCCACAGTGCTCTCTGGATATAGGCGAACTACAACTCCGAAACTCAAGGTCAATGCCCACCAAACTCTTATAGTATTTTTTCTTGGTTATGGGAGTTCTATATGGGAAGTTTGTGTCTTTCCGCCATTCCTGCCAGGATATCTATGTTGTGTTCAACGAAACAGGCCCAGGTTTCATACTGAGTGTATAAATACATTAAAAAACATATTAACTATATGTATTACTGCGTTAGAGTGTCATTTTGTGTCATTTTGGTTGGTGGTGTGCCCCAGGATTCTGCAAATGTAAAAAGTGTGCTGTGGCTCAAAAAAGGTTGGGAAACACTGTCTTAGATTGTAAGCACACCCTTTCCCATCACTATCAACCCTCTAGCCTGGCAATTCCAAGGACTATCCCTGTGAGAACTGCTATTCTGCTATAGCTCTTCTTTACATGTCATAATGGCTTGTGGGGAAAGAAATGAGAGTAATCTCTTGACAGCTGGCCAAAAAAAAGGGAGGGGGGAAGGAAGCAGCAGCAGCTGTTGTAAGCAGAGAACAAGTGGCCTTGGGCCATGGTAGATGTATGTACTTAACAAATACCAGATCAATTGTGCTGGTTTAATGTGTGTCAATGGCATTTCTGAAGCCTTACAAAATCAGATTACTTCTGAAGCAAATAATCCAAGCAACCGTTCTGCTTTGCCATCCTGGTTTTAAGTAAACACATTTAAAACTAAGCAGCTTTAAAGACATTCAGTGGGTTAGACCACAGTCTGCTAAACACTAGGCTTGTTTGATTTAAAAAATGGTTCAAAACTCGTTTCGGATGTGGTTTGGATCTAAAGTCAATTTTGATTTTCACAGGAAAAAAGTTCAAAACATTTCAAAACTTGGTTTCTTTTCTCTTCCACGTCAGACTTCCGAATCCGAGACTTCCGAATCCTTTATTAAAGTGTTATTTCCTGTTTCACTGGGTGGTCTTTACTTTGAAAGTAGTTGTTTTATTCCCCCCCAAAAGTGGGGGGAAGCAAAGGGAAGAAATCCATCCACACTGGGTTAAACTGCTTCTCTCGCCCGGGACTGACGCGGGAGAGAAAGGGAACCAAAGGAAAGCCATCCAAACTGGGTTAAACAGCAGCTCTTGCCCAGGACTGACGCGGGAGAGACAGGAAACTGAAGGAAAGCCATCCAAACTGGGTTAAACAGCAGCTCTCGTCTGGGACTGACGTGGAAGAGAAAGGAAACCAAAGGAAATCCATCCAAACTGGGTTAAACAGCGGCTCGTCTGGGACTGACGTGGAAGAGAAAGGAAACCAAAGGAAATCCATCCAAACTGGGTTAAACAGCGGCTCTCGTCTGGGACTGACGTGGAAGAGAAAGGAAACCAAAGGAAATCCATCCAAACTGGGTTAAACAGCGGCTCTCGTCTGGGACTGACGTGGAAGAGAAAGGAAACCAAAGGAAATCCATCCAAACTGGGTTAAACAGCGGCTCGTCTGGGACTGACGTGGAGAGAAAGGAAACCAAAGGAAATCCATCCAAACTGGGTTAAACAGCGGCTCTCGTCTGGGACTGACGTGGAAGAGAAAGGAAACCAAAGGAAATCCATCCAAACTGGGTTAAACAGCGACTCTCACATCGGACTGACGCGGGAGAGAAAGGAAACCAAAGGAAATCCATCCAAACTGGGTTAAACAGCGGCTCTCGTCTGGGACTGACGCGGAAGAGAAAGGAAACCGAAGGAAATCCTTCCAAACTGGGTTAAACAGCGCCCATCCAAACTGGGTTAAACAGCGGCTCTCGTCTGGGTCTGACGCGAAAGAGAAAGGAAACCGAAGGAAATCCATCCAAACTGGGTTAAACAGCGACTCTCACATCGGACTGACGCGGGAGAGAAAGGAAACTAAAGGAAATCCATCCAAACTGGGTTAAACAGTGGCTCTCGCCCGGGTCTGATGCGGGAGAGAAAGGAAACTGAAGAAATCCATCCTAACTGGGTTAAACAGCAGCTCTCACATCGGGACTGACGCGGGAGAGAAAGGGAACCGAAGGAAAGCCATCCAAACTGGGTTAAACAGCGGCTCTCACACAGGACTGATGTGGGAGGGAAAGGAAACCGAAGGAAAGCCATCCAAACTGGGTTAAACAGCGGCTCTCGTCTGGGACTGACGCGGAAGAGAAAGGAAACCGAAGGAAATCCATCCAAACTGGGTTAAACAGCGGCTCTCGTCTGGGACTGACGCGGAAGAGAAAGGAAACCGAAGGAAATCCATCCAAACTGGGTTAAACAGCGACTCTCACATTAGACTGACGCGGAAGAGAAAGGATACCAAAGGAAATCCATCCAAACTGGGTTAAACAGCGGCTCTCGTCTGGGTCTGACGCGAAAGAGAAAGGAAACCGAAGGAAATCCATCCAAACTGGGTTAAACAGTGGCTCTCGCCCGGGTCTGATGCGGGAGAGAAAGGAAACTGAAGGAAATCCATCCAAACTGGGTTAAACAGCGACTCTCACATCGGACTGACGCGGGAGAGAAAGGAAACCAAAGGAAAGCCATCCAAACTGGGTTAAACAGCGGCTCTCGTCTGGGTCTGATGCGGAGAGAAAGGAAACTGAAGGAAATCCATCCAAACTGGGTTAAACAGCGACTCTCACATCGGACTGACGCGGGAGAGAAAGGAAACCAAAGGAAAGCCATCCAAACTGGGTTAAACAGCGACTCTCACCCGGGACTGACGCGGGAGAGAAAGGAAACCGAAGGAAAGCCATCAAAACTGGGTTAAACTGCTTCTCTCGCCCGGGACTGACGTGGGAGAGAAAGGAAACCGAAGGAAAGCCATCCAAACTGGGTTAAACAGTGGCTTTTGCCCAGGACTGACACAGGAGAGAAAGGAAATGAAGAGAATCCATCCACACTGGTTTGCAAAGCTGAATAATTTCTGCCTCAGTTATTGATTCGTAAGAGAAATGGCGGAAAAAGCTTCAAAACGGCAAGGATACTTCCAGGTTCCCAAATCGCTTCAAAATCGCTTCAAAAAGGCAATTGATCCAAATTTATTCCGACTGAACCTACCCATACCTACTAAACATACAGGGCAGAAAACCACTTCTTTGAGCAAAGAGGTCCCACCCAGTCCTTTTCCAACAAGCCTGTCCCACAGCCACATCTGATTAAGATGTCGCCTGTCGTTGAGCACCCAGGAGGAGAGATCCGGCAGGATTTGCCAATCCCTGATGTCCTGATTTACCAGCAACCCAGAGACTTCCCTGATGGACCCGAGTCTGACCTCCGACCCTGGATTGAAGTCCATAGTGGTCCTCGGTTACCAGAAGACTTAGAAGAGCCAGAAAACCTTAAGAGGCCCCAATCACCTCTCCACGCCATGGAGACCCCTATACAGCGGTCAAGCCTGGAAACGGGGAGAGTTGCTCGGATGGGGCGCTGGGTTTTCTGCCCAGTAACAGCGACAACAGCCAGGATCCTAAGGTCACTAAGTGTGAAGAAGAAGGATCGGAAATCTAACCCTATAGTCTGGGTGAATCCAGGTGAGGCTACCCCTCCACCGATGGTGTCCCCGGTAGAATGGCGAGACAACACAACTCAGAGACACTGTCCTGGAAGACCGGACTTGCCCCCGGTTGACCTCCTAATCAAAGAATATGAGAGACTAATTCATCACTTTAAAATTTTCGGGGACCTACTGGCGAAGGCGGGTATTCTGCAGCCGCCTGGCCCCAGCGAGACCTTTGAAGCCGTCGCCCCAGACCTCCCCCAACAGGAACCCCTGGCCTTCCCAGATTTGGACTGGGACCAATCGTGGGACTTTCCAACTGGAGTTAGCAGGGATGGTGCGGAGAACCAGAGGGGTGACTTAAATATACAGGACCCTACCGCAGAGCTGGTTCGGGAGACTGGTCTCAGCCAGGGACCCGGTGTGGTGGATGACGGGACGGATGACTGCGGCTGAGCATTGATGCCGAAGTTGCCTGGAGAGTGGGCCGGTGCCCGGGAGCCCCTCCCCCACCATGTTGGCTCTCCATCAATGACGACTTTGGCGGCTGGTGAGTCCTCCAAGATGGCGGGCGGCCTTGAAGTCGCCGAGGCCGACCAGACGTCTTTTCCAACCGTGGCCCGGAAACGGAAACGACACAATCGAAGGCGGAAACGGCGGCCCAGAGAGGCATAGCGATGCCCATCCGACCGTTCAACGCCAGGACTGGATGGCAAACTGGTGGCCCGGGGTAACTATTAAAGCCCCAGTGGCCACAGGAAAGCTACCAGGGAAACCGAAGCCCAGATCCTTTTGAACAAGGACTTTCTGGGTCTGACCCCGGGCAGCTGGACTAGATTGGACTCCAGCACACCCAAGCCTGACACCCCTGAGAGGGCCATAGGCCGAAGATCCGCCCCTGTTCCTAAGAAAGGCAGCTCAACCTCTCTTAAGGCTGAGGCACATTGGTCACCCTCTAGTTAGTTGGAATTACCTAGGACCTTTGCTTTCTGTCCTATAGATTAGTCCTGTATTTGCTGTCTGTCCCCTTTATTTCTTTTAACATATTGTATTTTACACTGTAGTCTTTGTTTGTTATATGTCCACTGGTTCTCCAGTGAACTTTGTAAGTCGCCCTGAGCCGTACGGGAGTGGTGACTAATAAGTTCAAATAATAAATAATAAATAAATAAAACCAATTTGTCAGCCTTTGGAATCAGACCCCTTTAATACTGGAGTAGTCTATAAGGCTCATCTTTGCACAAACAGATGGTTACTCCGGAGTCATGGGGACAGGAAATCACCACATCAAGAAGCTGCTCATTGTCTGTTTTTCGTACCAGAGCAGCAGGGGTGAGATTTCAAATGGAAAGTGGGGAATTGAAGTGGAGAGCACTTGCGCTGCACACCAAAGAAAAATGTTTTCCCTCTCCATAGGCTTTGATAAATTGGGCCCGGGAAAATGACGGGGAGAAAAATTGGAGTGTGCGATATTACAAATTGGACATGCTATGCATGCATTTTTTCTTGTTTGTTTTTTAAATAAGATTATTAAATTGCTGAGAAGGGAACACTTAAAAAAACCCGTTTTGAAGAGAGATGTATTGGGAACAGAAATGTGCAGCTTCCTGATTTAATTCGGAGACCTGGGTTAAGTATTTCGGTCCCAGCTGTTTTGAGCAGGTACAATCAAGGAAGCCACGTATCTTCAAAATGCACACATCCCTTAGTTGAATGGTTAGAGAGGAAAGAGTGGTCAGAAAAGCTATGTCTGTTGCCAGCTATCAGTCTTGCTAGAGGAAAATTCACAAATGCCATGGGATCTAACGAAAGCTATAGAAGGACAAGGATCGCGGCACAGTTGCAACGAAGTGTAGCACAAAGCTGATCAAACTGAGATGTTGTTGGAAATGATATGCATAGTTTTGGTATTTTGTATATTTTAGATGGTCTCTGAATTAGTTTTCTCTGCAGAAGACCCTCCTTTGATTCCCCATGTTGATTGTCCTCAGATTATACACCTATTTAGTTTCAGTATTTACATTTCCCACTTCAACACTTTGAATGCTCCTAAAATGTCATATTCATTTCAAAGACCAAAATCTACCAATAGTTTTCCCACTTTCTGGGCTTGTGGTGGCGCAGCGAGTGCCACTTGTGTTGTGATTGAGCCTTCAGCTACTACTACTACTAGTATTGGGGAAGATGCTGGGTCAATAGCATCAAACAATAGTATGGAATGGGGTGAGGCTCTGGGTGTTCAAGAGTCTGCAGCTGGAAGGAAAAGGGCTGCTAGTGATTCTAGTGTAGAAGGATTGGAACAGAGAAAAAAGATCCGGCAGATACTTAGAGCACCTTCTGATTCAGACACCTTCCAAGGTTTTCCTGGGGAAGACGAAATGGGATCAGAGGAAAGTGATACGGATTTAGACTCAACATTGGTTCAGGAAGTAAGGGATGTGTGTAACGAAGAGTCTAATTCTGACACCTTCTGTGGCTTTGACAGTGACTTAGACTGGCCTTCTGGGGGTTCAGAAACAGATTGGGACACTCTAAGTTTTCAACAGCGTTGGCAAGATTGGAGGTCTGCACAGAGCACAGCAGCTGTAGGAGATGCAGCAGCTGGTGCTCATAATCAAGGAGAGTCTTCAGAAGGCAGTGGTTTAAGTGCTATATAAGAAATGGGTTTTTGGGGCTGCATTTGCGGCAGTCAAAGAGTTGATGTCTGGTTCTTGTCTCTGACTTTCCTGTGTTCCTGATTTCAAGTGCCTTGTTCCTGTTTCCTGATACTCATACCTGCCGTGTGTCCCTGAGGCAGGGCTAGGTCTCAGCTGAGTTTACCTCCTGATTGCCTTGGATGGTCTCCTCCTTTTCATCTGCCTTTCTCCTGCCTTGGATTTCTGGACCGGATTTGTGACCACTCTTCTAGATTCTCCCTTCGGACTTCGCAGATGGACGTCTGGTGTTTGTTTTAGGCTGTTTTGCTGCTTTATTTTGTGGGACTCTTTCCTGGGATTTTTGAAGGTTTTTGAGCCGAGTTGGCTATTTTTTTGTTCGTCCTTTTTCCAGTTATTGTTCAATAAACCTTTTGTTATCCCCTTTTACTCCTGGGTCTCGCTTCTTTGGTCTCTGCACTATGACAACTTGTATGGAAAACCTTATGTTCCAAAAGGTTTGCACTGTTGTGTTGTGTTTTTGCAGCCTGCTCATTTCTGCAAAGGTTTGATTGCATTGATTGGTTCTTAGCAGCTGCCAATCATTGTTTGCAGAGCCCAGTTGAGTTTGTTCCGCCCCCTTTCCTAGGGATCTGGGGATCAAGCCATTTTGTATTCCAGAGCTTTTCAGGACTTCTCCTTAGAGCAGTGTTTCCCAACCACTGTGCCGCGGCACACTAGTTTACCGTGAGCGATCACCTGGTGTGCCGCGGGGAAAACCTCTCTTCCCCTCTTTCTTCCCCTTTGGCCGTTTTCGTGTTTATGTGTACCAACTATTACTACATTTGGCATTGGCTGGACGTGATAGTCTTTCTAGTGACTGTGTAACAACTCTCCTGTTCACCAGTTATACATGAGGGACTCGTCTAATGCCCACCTGGAATGATACAAGAGCATATATATTGAAGGTGGAAGCCTCATTATTGTTCCATGAGGTGCATTGATGCATAAGAACAGTACTAGTGGGCTGCTTTGGAGCTATATGGACACATTTTTTCTAAACACAGAGAGAGACTGACAGCTGTTGAGCAAGACCTTCGTGTGTGTCTTTCTGCCATTCCTGCCAGGATATCTATGTTGTGTTCATCGAAACAGGCCCAGGTTTCACACGGAGTGTATAAATACATTTAAAAACATATTAACTATATGTATTACTGTGTTAGAGTGTCATTTTGTGTCATTTTGGTTGGTGGTGTGCCCCAGGATTTTGTAAATGTAAAAAGTGTGTCACGGCTCAAAAAAGGTTGGGAAACACAGCCTTAGAGGACGTGTTTAGAGGGTTTGCTGAGCAGGCCCTTAGTCAGGCCATCTTTCAACACCAGTCTGATTATCCTTGGAATTCATACAGAAAGCTCAGCATACCGGAAGGCTGAGCAAGGCTGAGGAGTTCCAAGCACCTCCAAACCAGTTTTTTGACATCTAGAAGAAGACTTTGTGTTTTCAAGTTTGGCCATCTGACTGGGGCCGAGAGTGTCCCTACCGCGAGGGGCCATAGAGAGAGAAAAGACACAGAGAACTTTTCAGCTTCAGCTTCCTGGACCAAAACAGCAAAGAACTTTAAAGTAAGCCAGTTATTGTTTTTTGGGGAAACTAAGCAGTGTGCCTAAGTGAAGTTATCTCATGTTATGAACAATAAAGCATTTTGAGGTATAAAGCACCACGAAATGGCGCAGCTGGCTAAGTGTCAGCTGCATAAGATCTCTCTGGCCTGTAGGTCATGAGTTTGAGGCCTGCCCGGGTCGAGGTTGGGTGCTCGACCTTTAAGTGTAGCCTGCTGCTGACCTTTGCAGCCCGAAAGACAGTTGCATCTGTCAAGTAGGAGATAAAGGTACCACATTAAGTGGGGAGGCAAATTTTGACTGATTTATGAAGCCATAAGAATTCCAGGAGTCACTGAGGATTGCGGAAGAACAACAAGGGATGCTGGAAAAAAATGCTGAGAGAGATGAGGGGTGCGTCAGCTCCCCCTGGTGGCCAGAAGTTTGCCTCTCTGTTCGTCTATATATGTCTATATATGTTCGTCTATATATGTCTATATATGTTGTCTATATTAGGGGTGGTTGATCCATAAAAAAATGTGATTCTAAACTCGTGGGGGGGGGATTTCCGTTGCTTGGTCGTTATAGAAATTATTACAAATTTTTAAAAATAAATTTTGTGATTGAAACGTAATTAATAAAGAAATTTTCATTATTATTCCTTATGCCAGCTGGCTTGTCATCCACCCGTCCCTTCCTTCCCCTGCCAGATCAGATGCCATGCAGATATAACCCAGGATGGCATCTGATCTGGCGAGGGAAGGAAGGGAGGGGTGGATGGCTCGCATCCACTCCTACAAAACACAGGACGCAATGCACCAAGCATGCACTAAGTTACTGAGTAAGCTGGCAGTATGGGTACAGGTATGCATGCATGCACTCACTCAGCCTGAATAAGTCCTAAAGCCCAATAACAACATGATAGAAGCAAGCTATATCAACAAATAATCAATCAATACAAATGAAATTCACAGATACATTTATACACATCATACTCCTGCAGTTCTGGCTGCTCGGAAGCAGGCGCAAAAGTGGGAAACCTTCTCCCAAAAAACAGCCGCAGTCCTGATCAATCGATGCCTGAAAAATGGATCCGTGATCGGCTCCATTTTCGGGCATTGATTGGTCAGGTCTGCGGCTTGGGAGAAGATTTTGCCCTCTCTTGCGCCTGCTTCCGAGCAGCCAGAACTGCAGGAGTATGATGTGTGTAAGTGACCCTGAGAAGCAATTTTTGAGGAGATTGATATTCCTGTTATAAGAAGCTCTCAGCTGGCAAGGGGAGAAGAGAGGGTGCTGCTGCCTCCAGTCTCCTCTCGCGAGTTGAGAACTGAGAGGGGAAAATACGTCCTAATATCGTGACCTTTAGAAAAATGGCCACCCCAGGTTCGGTTTTGAAACTTCACTTCTTGGTTGGACACCAAGGGTCGATATATGGTCAAAATAATTTTAAATATGAAAAATAACGGATTCCAATGTATTTTAAACCGGAGATATCCACCCCTAGTTGGACTGCATATGTTGAATTGCAGGGATTGTCTGCAAGTATATCTACTGTAATCCGCTCTGGGTCCCCTTCAGGGTGAGAAGAGTGGAATATAAATGAAGTAAATAAATAAATAAATAAATTGAGTTAACTAAAGTGTCCAGTTTGGTCCTTGGATCCCTGAGTCCTTAAAGGGAGGCAAGAAAGCAATCCCCCGGGATAGAGAAACCAGGTCCTTGCCTTCTCACAAGGTATCCATAGCCTGGGTGCGATGGCACTGGGCTCTGCAGTGAAAAACTGAGGTCTTCTGCACCTGTTAGGTAGCAGTTGCTTATTCTCTCTTTCTTCGGGTAGCAATGATAACTGGAAGTATCTGGAAGTGATTGAGAAGGTGCAAAGAGAGGAGGGCAATACATTGGTGGTGGTGGTGGTGGTGGTAGAGATGATGAAGCTCACCCTTCCAATCACTGTCCAATATTCCTAGAAGTAAATTTCTTACTGTTATATAGACTGAGGACCTCATCAGATAGACAGGGGGAAAGTGGGGGAAAACAGAGAGAACCATCCTCCTTCGTTGTCTTTCCCTATCTTCTGGGATGGTGTGACGACCTGGCCCTTGGGATCTTGGGGCAGGGTGGACCTTGTTATTTTAGATCCCACCCTAAATGCCAAACGTCACTAAGTGGAGGCTTTAACCACTTAGAATGCTGCCACCAACCTAAAAATATGTTTTTAGGATTTCTTTAAAAAATAATAGATAAGCTAGGCTCCTAAACTGAAGGTAAACGAAGAGGATTTCTGAGGTGAGATATCTTCTCCCAGACTGGGAATATGGGAAGGCTGGAAATGGCACACACTGATGTAATGAGGCACACTGAAAGCTTTCTTGTAAAGTTAACAAATAAAATGTTTATTAACTCAACAGGCTGATCTTAAAAGCACAGGTGCGTAACGGTTATGCAGAACAGTACTAGAGCGTGTTGGTTTCTCAAGTTTGGTTTCTCAACTTCGTTACAAAACTAGACAGTTCAAAACTTGTCTATCTAAACTTTCTCACTCTAATACCAAAACTAGACGTGAGTTCCTTCCACTAACTAACCTAGTTATTTCCCTGAGCTAACACTCAGTCTTCCAGAAGCACCCTAGCTACTAACTCTTTCCTAGAGTTTTCCAGTAGCTGGCTTCCCCAGAGACGTGAGCTAATCTCTAAGCCCTAGAGATTCCAAAAGCCTGTGACTGACTACCTGTCAGCTTCACACAGAACTTTTCCAGTCAGTTTACAAGACAACTGTCTGCTCTGACTGCTCACTCTCAGCTCTGTCAAGAGACTGCTCAATAAGCTACACTTTTTCCCTCTGAAGCAGCTTGACTCCTCCCCTCAGCTCTGAGCCACTCCCAGGCAGCTCTCTCTCTCTCCCTGAGAAGGATCCAAGCCACTCCCCCTTTCCTGGCTATCCTGTTTTACCATGGATGCCAAACTGCCATGCTGGTCTCGGCCTAGCATAAAATGGGTGAGTCCTCATAGATGACCTCCCATTCCACATGCTTTCCCATCAATTCCCCCATCATTTCCCTTCTTCCTCTTCATGTTGTTCAATGCTTTTCAGTGTTACCCGACTGCTCCAAAGCCACTCTGTTTCTCCATGCTGCTGAAACGAAGCCCCATGGAGTCCCACGAGACGTTGCCCTGCTTTGTGGGCAACGTGGAGAAACAAAGAGAAGATGCAGAGGAAACTGCGCCTGATAAGGTCCTGAGTGTCAGCAACAAAGCTTCTGTTATCTGAGCTGGACAGGAAAATGTGGATTCTTTAACATCACAATGGTACTACGGCCCTGGAATGGTCTTCTAGGAAGTCTCACCTGGAGCAAAGTCAAACACACTGCCCTCTGGCACACGCAGCACTTCTAATCTATTATATTTCATGTCACAGTCTTTGTTGTTATACAATGCTGTAGTTTCGTTCCTCCTATTGTTATTGTGCAGTACAAGTATGCCTCTCCCAGTAAGCGAGTCAGCGAGTCTCTTTGAAAACTAAAGAGGAGGATAACTACCTCACTCTGGAAATGAATGAATGAATTACAATCTTCACAGGAGTGTGTACGGAAGAACTGTGAATTATGCCACTAAGATTACAAAGCTTCTTTCTGTTGACAGGCAGGCGGCACCGCTTTCCCTGCCAACATTTTGTATCTCCCAGTCTTTCTAAAGCAAACATATAAAACAAGATATATGTCTGGTTGAGTTGACTATGTGTCACCCTCACAGGACTTGTCCATTGGCAAGTTGTGAGACTACGAAGGAGGAAAATGCGATGAATGCAGCAAAACAAAACAAACCCAAAGGAAGCCCGTGAATGTTTTTGAAATATGCAGGCTGTCCTTTTGGAGGGCTGCCAAAACAAAGTACCTGTGGGGTACTTCAAACCCATCTGCGCAAACCTTACAGAACAAGTGCCAGCATGTAAAAAAAATGTGATTTTGTGTTTTCTTTAGGGTACAGGTTTCTCGGCCTATCCAGCTGAAATCAATCACCTTTATTTGATATGGTTATATCACACCTTTCCTCCATAAAATATTTCTCATCGCAATGTGGAGGTAATTCTGGATTCTTGAAAGCTAGGCTAGGAAAATGAAAGCTCGGGTAGTTTCCACCAAGCTCCATGTGCAGCACATCGGTTTAAAGCAAAAAGAAGCTCATCACCAGGGTATTTGGTGCGATTTCAAGTGTTTTCCAACCTTTTATGAGCTGCGGCACATTTTTTACATTTACCAAATCCTGGGGCACACCACCAAACAAAATGACACAAAATGACACTCTAACACAGTAATATATATAGTTAATATGTTTTTAAATTTATTTATACACTCAGTGTGAAACCTGGGCCTGTTTCGATGAACACAACATAGATATCCTGGCGGGAATGGCAGAAAGACACAAACTTCCCACACAGAACTCCCATAACCAAGAGGAAATGCTACAAGAGTTTGGTGGGCATTGACCTTGAGTTTTGGAGTTGTAGTTCACCTATATGCAGAGAGCACTGTGGACTCAAACAATGTTGGATCAGGACCAAACTTGGCATGAATACTCAATATGCCCAAATGTGAACACACATGGAGTTTGGGAAAAATAAACCTTGACATTTGGGAGTTACAGTTTCTGGGATTTATAGTTAACACACAATCGAAGAGCATCCTGAACTCATGCAACAATGGAATTGAGCCAAACTTGGCATATTGAGCCCTCATTGCCAACAGAAAGTACTGAAAGGGTTTGCTTGGGAATTGACTTTGAGTTTGGAAGTTGTAGTTCACCTACACCCAGAGAGCACTGTGGACTCAAACAATGTTATGTTATGCTGTTGTTTGTTTTCTATACAGAATCACAGTGTTGGAAGGAGGCTCACCACTTTAAGGTCCCTAAAACAGGCATGGGCAAAATCAGCCCTCTGGGTGCTTTGGACTTCAACCCCACCATCCCTAACAGCCTGAGGGCCTTTCCTGCTTAAGTGGCTGAGGGGAAAGGAAAAGGGCCTGAGGCTGCTAGGAATGGTGGGAGTTGGAGTCCAAAACACCTGGAAGGTCCAAGTTTGCCCATGCCAGCTTTCGAAAGAGACCTCTTCCTCCCCCTTCCCCTTCGCGCCCTTACTGTTCGGCCCTCCTGCCGAACACTTACTTTTTCTTCTACACTGCCGCTTCTGCCGCCATTTTGATCTGAGGGGGCAGCGTGAGCGTGTTCAGGAGGGGAGGGGGAGGGAGGAAGACATGACTCGTGTGGGCGCTACTGCGCAGACTCGCCCCAGAGCAAGGCGAGGCAAAGCGAGCAGAGCGAGGCTGGGAAGAAGGGAGCCCGAGTGGAGCAGAAAAAGTGTTCTGCAAGAGGGGGAAGAAAGGGTATTGGAGGTTCCAATTTCCCACAGCACACCCGATGATCGCTCATGGCACACTAGAGTACCCCGGCACACTGGTTGGGAAACACTGAGCTACAGCAGTACGAACATAACGGCAGAGTGGATTTAGGTTTGAACAGTTGTGATACACATCAGTGGAAAGACTATCTATCAAATGAAACCAAAGATCCTGTACCTACAGGAAAGGAGATTCCACCTGAACATTAGGAAGAACTTCCTGACTGTGAGAACTGTTCAGCAGTGGCACTCTCTGCCCTGGAGTGTGGTGGAGGCTTCTTCTTTGAAGGCTTTTAAACAGAGGCCGTATGGCCATCTGTTGGGGGGGCTTTGAATGTGATTTTCCTGCTTCTTGGCAGAATGGGGTTGGACTGGATGGCCCACGAGGTCTCTTCCAACTCTAGGATTCTTTGATTCTCTCACTCTATTTCTCACCTGTATTTCAGCAGAAGACCTAGACCTGCTAAGCCAGTGTTTCCCAAACTTTTTTAACATTTAAAAAATCCTGGGTCACACCACCAACCAAAATGACACAAAATGACACTCTAACACAGCAATACATATAGTTAAGTGACCTTAAGTTTGGGAGTTCTAGTTCACCTACATCCAGAGAGCACAAGTGGAGGGAGACCTGGGGAAATGGAGGAGATGCATCTCGGGCCCTTACTGCTTCCAAATCGCGGTTTGAAAGCAGCCAGGGCCCGTGATTTGCTCCATTTTTCCAGGACTCCCTCACAAGCGGAGGGAGAGCCTGGGGAACAGGCCCTGCCTAGGAGCTGGG
Organism: Anolis apletophallus; assembly: GCA_030556195.1. NCBI lineage: Eukaryota > Metazoa > Chordata > Lepidosauria > Squamata > Anolidae > Anolis > Anolis apletophallus. The sequence goes on along the minus strand of JARBWK010000011.1, from coordinate 115,398,531 downwards.
TTTGGCCAGCTTGCGTATCCCGCCGGGGCTCGGAAGAAGACGCGCAATGGCCGAACTCGGCTCTCAGGCAGGGCCTGTGCCCTGTAGGGAGCCTTTCTTCCAAGGCTCCCCGAGGTGCCCAGGCCCTCCCTGGCAGCTGGGATGGGCTGGCTGGCGCACGGAGGGGAAATGGCCGAAGGCGGCGGTGTCCCAGCCCCATCTTTGCTGCCGCCACCCGGCCCTTCCTCCTCCCCCAAGCAGCAGCAGCAGGCAGGAGGGGGAAGAAAGGGGGGAGAGACGTTTTCGCGGCACACCAGATGATCCATCACGGAACAGTAATGTGCCACGGCGCAGTGTTTGGGAAACACTAAGCTAAGCAAAGCAATGACGCCACCAATGGTAATCTTGTACTGACTTTCAAAGGGTCTGGTTTAGGAAATATGGGTAAATAAAACCATTTTTTAAAAGATTATTAATTACTGTCAATATGTATGCCCTGAACAGGGGCGGACCAAGCTGTTCCCGGGGAGTATGCGGGGAAAAATTAGCGTCCCTCCCCAGTGCGCATGCGCCAATCTGCGCACGCACTGGCTCCAGAGCGCACCTCCCACTTTGGCGAGCAGTGTGCATGTGCCAATCTGCGCACGCGCACTGGTTCCAAAACGGGAGCCAGTACGCATGCGCAAAAAGCTCCGCGCATGCAGAAGCGTGGCCGGAGCGCCCCAGACTGCCTAAAAAAGGTGCGGGGTGTGTTGCGGCGGCTGCAGGGCCGGCCGCGGAGGCCTGGCCGGCCCGTCGGCAAGGCAACGCAGCACGGGCAGCGCGGGCAGCACAGGTGCTGGGGAGCAGGCGTGGCGGCGCCCCTCCCAGGTGACGTCGCCCCTCCCCGGTGACGTCGCCCTACGCGCCTGCGTAGTTCGTCTAAGGGACGAACCGGCCCTGGCCCTGAATCCTACATATTGACAGTCCATCAGGTTAACATCATAATGTCTAAATGGAGGATGCAGATTTCAGAAGAAATAGAAAGCATGTGTTTAGAAACCATGGACAAGCATGTCTTCTGAGTGCGTGTTAATAAACACATGTTTCCATATACGAATATTCACTTGACAAGTTACGGCATCTCACCAAGAAGGCATACAGCGAACAAACACAAAACTCCTGTTTGTTTCATTGCGCAAAGTAACGTAGTTTTAACAATTAATTAGCCAATTAATGGAAACAATGCAGTAATTTAATAACAGTTGAGTCTATAGAAGCAATTCAAGGAATGCAACCACTTACTGTGGTTCAATTAGACAAACAACATAATTTCCCCAAGGGAGGACTGGAAATTATTTATAACTTCGCACTGAATACTCTTCCAACAGAGAGTAGCTCCTACTGAAAAGGCACATTTTCGTCTGCTGTGGTTCTCCGCTTGGTTAATCGATTTCATGAATGGTTTCAGCCTAATTAGGAAGGCCATTTGGGGTTACATAAACTTTGTTCATTGCAGGTCGAGTATCTGGTAGAAAAATAAAACTGCTTGGGGGACGGGTAAGGGTATGGTTAATGGTAGAGAAAACCTTCTATGGGGAAAGATTGAAGGTCTACAAAAGGCTATGCAAGTTAGCATGTGATAGTGGGGAGGATAATATTCTCCTTACACCTAAAAAGCTCTTACATGGAGCAGCAAAATCCTGTATTCTGTTGCTCCAGAAGCTAGGATCAGATATTATTTTTGGTTGAACGTTAGGAGGAATGCCTTCTGGTAAGGGAAATTCAACGATGGGATCAATTATGAAGGTGTAAGGTGAACTGGTCTCTTTTCCTATTATAGATATCCAATAGGCCTGGGCAATCATGGTTCTAAATGGTTCTAAAGTACTTACAAAACTAAAGTTCTGGTGGTGAACACTAGGTGGCGCTTGTGCTTTGCTTCTACAGTGTGGCTAAAGTTCTGGTGGTGAACACTAGGTGGCGCTGGTGCTTTGCTTCTACAGTGTTGATAAAGTTCTGGTGGTGAACACTAGGTGGCGCTGGTGCTTTGCTTCTACAGTGTTGATAAAGTTCTGGTGGTGAACACTAGGTGGCGCTGGTGCTTTGCTTCTACAGTGTTGCTAAAGTTCTGGTGGTGAACACTAGGTGGCGCTGGTGCTTTGCTTCTACAGTGTTGCTAAAGTTCTGGTGGTGAACACTAGGTGGCGCTGGTGCTTTGCTTCTACAGTGTTGATAAAGTTCTGGTGGTGAACACTAGGTGGCGCTGGTGCTTTGCTTCTACAGTGTTGATAAAGTTCTGGTGGTGAACACTAGGTGGCGCTGGTGCTTTGCTTCTACAGTGTTGCTAAAGTTCTGGTGGTGAACACTAGGTGGCGCTGGTGCTTTGCTTCTACAGTGTTGCTAAAGTTCTGGTGGTGAACACTAGGTGGCGCTGGTGCTTTGCTTCTACAGTGTTGATAAAGTTCTGGTGGTGAACACTAGGTGGCGCTGGTGCTTTGCTTCTACAGTGTTGATAAAGTTCTGGTGGTGAACACTAGGTGGCGCTGGTGCTTTGCTTCTACAGTGTTGCTAAAGTTCTGGTGGTGAACACTAGGTGGCGCTGGTGCTTTGCTTCTACGGTGTTGCTAAAGTTCTGGTGGTGAACACTAGGTGGCGCTGGTGGTTTGCTTCTACAGTGTTGCTAAAGTTCTGGTGGTGAACACTAGGTGGCGCTGGTGCTTTGCTTCTACAGTGTTGCTAAAGTTCTGGTGGTGAACACTAGGTGGCGCTGGTGCTTTGCTTCTACAGTGTTGCTAAAGTTCTGGTGGTGAACACTAGGTGGCGCTGGTGCTTTGCTTCTACAGTGTTGCTAAAGTTCTGGTGGTGAACACTAGGTGGCGCTGGTGCTTTGCTTCTACAGTGTTGCTAAAGTTCTGGTGGTGAACACTAGGTGGCACTGGTGCTTTGCTTCTACAGTGTTGCTAAAGTTCTGGTGGTGAACACTAGGTGGCACTGGTGCTTTGCTTCTACAGTGTTGCTAAAGTTCTGGTGGTGAACACTAGGTGGCACTGGTGCTTTGCTTCTACAGTGTTGCTAAAGTTCTGGTGGTGAACACTAGGTGGCGCTGGTGCTTTGCTTCTACAGTGTTGCTAAAGTTCTGGTGGTGAACACTAGGTGGCACTGGTGCTTTGCTTCTACAGTGTTGCTAAAGTTCTGGTGGTGAACACTAGGTGGCACTGGTGCTTTGCTTCTGCAGTGTTGCTAAAGTTCTGGTGGTGAACACTAGGTGGCACTGGTGCTTTGCTTCTACAGTGTTGCTAAAGTTCTGGTGGTGAACACTAGGTGGCGCTGGTGCTTTGCTTCTACAGTGTTGCTAAAGTTCTGGTGGTGAACACTAGGTGGCACTGGTGAAGTGTTGCTAAAGTTCTGGTGGTGAACACTAGGTGGCGCTGGTGCTTTACTTCTGCAGTGTTGCTAAAGTTCTGGTGGTAAACATTTGAGAACTAACAAAACTTTCAAAACTCGATTTTTAAGACAGAACCAATTAGGAACTGCCAATTATAGTGAAATTTTGAAAGTTTTGATAGAGTTCTGAAATGTTCCCCACCAGAACTTTAGCAACACTGTAGAAGCAAAGCACCAGCACCACCTAGTCTGGAGAGTTATCAGTACGCTGATGACACCCAACTGGTGCTGAGAATGGACAGCAAGCCGGCTACCGTACCCGATTGTTTCCATCAATGCCTTGAAGTCATGACTGGATGGCTGCGTTCCAGCCGGCTGAAGGTGAATCCATCGAAGACGGAGATCCTGTGGTTGGGTCGCCCTGGTATGGGTGACTGCCGGTTGCCTACCCTGGAAGGCGAGCAACTAAGCCTGTCACCCTTGGTAAAAAGTCTGGGGGTCCAGTTGGACCCACTGCTGTCCATGGAGTCTCAGGTCTCCATGGTTAGCAGAATAGCATTTTTCCATCTGCGACAGGCTAGGCGACTGGCTCCTTACCTATCCAGGGAGGACCTGGCCACGGTAATCCAGGCGACGGTCATCTGGAGGCTAGACTACTGTAACGGCCTCTACATTGGCCTTCCCTTGTCGACAATCCGGAAACTCAAGCTGGTGCAGAATGCTGCCGCTCGATTGCTGGTGGGAGCACCAGTAAGAGAGCACATCACTCCCATCTTGCAGCAATTGCACTGGTTACCAGTTGAGTACCGGATTGTTTTCAAGGTGCTGGTTCTGACCTTTAAGGCCTTGCATGGTCTAGGGCCAGTGTACCCGAGGGACCGTCTCACCCCATACGTTCCCCCGAGATCACTTCGCTCAGAAGAACAAAACCTCCTGACAGTTCCGTCAGTCCACTCCTGTCATCGCTCGGTGACAAGACAACGAGCCTTCTCCACAGTGGCCCCGGCACTATGGAATACATTGCCGGATAATGTTCGTGCCATCATAGAGATAGTCCCTTTCCGGAGAGCATGTAAAACAAGGCTGTTTAAACTTGCCTTCAATTAAGTCCTCCGGATTCTATGATCATGCTTTATCTGACTAAATGTTTTAATTGCATTTTATGTATTATCCGCTTTTATGTATTTTTATGTATACTGTGTGCTTGTATGTGTTTTAACTTGTTGTGTAAACCGCCCCGAGGAGATTGTCAATAGGCTTTTTGTCATCCAAACCATGTCTATTCTCGACCAAGACTTAAATCTATTGGAGTAAAAAAAATAAATAGTTTTCACCGCCAGAACTTTAGTTTTGTAAGTACTTTAGAACCATGATTGCCCAGGCCTAATATCCAACCTGAGGATGTATAACCAATGGCTGGGGATGCTGTGAGGAATCAAGTTGGACTAGTTGCCTGCAATGCTCCCTCTAAGACTAGGATTCATTGAGAATGTATCTCGGTGTCACCTTATTTAGAACATTAACATATAGGAAACAATGCATGGACACCAAGCACAAAGTAGCGACATGCAATAACATCCTGAGGAAACTTACTGGCATTGCATGGGGAGCAGACCAAAAATTAATAAGAACATCAGCCCTGGCTTTGTCTTACTCAACTGCTGAGTATGCCTGCCCTGTTTGGCACAAGTCTGCCCATGTGAAGCAGGTGAATATAGAACTGAACGAAACATGCAGAATAATCACAGGATGCCTTACACTTACACCTGTTGATAAACTCTACAAGCTAGCTGGCATTGCCCCCGATGTGTGATGGGAAGTTGTTGCTAACTGTGAGAGAAATAAGGTTGAACACTGTGAAAGCCACCCACTGCATGGCTATCAGCTTCCTCCCAGTAGACTCAAATCAAGGGAATACTTCATGAGAACCCCCACTCCTCATGCCCGGATTACCCATAAGGGCAACGAGGCCATGGCCTAGGGGCGCAAGCCGAGGGGGAGGGGTGGCAGATCACGGACCAAAAAAAACCTGGTCTGCGCCCCTCTTTCCCCCTTTCTCATGCCCCTCCTCGCTCCTTCTCCCGGCAAAGTCTCTGCTCCGTCTCCTCCATCTCTCGCGTGCGCTCTCTCTCTCTCTTGCGCTCTCTCTCTCATGCGTGCTCTTTCTCTCTCGCGCGCGCACTCTCTCTTGTTCTCTCTCTCACTCTCTCTCTCTTGCGTTTTCTCTCTCGCGCGCTCTCTCTCTTTCTCTCTCTCGCGCGCACTCTCTCTTGTTCTCTCTCTTTTGCTCTCTCTCTCACGCGCGCTATTTCTCTCTCTCGCACGCACTCTCTCTTGTTCTCTCTCTCGCTCTCTCTCTCTTGCGTTTTCTCTCTCGCGCTCTCTCTTTCTCTCTCACACGCGCACTATCTCTTGTTCTCTCTCTCTTTCTCTCTCGTGCTCTCTCTCGCTTTCCCGCACGCTCTCTCTCTCTTGCGCTTTCTCTCTCACGCGTGCACGCTCTCTCTCGTGCGCGCTGACTCCCACGTGCTCTCTCTCTCTTGTGCGCTCTCTCTCTGGCGCATGCTTTCTCTCTCTGCCCCGTGCTCTCTTTCTCTCTCGCACGTGCTCTGTCTCTCGTGTGCGCGCTCTCTCTATCTCTCGTGCGTGCTTTTGGAGCGAGTTTGCACCCGCTGCGCTCTCCCCAAGCCTCCCGACTCCCGAGGAGACCTTCAGAGCACAGCAGAGCTTTCCATCTGGTGGGAATGGGGGCCTTGGAGGTGGCGGGAGGTTGGCTTAAAGGGGGCGTAATTTCAAAGTGTGGCCTAGGGCGCAAAAAAGTGTTAATCCGGGCCTGCCACTCCTGTAAGTATTCCTCCAGAAACAGCAAGAGTTTCCCACTGGGCAGCTAAACCAGGAAATCCCAAGTGGATCTCCCCCACGAGTCTTCCTCCAGGGGCCAAACAAGAACGGGCAACTTGGAAGTCCGTGAACAGATTCAGAAGCAGAGTGAGCAGATCAAAAGACAATCTGGCAAAAATGGCACTAGCTGGAAGAATCCTCCACCTTGTGCAACTGTGGAGCAGAACAGACAACTCTGCATCTGTGTGCTTGTCTGCAATGTCCTGCCTCATGCACAGAGGAAGTTGTTGGAGGCTACAGACAATGTGGTTGCTGTTGCACGTTTTTCATCAAAAGATGTTTGTTCCTTCCATTTTTTATCAGTTTCATACTAATATCAGCAAATCACCTACCTGGGAAGCATCATCTCTTCAGATGCCAAGATTGACAAAGAAATAGATCACAGATTATCAAAGGCATATAATGCATTTGGAAGGCTTCACAAAAGAGTCTGGAGCAACAAGCACCTGAGGCAAAGCACCAAAATCAGTGTGTACAGAGCTATCGTACTATCTATTCTCCTCTATGGGTCTGAAACATGGGTCACCTATCACCAACACCTACGACTGCTTGGGCCGGAGAGATAGCACAGCGGTAACAACAGCTGTGCTGGCAATCTGAAGATCTGAAGATTGCAGGATCGAATCCCGGGCTGAGTTAGACGCCAGCTGTGAGCCCTGTCTACTGTTTACCCAAGCAGTTCAACAGCCCAACTGTGAATTAACAACAAATTGGGGACCATAAAAGTGGGGAAGGACTGTTGCACAGACTTGTCTGAAATAGGCTGACGGAGAAGGGAGAGGCGGAAGTGGTGGAAACAAGAGGCTCCTGTCATGAGGATGGAACAACAGCACCCCCTTGTGACGTGATGGCGCATTGACGCAGGGACATAACAACAATGGAACATTCACACCCGATGACGCCCACCTGTATGACGCAGCCAGGAAAGAAGAAGTCCTTCTAAAAACTGCACTGTATTTGTCTATGTGTAATTGTATGTCTTTCCGACAGGGACTGTCTGTCGTATATGTATTGTAATCCGCACTGAGTCCCCTTCGGGGTGAGAAGAGCGGAATAGAAATAAACAGTATTATTATTATTATTATCAGTGCTGTCTTCGCACAATCCTAAATATACACTGGACTGACTATGTGACGAACGTTGCTGTCCTTGAGCAAGCAGGGATCACCAGAGTTGAGGCCATGCTATTGAGAACACAGCTGCGCTGGGCAGGGCACATCTCTAGGATGGAGGACCACCGCCTCCCAAAGATACTACTCTACGGTGAACTGGCCACGGGTCAGCGCAAGAGAGGCGCCCCAAAAAAGAGATACAGGGACTCCCTGAAACAACATCTCAGGCTCGGCCAGATTGATCACCAACAATGGTCCACCCTGGCCTCACTTCGGGAGGCATGGAGAAGCACTATCCACAATGCTGCGGCCTCTTTCGAGAAGACACGCCGAATGGGTCTCGAAGAGAAACAACAACGTGGAAAGAACCGCAACTTGGAAACAACATCACCCAAGGAGACTTTCTGCTGTGCTTTCTGCAACCGAACTTGCCTATGTCAGATTGGCCTTTTTAGTCATCAACGCGCTTGTAAAAAGCGTGGGATGAGTGCTTCCTAAGAATCTTCGTTCGCGAAGTAATGCCGAGAGACTAATTTATGCAATGCTTTTGATACAAAATAAATACTGAATGTTTATATACATACACAAGGGCAATTCCATACTTACTGTCTTCATGAGTACTGAGGAGCTGTGGTGGACTTTGTGGCCCATCTCCTGGGGTGGTGAAGCAGAGGATTGAAGTGTAATAACTAGTAAATTTCTTCAGGTTGGATATATAGCCATTGTGAACCCCATGAAAATCTGGAGTGATAGTGACGGTAGTTACAGTTTCCGGTGCGTCTACTGGCCAGGCCAGGAGCTAGAAAGGCAACAGGAGAGAAAGGAGAAAGCACTTTAGAGATGGCTCCCATTTGCAACCCAACCACATAGACCTGCCAGGACATCTTAAGCTCAATTACAAAAGTCCAAATATAACCAAAACGGAATTGTCACCAATATGGTTATATATACAGATTTAACCTTGTTGTTGTGCTGGCTGAAAGGGCTTGCTTATTACTTCCAGCTACAGACAGGGAATTTTAAAAAGCAGGCCTCAAAAGTCATGCGGGGATTTTTCTTTTTTGAAAAATCTGTGGCTAACATCAAGTGCTTAAAGCGAGATGTGGGGATTTACATTAACTGTGACACATTCCCATAACTGCAACCGAGGAGGGCTTTGCTTACTAGGCTTGGTTATCTCCCATTTAAATATATTTGAAATTTGTTATTTTTCTTATTTAAAATTATTTCCTTACTTTACCGACCCTCAGGCCCTAACCCGGAAGTATAATTTCTTTACCGAACCCGGGGTCGCCATTTTTCTAAAGATCACGTATTACGTCATTTTTTTCCTCCTTGCGAGAGGAGACTGGATCCAGTTTACCAGCTGTTAGGATTTCTGGGAGTTGAAGGCCAAAACATCCCTCTCCTTCCTTGGGTTGGAGGAGGGGATTCACTTCCCCTCCTCCTCCTCTCCTTGCCAATAACCTGGAGTATTGGCAAGGACAGGAGGAGGGGAACAAATATTTATTTATTTATTTATTTATTTATTAAGTTCGACTTAATATACCGCTCTCTCTGGCGCCCAGAGCGGTTCACAAAATTAGTGCGAATAAAAACAAGTAAAATACATTAAAATACAGTAAAACAGTTAAAACACCCGAATTAAAACATATTGCCAGCCAATAGCAATAATTAGCAATGGCATACTAACAACGAACCCGTAGGTGCAGATAGTGGCAGTTGGCTATGGGCCGAATGCCTGCCTAAACAGCCATGTTTTTACTGCTCTGCGGAACGGCAAGAGAGCCCGGATGGCCCGGATCTCTTCGGGGAGGCCGTTCCACAGAGCTGGCGCTGGCTGCGAAACGCCCTCCGGCGTGTAGTAGCCAATCTGCAAACCCTGATATTAGGCACATCCAAAAAGTTGAGTCCCTCTGAGCGCAGTGATCTCCTGGGCACATAAGGGGTAAGCCGCTCCTTCAGGTACACTGGCCCCAAACCATATAAGGCCTTAAAAGTTAAAACTAACACCTTGAAGATTACCCGGAATTCAACTGGAAGCCAGTGCAGTTCGCGCAGGAGTGGTGTCACATGGTCGGATCTTAAGGCTCCCGAGAGCAGATGCGCTGCAGCGTTCTGCACCAGCTTAAGTTTCCGGATTGCCAACAAGGGTAGGCCAATGTACAGCGCATTACAGTAATCGAGCCTCGAGATGACCGTGGCTTGGATCACCGTGGCCAGGTCGCAGCGGGAGAGGTAAGGAGCCAGGCGTTTTGCCTGACGTAGATGAATGAAGGCTGTCTTGCAGGCGCAGGCAATCTGCTCCTCCATAGACAACTAGGCATCCAGCCGGACCCCCAAACTTTTTACAGACGGTTGCGGGTGAAGGGCCGCACTGTCAAACGTCGGCAACTGGGCCTCTACCCCCTCCGGGCGGCCCAGCCACAAGATCTCCGTCTTCGCCGGGTTCACCTTCAACTTACTGGCTCGCAGCCATCCAGTTACGGCCTCCAGGCAGAGATGGAAATTATCGGGTACAGAGACCACCCCGGGGTCCATCCTCAGAATGAGCTGGGTGTCATCAGCGTACTGATGGCACTCCAGCCCAAAACTCCGCACCAGTTGGGCGAGTGGTCGCATATAGATGTTAAATAACAGCGGGGAGAGGATGGCCCCTGAGGGACCCACAACATAAGGGGGAGCCCTCGGAGGCCACCCCTCCCCACTTCACTCGCTGCCGGCGGTTTTGGAGGAAGGAGAACAGCCAGTTGAGGGCTGTCCCTCTCACCCCCGCCACCGCCAGGCGGTGTGTCAAAAGTTGGTAATCGACAGTATCAAACGCTGCCGTGAGTGAGGTCCAATAACACGAGCAGCGCCGATCCGCCGTGGAGGTGTCTATGGGCAGCGCCAGTTCTTTGGCTTACGAATAGTGGTGAGCTGACATAAACCAAAAAAGGATTAAATACACACATAGAATGAAGTTAGGGGAGAACTGACAGGAAGGAAAGGTGGAAGGAAGGAGAGAAGAAGGCAAGGACTGAAAGAGATAGCGTAGCAAGGGAAGGAAGGAAAAAGGGAAATAAAAAGTGAACGAAGGAAGGAAGGAGACAAAGGAAGAAGTAGAGAAAGGGGAAGGGAAGGAAGGAAGGAGAGAAGGAGGGATGGAACCAAAGCGCAAAGGAAGGAATGAAAGAAAGGGGTAGAGAAGGAAGGAAGGAAGGAGGGGAGGGGGAAGAATAAAAGGGGGTACGTACTTCACTTTCATAATAGTCCAGATAGCTAACTCTTATATTTATGTTATACATCATCTACAGCTCCAGTCAATTGCACTCCAGAGGTGAAGGGAAATGTTTCCCCCTTGATTGGCCTGTGCTTTTAACAGTATCAGCCCTGTTTCTTTGCTTTGCCCAATTAAGAACTAATAAAGAATTTCGTTATTAATCACGTTTCAATTAAAATTTTTTTAAAAAATGTAATAATTTCTATAACTAATCAAAATCTGACCCCCCCCCCCCCCAAACCGAGTTTAGAATCAATGTTTTTATGGATCAACCACCCCTATTGCTTACAGGAGAATGAATAAACAGAGATCAGGAGAATAAAAGCCCACATCAGCCCCACAAATTCAGTACGGCATTACAGAACAGAAGGGATGGCAAGGGGACTTGGGGAAGGCAGAGAGAGGGCTGTTTCAAAAGAGGACAACGGAGGTGGCATGCTCCTCATCATTATCCCAAAGCTCCATGCCCATCTCACCTTCTTGACCTGCCGCCTGGCAAAAATGGAGCTTTCGACTTCCCAAGTAGCCTGTTGTCCTGTTAACTCTGTCCTGTCACCAGTGTTGAAGCCAGACAGTCACCTAATTGGGCTTTATTCATATCCCTGTCATGTTGTGATTCGCCTCAGGTAGCACAAGGTCTTGGGCTGACCTTATCCGGAGAAAAGCGATGCCAAGTTCCGTCAAACCACGCTTCCCTGAAAGCTGGATTTGACGTACTTGGCATGGTCTTTCCTACTTGAGCTGATGTCAAATGGCAAGAAGAGTGAGCTATGTTGTTGAAGGGTCCATTCGAATTCGCCGGCCTGATTGCTTTTCACAGCACAAGGCTAGCGGGATGGCCAACTGGGATCCCTTCAGGGCAGTTAACCATTGTTAATTGGTGCTAACGGACCCTAAGAGTCGGCCCAGAAACCTTAAAGGAGAAGGGGAATGCTTTGCTGTTTAACGCCCAGGTATAGCCTGTTTGGTAACCCAATCATGAACAAAGAAGGGGTGTTACCAGGGCCGTAGCCAGGATTTTGATTTGGGAGGGGCTGAGTTTGATTTGGGCGCTGGGGGGGGCTGAGCCTGAGTAAGAGAGGGTTTACCCAGGGGCGGTCTAAGGTAATTTTAAATGGTAAGCGAACATTATTTTGCCCCCCCCAAACCATTATTTTGGCGGCGCCCCCCTCCACGCATGCCCAGAAGCTCCTGTGCGGTGCAGGCGCGCAGGTGCAAGTCTATAAACACAGCACTCCCTATTCGCACCCCCCCCTCCGCACGCCCAGAAGTTCCTTTGCGGGCGCAGATGCCCAGAAACTCCTGTCCTGCGCAGGAGCAGAAGCCTGTAAACACAGCACTCCCGGCATATTCCCCCACGCTGGGGCGCAGATTTATAAACACAGCACTCCCTATTCGCATGCCGTCGGAGGAGCAGAAGCCTGTAAACACAGCCCCCTAATGCTGGGAGGTTTGTTACGCAAAAAAGCAAACATCGGACGGAGGTTGTCTGGCGGGCGGGGGAATGCGCCCTTTACCCAGATGGCGCCCCATGCAGTGGCGTCCTTTGCCTACCGGTAGGACCTGTTTACCCTAGCAAACCTTTTGTATCATTATCCCAATACTCCCATGCATATGGGATATATTGAACATGGTGATCAAATCATTATATGAACAAACATAACAGTTTAAATAATGTACCAGTAAGGCCTTCTCACGGACCACCCCGGAAATTGGCGGGGGGGGGGGGCTGAAGCCCCTCAAGCTCCCCCCCCTTGGCTACATGCTGGGTGTTACACTCGTTTTTATCAGAGCCACATTACACGCATGGTTGCGTTCAAAGGGTCATTTAATTCATGGACAGAGGTAGAAAGGACCATGAATATAACTCACAACAACCCAGTGATTCTGGCCATGAAAGCCTTTGACAATATATTTGTTTGTCATGTCAGAAGCGAATTGAGAGCATAGTTGCAATGTATTTAAAAACACGAAGTTTGCAAACTTTATTATACTAAATGTCCTTTGACCGGTAACCTGCCACTTGGAGTGCCTCTATGAGAAGGTCCTCCATTGTGCATGTGGCAGGGCTGAGGCCGCAGTGTAATAGGTGGTCTGTGGTTTGCTCTTCTCCACACCCATGTTGTGGACCCCATTTTGTAGCCCCATTTCTTTTGGCTCTGTATCTCATATAATTCATTTCAAAACAGATAACCTGGGATCAGATCCTGGGATATACAGTATAGATCAGTGTTTCTCAACCTTCCAAATGCCGCGACCCCTAATACAGTTCCTCATGTGGTGGTGACCCCCAACCATAAAATCATTTTTGTTGATTTTGCTACTGTTATGAATTGTAATGTAAATATCTGATATGCAGGATATATATTCTGGACCAAATTTGGCACAAATACTCAATACACCCAAATTTGAATACTGGTGAGGTGGTGGGGGGGGGGTTGATATTGTCATTTGGGAGTTGTGGTTGCTGGGAGTTATAGTTCACCTACAATCAGAGAACATTCTGAACTCCACCAATGGGGGAATTGAAGCAATCTTGGCACACATGACCAACAGAAAATATTGGAAGGGTCTAGTGGCCATTGACCTTGAGTTTTTGGAGTTGTAGTTCGCCTACTTACAGAGAGCGCTGTGGACTCAAACAATGATGGATCTGGACCAAACTTGGCACGAATATTAAATATGCCCAAATGTGAACACTGGTGGAATTTGGGGAAAAGAGATGATGACATTTGGGAGTTCTAATTGCTGGGATTTATAGTTCACCTACAATCAAAGAGCACTCTGAACCCCACCAATGATAGAATTGGGTCAAACTTCCCACACAGAACCACCATGAACAACAAAAAATACTATGTTTTCTGATAGTAATTGGCGACCCTATGACATCCACTCACGACCCTCGGGGTCCCGACCCCCAGGTTGAGAAACACTGGTATAGATGGTGAGAAATGTAGGAGTTGTAGTCAAGCATTTGGAAGGCCACATAAAAGGACATGGCAGGCTGGATTCGGCACATGTGCCTTGAGTTTGCCGCATATACCTTAGGATGTTTTTCATGTGTGTAGTGGTTATTTTCAAACAAACACAACAAAGAATGCAGTTGTGCTTATGGAAAAATACATGGAGCAAAGTTTTGCATTCTACTACTGGGAACAGGCCCGGATTAGCCATAAGGCCACACTAGGCCAGGGCCTAGGGGCGCACCCATGGGGGGAAGGGCGGCAGATCCAGACCCCCCCCCAAAAAAATTCAAAAAAAGAGGCAATTTTCAGCCGCATTTGCGCCTGCGCGCAGGGCGCCATAGACTCTCAGAGGCGGTTCCGCTGCCTCTGAGAGTCTATGGCACCCTGCGCGCAGGCGCAGAAGCGGCCAAAGATAGCCTTTTTTTCTCAGGCGTGGTAGCTTTGGAAGGAGGGAGGAGCCGTAGGGAGCCTCCCCTCAACTCCTCCCTCCCTCCTAAAGCCACCACGGCGGCCTGAGGAACAAAGGGCGCTCTTCCGCTGCGTCTGAGAGTCTATGGCGCCCCGCGCGCAGGCGCAGGAGCGGCCGAAGATCCCCTTTTTTCTCAGCATCCTCCGGGGCTGCCAATGACTCTCCCAGCCTCTACATTCTGACAACATGATTGACTGCCAATAAGGGCGGATTTGCATAACTCCTGTACTGGCCAGCCAACATGAACATTCCGACCCCTAATAAACTGTCAAAGGAGGATAAGGCAAAGGGCTGAGGCACAAACACAAACACCCAATTCACTTCCCACAGAAAATTTACACCCCTACAAATCACAGACCACCCCCAAAATTGACAGTAAGGCTTCATTAACTTAATTTCCCTGACTAGGCCTCACTTAATGGAATGCTGTTTACGCTCTGAATTGACAGTAAGGCTTCATTAACTTGATTCTCCCGACTACGCCTCAGCTCATTGGACATTGTGTATGGCCTGAATTGACAGTAAGGCTTCATTAACTTGCTGTTCCTGACTAGGCCTCAGCTCATGGGACACTGCATATGGCCTGAATTTACAGTAACCTACCTTGGCACAGAGAGCCCCTATGACCCACGCTACATTCTACTACAGTTTGGAGGAGGGTGGACCATGGATTATAAGACTTGAAGTACCTCAATGGATAATGGGATTTGTACTACTTCAAAACCCATCATTCCACACAGACCACTGTGGCCCAGAACCAAGACCGATAAAGACCAAACTTGGCACACAATGCCCCCCATGACCCACACTCCATCCGACTGCAGTTCAGAGGAGGACACACCATGGATAATGGGATTTCAAGTACCTCCACTCACTTCCAAAGTACCCCACCCACACAAGCATCAACCTCTACATCAACACAGCAGACGGAAAGACAAAAAGCATTGTATATCCACAAGCTATGCAGAACGCCAGCAACACCACACACCAACAACTCCCCAGGACTTCAACATCCCACCCACCAGAACAACCCACAACGACACAGCCATGGCCCCAACAACACCATAACTAACATCATACTCAGACTTTCTCGCATCTCCTAAATAGGGCACAGCAACGCGTGCCGGGTACAGCTAGTGTTGACTAAAAATAATGTGATCCCTCACGCCTTGATGTTATGTTTTCAAGAGTTCAAGCACTCCCCATAAATTAGGAAATTATTGAGGACTATGAACCTTGAATCGTACACCTGCCCAAGCCTTTATTTTTAAAAAAGGTAATCATGTCTCTACTTCTGGATAGAAAAGCTTTGGGAGTAGGCATATAAAATTCATATTTCAACCCATTGTGCCCAGGCAACCAGAATGGGCTTCTTAGCAGCGCAGGAGAAAGCTGACTTTTCCCATACACATATCAACACACACACACACACACTCACACACACCTTGTTCCCTCTCACAGAACTGTCACATTGTACTTCAAAGACTCTCTGGGATTCAAGTGAGTTTCAAAATAGAAGGAACAATCCCATAAAGGCACACAGAGAGCCTGGCTTCTGTTTTCTAAATTATATCAATGAAACACAATGGAAACGTCCAAATGTCAACAACTGTTTCCTCGCTTCCCGAGAGCTTCATGCCGAACGGTTCTATAAAAAGCAGCCGACTGCACTTGCCACAGAAAAATATGTCACGGGTGGAATGCACTCGGCAAGCGGGAACACGCCATCTTGATTACTGGTAATTTATAAATCATTATACAAAATTATGTGGTACAAGAAAATGTGACAGAAATGTCTTCCTTGCCCCATCCATATTATGGAGTGTTTTTTGGGGGTGGGGGCGAATCTGTAAGGGAAATATGAATTGCACAGCTGTTTCGGTCTAAAAGAATTAGAGAAAAGTGAAGGAAAAATGTTGACAGTGACAGGCGAGGGTATCACTATCTCTTGACAAGTGTGAATCAACCCGTGAAATACTTTAGATATTTTCTGAGGGAAGTGCAGTTTAAACAACAAATGGGTAGAAAAAACAACTCCAGAAACTAGCCTAATGGAAACGTGAGATTATTTTTAAAGGCAGCAAAACCCATGATTTAACACACTGGTTTTTTCAGCTTTTATTCCGGTGGACTTCCCTTGGTATTTCCGAGCCATTTTGGACACCATCGGAGGCCTTGGTCGGATCTACAGTAACTCTGATTCACGGTTCTATGAAATGTCACCACTATTTTCATTCGGCCCTTTCCCCACCTACGCAGTGGGCGGGGAAAGGAAATTACCTCCTCGCACGAAGGGAGACTATTGGTTCCTTGGGAATCTTCTGGGAGTGGGCGGAGGCTGCCTATCTTGGGGCAGCCTCCTGCTCCATTCCTGTTTGAGGTGTTGACCCACCACCCCCGCCCGGTTACAGTATAGTGGTCGCCTTAGGGGCCGGGTAGGAATTTTTTCCCCTTCTACGAAAAAAATAATAATTAAAAAAAAAATAGGGGGGGTTTGCCTACCCTGTACTGTTACTGGGACTTTCTGGGATGGCGGTTCTATAAATAGGACAGCGTAAATAGTTTAGGGTAATCCATAGACCCATATTCACTCATGCACTCTTCAAAGTTGTTTGGGCCAGTGCACAAATACACTCAGGTGGCCGTCTGTTCAGGCTGAGGGGATGTCATTGGTCCAGAAATTTTGAGAGCCGGTTAAGTAGTTCCAGAGAGGTTTTCTTGTGTTTTCCTTGAAAGGTTGCCCAGTTTTGTGTTGATGGGGACTCAGGAGAGTTTCCCAATGTTGCCGAGGGGTCGTTCGCTCGCGGACAATACCTCGGCTTAGCCACACCTTGTTCCCTTGACACCTGAGTTTAGTGAGGTTAAACTTAAATCGGTAACTTTAAAATAAATAAAAGTTGCCCTAATTTAATCCAATTACTGTTGTCTGTCTCGTTATTTCGGGGGTTGGAAGGTAATATTGCAGGAGACCCAATTTTGAAAATCTTATCTGCATATCTGTGTATGAGGCACAGTATCAGGGCCGTAGCCAGGATTTTGATTCGGGGGGGGGGGTGAGTTTGGTTCGGGGGGCTGAGACTGGGTGGAAGAGGGTCTACCCTAGCAAACCTTTTGTATTGTTATCCCAATAACCCCATGAATGTGGGATATAATGAGCATGGTGATCAGATCATGATATGAATAAACATAACAGTTTAAATAATGTACCAGTAAGGCCTTCTCGCGGACCACCCTGAGAATTTCGGGGCTGAAGCCCCCTTGCCCCCCCCTCCCTGGCTACATGCCTGCACAGTATCAATCAATCTAAACTTTATTACGGTCACAGACCAGCACAAAGCGGGCACAAGCGCCCTAAGAGGAGAAGGACAACTCCCCAGTAAACAGTTATTTAAAATCAGACTAGAAATCAGTATAAAAATATATTTTAAGAGACAGGATATTGTTGCCTTACGGCAGTGTTTCTCAACCTTCCTAATGCTGCGACCCCTTAATACAGTTCCTCATGTTGTGGTGACCCCTAACCATAACATTATTTTCATTGCTACTTCATAACTTTATTTGTGTGTGTGTGTGTGTGGGGGGGGGGTGATTTTGTCATTTGGAAGTTGTAGTTTCTGGGATTTATAGTTCACCTACAATCAAAGAGCATTCTGAACTCACCAACAATGGAATTGAAACAAACTTGGCACACAGAACTCCCATGACCAACAGCAAATACTGGAAGGGTTTGGTGGGCATTGATCTTGAGTTTGGGAGTTGTAGTTCACCTACATCCAGAGAGGACTGTAGACTCAACAAGGATGGATCTGGACCACACTTGACACGAATCCTCAATATACCCAAATGTGAACACTGGTGGAGTTTGGGGAAAATAGATCTTGACAATTGGGAGTTGTAGTTGCTGGAATTTATAGTTCACCTACAATCAAAGAGCCCCTTCCACCCCACCAATGATAGGAATGGGTCAAACTTCCTATACAGAACCCTCATGCCTTGAAGGGACTAGCTGGCGTGAGCCTCCATCCCACCTCTCACACTCTCCCTCACCCACACATGCGCATCATGCTGCCATGTACCAAGCACGCCTGCTCTCCCCTCCCTGCTTGGAGTATCAGAAACAGCCCTCCCCTTGGCTGGGAGGCCTGCCAATCTCAGCAGAGGAGAGTTTCAGGTCTGTTTCCAAAAAGAAAGAGAAGGACAAGCGGAGAGATCTTCAACCTTCTCTGCAAAAGGGCTTCCTAAGACCATCAGAAATATATGTTTTCTGATGGCCTTTGGCGACCCCTCTGAAACCCTCTCGTGACCCCCCTGGGGGTCCCGACCCCCAGGTTGAGAAACACTGCCTTACAGTGTCATGAGGCACAGTAGAGTCTCACTCATCCAACATAAACAGGCCAGCAGTACTTTGGATAAGCAAAAATGTTGGCTAATAAAGAGGGATGAAGGAAAAGCCTATTAAATCTATTATTTACTAGCTGAACCCGACCACGCGCTGCTGTGGCTTTTTCTTTTTCCTGTGTCCGTCTATATATACAGTATATATATACAGTGTGTGTTTTGTGTGTGTGTTTGGTGTGTGTGTGTATGTATATATATGGATTTGTGTCTATGTGTACATATGTGTGTATATTTGTGTGTGTACTTATGTATATGTGTATATGTATATGCGTGTATATGTGTGTACTTATGTATATGTGTGTTTTTGCATATGTATATGCGTGTATATGTGTAGATGTGTGTGAGTACAGATGTGTGTATGTATGTGTGCATGTATATATATATGTACATACGTGTGTGCATGTGGCGACGACCAACAGTAACATCCCTTCCTGCCTTTTATACTTCCTTTCTTCCCTCTCTCCCTCATCCCTCAGCTTTTTTCTTCTCTCTGTCCTCCTGCCTCTTCTCCTTCCCTTTCTTCTTTCCTTTCCCTCCTTCCTGCCATCCTTCCCCTTTCTGTATCAGTTCTTGCTCCCCTTGTCTCCCTCCCTCCATTCCCTCCCTACCTTGTTCCCCTTCCTTTTGCTAGTCCCTTCACCAGCTTCTAGCTCTTGTATTGCCTTTTATTACCTGTCTGTTTTCTGTTCCTCCTTCCTGCGTGATCTCTTTCCTTCTTTCTTTCCATCCTTCCTTCCCTGTTTCCTTTTTTTCCTTATTGTCTTCTTCCTTCGGGTCTTTCTTTCCTTCCTTCTTTCGTTCCTTGGGGGGGGGGTTAAGGAGGAGGCCGGGAGGAGGTGGGAGGGGTGCTGTCCTCATTTGCTGCCTCCAGAGGCCACGGCTTCGCCGAAGACAGCAGGCCCCCTTCCTCCTTTTTGGTCTTTCTCAGCCAGCGCTGCCGCCAGCTATTCCCCTGTGACGGTGCTGGCTGATGAAGAGCTAAAAGGAGGAGGAAGGCCCGCTGTCTTCAGCGAAGCCATGGCCTCGCTTGGAGTGGTGGCTCGGCACCACCAACATTCCGACACTCTAAACTGCCAGAGGGGGGTGGCTCCCAGCCTCTACATTCTAACTGAGGGAGTATTTGCATAATGCCTCTAATTGGCCAGCACCACCAACATTCCGACATTCTAAACTGCCAGAGGGGGGTGGCTCCCAGCCTCTACATTCTAACTGAGGGAGTATTTGCATAATGCCTCTAATTGGCCAGCACCACCAACATTCCGACATTCTAAACTGCCAGAGGGGGGTGGCATGGGGGCTCATGGGAGTTGTAGTGCAATGGGTTTTTTTGGTTTTTTTGGTCGTGTTGGTTATTTTTGTTTGTTTGTTTTGGGTGGTAAATATACCTCATGGGGTTTTGTGTGTATGTGGGCTGATTTGGTGTGTCTGCCTTGTGTGGTTTTGCTGTCTATAGGCTACTTAGGGTGACAATTCTCTTTTTTTTATATATATAAATTATTTATTACAAATATTTATACCCCACCCTTCTTTACCCGCGCAGGGGGACTCAGGGCGGCTAACAACTGGCAGCGATTTGATGCCCCACATATACAATCAATAAAACAACAATTAGACAATAAATAACACATTAATCCAATTGAAACCAATTAAAATACAATTAAAAATACAACTATACAAATAGTCCGAGATCTGCAATCCGAAGCCAGTCCACAGTCCGTTTTCATAACACTCATCAGTTATCTAAGCCAGTGTTTTTCAAACTTTTTTGAGCCGCGGCACATTTTTTACATTTACAAAATCCTGGGGCACACCACCAACCAAAATGACACAAAATGACACCCTAACACAGTAATACATATAGTTAATATGTTTTTAAATGTATTTATACACTCAGTGTGAAACCTGGGCCTATTTCGATGAACACAACATATATATGACTTCCTCTCACATACTTATACATGGCTATCATGTCTTCTCTCAGCCTTCTCTTCTTCAGGCTAAACATGCCCAGCTCTTCAAGCCGCTCCTCATAAGGCTTGTTCTCCAGACCCTTGTGAAATTTCACCCTGAGTGAAACTTGCTTCTAGTTAACTATGGATGTCATGAAGCTGTTACAAACAATAACTTCGGGTGGGGTAGGGGGGCAACTCTCAAAAAACTAAGTTAAAGAGTAAAAAAAAACATTTCCAAGCGGAGAGGCTCAATTTGTTTCTTGGAAACCTGTGAATGCTTCAGCCTCCCAATGCTTCCAGGTTTGCTCACTGCCCAATTCACCGACGGGGAGCTTCCGGCTTTGTTCTCGCGAGAAATCCAAGCCAATGTGAAAACGCCGATTCAATCACTTCTGCCCAGTGCTCTGCTTTTGCAGAGGGAGGAGGGAGGCAGCGAAAGAGGCCACACAGATCTATGAAACGTATCGGGAGGCTGAAGCAGCCCTGAGCGGGAGCTGGAGCCATGCTGAGTCGAGGCTCCTGAAGGCTTCCTCAAGGCGGGCCTGGCCCTGGCATTCGGCGGAGCCCTTCCTTTGCCTCGGGGAGGATTTTTGGGGAGGGAAATAGGGAGAAAGAGCTGCTAGGAGGGGGGAAGAGTGCCAATTTCCCATGGCACACCTGATGATCGCTCACGGCACACTAGTGTGCCACGGCACACTGGTTGGGTAAGCAAATGCCTGGTCCCATAGCCACATCTTTAACTTTTTCCTAAAGGAAAGGAGGGACGAAGTTGGCCTAATGTCGCTGGGGAGCGAGTTCCACAGCCGAGGGACCACCACTGAGAAGGTCCTGTCTCTTGTCCCCACCAAACATATTTGTGACGAAGGTGGGATCAATAGCAGGGCCTCCCCAGAAGATCGTAAATTTCAAGGTAGGACATAAGGGGAGAAACGTTCAGACAAGAAAGCTGGGCCAGAACCGTATTGGGCATAACGTACATCAAATTACATTATGATTTTACAAATTAAGCACCAAAACATCTTGTTTGACAACAAATCAACAGAAAAAGCAGTTCAATACATGGCAACGTTATGTAGTAATTACTGTATTAACTAATTTATCACCAAAACATGTATTGAAACAGTTGTGGATCTGGGTGTTGGATAATACAGAACATTGGATGAGCCAAGGTTGGGAAAGCGAGACTCTACTATACTTTGCATGGTAGAAAAGCTTCATGGGTTTACCCCCCTCTACCAATGTTTCTAAATAATGCACAATACACACACACACACGAATGACGCAATATTGGAGGAGACAACAGTTGAGTTGTACAATGACTTTCCAAGGTTTCCAATTGTATCAGTAAGTATTTGTGGTACAATGCATTTTAGCCCCACTACACAGTCTTTACATTCTGCAAAGATTGTCCAAATAAGAGAGAAGTTAAGATAACAAAACCAAATCATTGGGCGCATAGAACATGCTCGTGAAGTATCAAATGCTTGAGACCGGCTTCCAACATAGGAATGAAATGATTCCTTCAAGCATCTTCGTGAAGGGAACAATGACTAGGTTAAACACTATGGAAAAAGTCTTCAAAAACCATATCATTCTCCAAACCTGCTCATAATTCAAGACATTCTGTGGAAAATGTGCAGGTGGTTGTTTTGCACAAGAAACTGCACTTTCTTAGCAGAAAATAATATCCTTTACAACGTTATTATCCGTACAGAAAAAAAAAACTCCCCAATGCAAATTGACTATGTGTTAATTTTGCTTAGAATAAGGCCCCGGTTGTGCCGGCTGGACTGAAGACTGACCGGTCGGAGGTTTGAATCCTGGGAGACCATGGATGAGCTCCTTCTGTCAGCTCTAGCTCGTCATGCAGGGACATGAGAGCCACAAGGAAGGTAAAGCATCAAAACATCTGGGCATCTCCTAGGCCAGTGTTTCCCAACCAGTGTGTCATGGCACACTAGTGTGCCGTGAGCGATCATTAGGTGTGCCGTGGGAAATGGGAACCTCCAATACCCTTTCTTCCTCCTCCTGCTGAACACTTTTTCTTCTCCACTCGGGCTCCCTTCTTCCCAGCCTCGCTCTGCTCGCTTTGCCTCGCTCTCCTCTGGGGCGAGTCTGCGCAGTAGCGCCCACACGCATCACGTCTTCCTCCCTCCCCCGTCCCCTCCTGAACACACTCATGCTGCCCCCTTAGATCAAAATGGTGGCTGAAGCGGCAGTGTAGAAGAAAAAGTAAGTGTTTGGCAGGAGGGGGAAGAAAGGGAGCGAAGGGGAAGGGGGAGGAAGAGGTCTCTGTCAAAAGCTGGCATGGGCAAACTTGGACCTGTTTGGACTCCAACTCCCACCATTCCTAGCAGCCTCAGGCCCTTTTCCTCCCCCCCCCCCTCAGCCACTTAAGCAGGAAAGGGCCTCAGGCTGTTAGGAATGGTGGGAGTTGAAGTCCAAAGCACCCAGAGGGCCGAAGTTTTCCCATGCCTGTTTTAGGGACCTTAAAGTAGTGACCCTCCTTCCAACATTGTGATTCTGGATAGAAAACAAACAACAACATAACATAACATTGTTTGAGTCCACAGTGCTCTCTGGGTGTAGGTGAACTACAACTTCCAAACTCAAGGTCAATTCCCAAGCAAACCCTTTCAGTACTTTCTGTTGGTAATGAGAGTTCAATATGCCAAGTTTGGTTCAATTCCATTGTTGCAAGAGTTCAGGATGCTTTTGATTGTGTGTTAACTATAAATCCCAGAAACTGTAACTCCCAAATGTCAAGGTCTATTTCCCCCAAACTCCATCTGTGTTCACATTTGGGCATATTGTGTATTCATGCCAAGTTTGGTCCTGCTCCAACATTGTTTGAGTCCACAGTGCTCTCTGAATATAGGTGAACTACAACTCCAAAACCCAAGGTCAATGCCCACCAAGCTCTTATAGTATTTTCTCTTGGTTATGGGAGTTCTGTGTGGGAAGTTTGTGTCTTTCTGCCATTCCTGCCAGGATATCTATGTTGTGTTCATCGAAACAGGCCCAGGTTTCACACTGAGTGTATAAATACATTTAAAAACATATTAACTGTATGTATTACTGTGTTAGAGTGTCATTTTGTGTCATTTTGGTTGGTAGTGTGCCCCAGGATTTTGTAAATGTAAAAAATGTGCCGCAGCTCAAAAAAAGTTGAAAAACACTGTCCTAGGCAACGTCCTTGCAGATGGCCAATTCTCTCACACCAGTAGCAACTTGCAGTTTCTCAATTTGCTCCTGACGTGGAAAAAAAATCCCAAACTATGAAATTTGTCAGTCCAGAATCCTCCTCAATAGAAGTTTTGAACAATTAAAAAAACATGCTTTGGGGCATATTCTGAACACCTTTGAATATTTGTTTTCATGCTTACTCCAAAGCCATTTGTGCAGGACTCAACTGAGGCTTCCGGAAGAGATTGAAAGGGCCTTCTCTCCCATAGCCTGCCCCACATGCAATTCTGATAACAATGGAATGCAAATCCTAGACCCAATTACAGATTCATGTTTACGGTGAAGGTCTCGGGGCTGGAGGAGAGCAAAGTCGCTTTGATCAGCTCTGGCTTTGACCCCATGTTAACGGCAGTCTCTGAGGATGTAGCAAGAGCATCTGCTTGTCTGGTTTTGATGGATTCGTTTCAATCTGTTCAGGTCGAGGATGAGGACAAGATTATTGGAGAGGCGAGAGTGACCACATGGATCCTAGACCCCTGCCCATCCTGGCTTGTAAAGGAAGCCAGAGGGGGTTTGTCGGAGTGGGTGAAGGTGGTGGCTAATGCCTCCCTTCGGGAAGGCATCATTCCAGCCAGCTTAAAACAAGCTGTTATAAAACCGCTGTTGAAGAAACCATCACTGGACCCCACTCAATTCGTCCACTATCGGCCTGTTTCCAATCTTCCCTTCTTGGGCAAAGTCCTGGAACGTGTGGTGGCCTCACAACTCCAGGTATTCTTGGAAGACACGGATTATCTGGATCTGGCACAGTTTGGCTTTAGGCCGGGACATGGCACTGAGACAGCCTTGGTTTGATCTATGCCAGGAGCTGGACAGGGGGAGTGTGTCCCTCTTGGTTCTGCTGGACCTCTCAGCGGCCTTCTATACCGTCAACCACGGTATCCTGCTGAGATGCCTCACTGGAATGGGCCTTGGGGGTACTGCATTGCAGTGGCTCCAGTCCTTCCTCGAGGGTCGCTCCCAGAAGGTGTTGCTAGGGGACTCCTGCTCGGCCCCACGGCCACTGTACTGTGGGGTCCCGCAGGGTTCAATACTGTCCCCTATGTTATTTAACATATACATGAAGCCGTTGGGGGAGAACATCCAGAGTTTCGGGGTGCGGTGTCATTTGTACGCAGATGATGTCCAACTCTGTCACTCATTTCTGATTCTGGACTCATTGATGAGCCTGGAACCCCAGGTCTCGGTGGTGGCCGGGAGAGCTTTTACACAGTTAAAGCTTGTGTGCTAGCTGCGCCCGTACCTTGGGAAGTCTGACTTGGCCATGGTGGTCCACGCTCTGGTTACATCCCGAATAGACTACTGCAACGCTCTCTACATGGGATTGCCTCTGAAGACTGCTCGGAAGCTAAAATTAGTCCAGCGTTCGGCAGCCAGGTTACTAACAGGAGCGGGGCACAGGGAGCATACAACTCCCTTGCTGCGCCATCTCCACTGGCTGCTAATTAGCTTCCGGGTACAATTCAAAGTGCTGGTTTTAACCTACAAAACCTTATACGGTTCTGCCCCAGTTTACCTGTCCGAATGGATTCTCCCCTACGAACCATCAAGAACATTAAGATCCTCCAGAGAGGCCCTGCTCTCAGTCCCGCCGGCTTCACAAGTGCGGCTGGTGGGGACGAGAGACAGGGCCTTCTCTGTGGTGGCCCCTCTGCTGTGGAACTCCCTCCCAAGTGATGCTAGGTCTGCCCTCTCCCTGTTGTCCTTTAGGAGGCTGGTGAAGACCTGGATGTGGAACCAAGCCTTCCCAGAATAGGCTGAGATTGGTTATTGTCTGAATGAATGACCATGTTTACAGATTGAGTGGAATAGTTTTAATGGCAATGTGGTTTTATGCTGGGTTTTTAATCTATTTTAATATGTTGTTGTAGTTGTTTTTAAATGATATAGCATTGAATTTTTGCTGTTATGCTGGTCTGAGTCCCCCGATAGAGGTGAGAAGGTCGGGGTACAAAAGTTTTAAATAAATAAATAGATAAATAAATTCCAAGCCCATTCAGAAAAAAATGCAGAAGTGCACCTCCATTTTCCCGCATGGCAGCGGGTTAGACTAGATGGCCCATGCAGTCCCTTCCGACTCTATGATTCTACAAGGGAGCTCTAAGATGCCAAATGAGAAAGCATGCATCCAAACCTTGTATCCCTGATTGATCCCATTGATGAATTGCTGGGGAGGTGGGTTCCACAAGAAGTGGATGGTGGTGGAGTTGACGGCTTCCGCTTGGACATTCTGCGGCGGCGCGGTCGGCACTGCACAACGCGGCCGGGAAGGAGACAAAGTAAAATTGATTGCAGGCAGGCAGGATGAAATGGAAGAGAAAAAGAAGAGAAAAAGAAGAAACATTTATCTGCCATTCACAATTCAAAGGAAATAACAGTGGTGTGAAAAAAGGACCCGTGATTTATGTTTCTGATACTCAGCAGTGACTTAAAAAGAAACATAATGGGCTTATTCCTCTTTTTTCTGTTGGCGATGCCTTCAATGGGCAGGAGAGGGGATGAAATGGGTTTTGTGGCTTATTTTTCTACAGCTGAACTTTCCCCAAAGACCTAAGATAGAAGCGCAGACGACGAAAGGCAAAGACGTCCCTCTGTAATGGGAATCTGCAGCTTCACAAAGAAAAACTCGCAGCAGCTCAGAACCTCACTCAGTGACCAAAAACATTATTATACGAATGCTTGTATGCTGTAACAAGCAGAGGTAGCTTAGTTGGTATTAAGAAATATTCTGAAGGCCATATTAGCCTAATACCTTTGCACTAAACGCCAACTAAAAAGGCACCACAAATGTGCACACTCTGTCACGACACAGTAGCCAGGCCAGAAATAAGAGTAATAAGAGTTTTATTGTCCATAGTCTTTTAGGTCAAAAAGGCGACCAATAAACAGAAAACACTTCTCAGCAGTGATAAAAACCAAAAATAAGTCTTCTTGGCAAAACCCCACTCAAAAAATCCCACAAAGAAACACAAGTGGTCGTTTAAGCTTTAGCAGAAAACAAACAGGGGAAAAACCAGTTAACAGGAACTTTCGAAGGTCTTCAGCAGAGAAGGAGAGGAGTCAAATTTCCAAACCAGGTTGGGATTGGAGAATCACAGCAGTAGTCCACAGAATGAATGCAGGAGCCAATCTTGAATCTAGGCAGCGTCTCTCATTCACAGTCAATTTGCAAGAAGACAAACCCCCAGTCAAGCGAAAAGGAGGGGTGGTGGGCAGCAGGTTTCACAGCAAACCTAAAGTTCCAGACGTAACACTTTGCCAGCCACAGAAAGCAATCCCTCAGATGCCCTTTATTTATTAGTCCTCCATGTCAGATCCGTCCTCACTAGCATACGCCCTACTATGAGCAGCTCCAGCTGTTGCAACTCACCCGGCTGTGCTCTCTTGATTCTCTCGCCAAACACGCCATCTTCTGTCTTCATTTAACTCACCCCAATCATCTAGATGTCCCGAGGCCCACTCCCTATCATCCGAAAACCCCAAAAATGTGCTAGTATCAGAAGTTTCCCCACATACTGCTTGGACCTCATTTACCAATGCCTCATCCATATCTGTCTCTTCGTCAGAGGAATCTCCCTCACTCTGACTCCCATCCTCCCCCGGAAATCTCAGAAATGATTCTTCGTCAGTTGACTCCGTAAGTATCTGCCGGATTCTTTTACTTTGGAGCACATTTTCCTCACTTTGTTCACGAGTCAACCTCTTTCCCCTCCTGAGGCCAGTACTATCATTGCAAGCAACCCTACCCAAATCCATATCAATGTTTGATGCCGTAGTATCCTCTTCACACAGCCCTGTCCTCCTAGTAGTACCTGAAGTCCCAGACTCAACTACAACACACTCTGAGATGACCTGGTCTCTTGAGCAGGCAAGATGTGACAAAAGAGTTGGAATAAGACATGGAAAAATCACCTGTGAAATGGGAGAGCTAAAGATATTTGAATTAGGTTCTGATTCCTGAGGTGTCCCCAGGACTTCCCAGGAGAAGAAGGAGGATCTTTCCCTTCGGAAAATATATAATTGATCTCTCCAATACTAATCTCTCCCCTTTATTATTTAACATCTATATGCGACCACTTGCCAAACTGGTGCGGAGTTTTGGCCTGGACCAGGGGTGCTCACACTTTTTCAGCATGCGAGCTACTTATAAAACAACCAAGTCAAAATGATCTACCTACCCACTACAAAAATATGAAACACTTGGACTCCCAGCTGGCCATGGAGACCCAGGTCTCTGTGGTCAGCAAGATCGCCTTCTTTCATCTCCGACAGGCAAGGAGGCTGGCCCCCTACCTGTCCCGGTCCGACCTGGCCACGGTGATCCAAGCCACGGTCATCCCGAGGCAAGATTACTGTAACGCTCTTTACGTTGGCCTTCCTTTGCCAGTGATCCGGAAGCTCAAGCTGGTGCAGAACACCGCCGCCCGGCTCCTGTCTGGCTCCCCAGCAGGGTGCCACATAACACCTATTTTGCGGGATCTGCACTGGCTGCCTATTGAGCACCGGATCACCTTCAAAGTGCTGGTTCTTACCTTTAAGGCCTTACACGGCCTGGGGCCAGCGTATCTGAGGGACCGTCTCACCCCATATTTCCCTACGAGATCACTTCGCTCGGAGGATTCCAACCTGCTAGCCGTCCCCTCCATTAAAGTGGCCAAAAAACCACCCACCCGAAGGGCCTTCTCGGTCATAGCGCCGATATTGTGGAATGCCCCCCCGGCAGCTACACGAGCAATCCCAGACTTACTCCCATTTAGGCGGGCATGTAAGACCCACCTCTTCCGGCTGGCTTTTCAGTTATAGGCCCACCGGATCCCCCAAGCCACGCCAACATTGCTCGACCACTGTAACTACTCCAACCGTGTTTTAATGATGTTTTATTGTGTATTTTTATTCTGTATTTTATATTGCATTTTAAAGTGTCTTTGCTCATAGTATGTTATTCTGCTTTCTGGCTGTAAGCCGCCCCGAGCCTATTTAGGAGTGGCGGCATAAATAAATAAAATAAATAAAATAAATAAATAAATAAATAACATGATATCTGCTTTGAACTGGGTTTTCTGAGTCCACACTGCCATATAATCTGATTCAAAGCAGATAACATGGGATTTTATTCAACAGGGTGGAAAGAAATTCAGATAACCCAGGGCCGGAAGCACTTGGGTGGCGGCGGGAGCCTGCGAACTTTTTATTTATTTATTTATTTCTTGGGCTTTTATGCCGCCACTCCCGGAGGGCTCGGGGCGGCTCACAAGCGCCGGGTAAAACACGATAAAAACATAGCAGCAGTTAAAACACGGCAGTTAAAATACAACATAACACAATAAAAACTAACACCATGTGTGTAAAATATAACGCTACGGGTGACAGAGCGGGCTGTGCGCAGGCAAGACCTACAGGCCAAAAGCTAGCTGGAAAAGGTGAGCCTTGCACGCCCGACTGAAGGGAAGCAAGTCCTGAATGGCGCGCGTTTCCGCAGGGAGGGCGTTCCACAACGTGGGCGCAATAACGGAGAACGCTCTCCTGCGGGTTGCAGCCAACCTCGCGAGCTTCACAGAGGGGACATCCAAGAGGTTGGTATCCTCCGACCGCAGTGATCTCATAGGGCAATATGGAGAGAGACGGTCCCTCAGATATGCTGGCCCCAGGCCGTGCAAGGCCTTAAAGGTAAGAACCAAGACTTTGAAGGTGATCCGGTGCTCGATTGACAGCCAGTGAAGATCCCGTAAGATAGGTGTTATATGACTACCAGCTGGTGTTCCAGACAGGAGTCGGGCGGCAGAATTCTGCACCAGCTTGAGCTTCCGGGTCACTGACAGAGGAAGGCCAACGTAGAGCGCATTACAGTAGTCTAGTCTCGAGATGACCGTGGCTTGGATCACCGTGGCTAGGTCGTCCCGGGATAGATAGGGGGCCAGCCGCCTCGCCTGTCTAAGATGGAAAAAAGCAGACTTGCTGACCATAGAGACCTGGGTCTCCATGGTCAGCTGGGAGTCCAAGTGGACTCCCAAGCTCTTTACTAAAGGCGATGGGCATAACGCCACACTGTCCAGGGTCAGAAGCTGGACATCCCCACCACCCAGATGACCCAGCCACAAGATCTCCGTCTTCGCCGGATTCACCCTCAACCTACTGGCTCGCAGCCATCCAGTAACGGCTTCGAGGCAGCGTTGGAAATTATCAGGGACGGTTCCAGGCCTGCCCTCCATCCTCAGAATGAGCTGAGTGTCATCAGCGTACTGGTGACACTCAAGCCCAAACTCCATACCAGCTGTGCAAGCGGCGCAGACCCGCAGATCTACCAGGATGCCCTATGCGATCTACCAGTAGATCACGATCTACCTAATGAGCACCCCTGGTCTGGAGTGTCATCAGTATGCTGATGACACCCAGCTGGTGCTGAGGATGGACAACCGGCCAGACTTGGTGTACTGAACGCTGGAAACATCCCTGCAAAGACGACAGCACACGGCGACTCGGTCCTATCAGATTTATTTTCCAGGTATCAAAACCTGTGAAGCCAGATCTGCCTTTCCCAGAACCCCACACAGTTTATATATAGTCCCCGCCTCCAACATCTGTCCATCATCCCAAAGACCCAACCCCTATGCAATGCTTAGCAGAGGTTGCATCAGATCCAAATGATTCAGCAATCCCAGTAGTCCATTGGGGCATGACCCCAGGGGTCACAGAGTTAGTGTCATGAGTCCAATTGTCCAATGGATATGCAGTCATATCCTCCCTAAGTCAGCATATTACAAGGCAGTGCTTCTCATGTTGGTGTGGTGTGGCTCAAGGCTCACTCCTTGCATTGCTATTGCCTCCAAGGTCGCACCTGGCAGGGATTACCAGTGTTGGAAAGGGTCTAAGATTAGAGCACTCTTCACTCTAATTGACAGAACCTTACACTTGGTATCCTATAATTTCCAGCAGTGCCTTGAAGCCATGACTGGTTGGCTATGTGCCAGCCGGTTGAGAGTGAACCCATCGAAAACGGAGATCTTATGGCTGGGTCGCCCGGGGGTGAGCTCCAGCTGCCTACTCTGGACGATGAGGCATTACGCCCGTCGCCCTTAGTAAAGAGTCTGGGGGTCCAATTGGACCCACTGCTGACGATGGAGGCCCAGGTCTCCACTGTCAGCAGATCCGCCTTTTTCCACCTGCGACAGGCTAGGCGGCTGGCGCCATACCTTACCGGGAGTGATCTAGCTACGGTGATCCAGGCAATTGTCATCTCGAGGCTAGACTACTGTAATACCCTCTACATGGGTCTACCTTTGGCAGTTATTCAGAAACTCAAACTGGTGCAGAATGCAGCAGCTAGACTCCTGGCGGGAGTACCGGCCAGGAGCTGTATCACTCCAACTCTGCAGCAACTGCACTGGTTGCCAATCGAGTACCGGATCACCTTCAAAGTATTGGTCTTGACCTTTAAGGCCCTATATGGTCTGGGGTCGGTGTACTTGAGGGACAGTCTTATCCCATATGCTCCCCAGAGATCCCTTCAGTCAGAGGACCAAAACCTGTTACATGTCTCTTCCATTAAGTCCTTTCACTTGTCATCAACCAGGCAGAGAGCCTTTTCCATCGTCGCACCGAGCCTGTGGAATGCCTTGCCAGCGGAAGGCTCTCTTCCGGCAGGCATTTATTTGTATGCTGACAGAAACATTGTTTTTACGCTTTTAAATGTTCTTATCGTTTTAGTGCTATGTTACCTTGTGCATTTTGTATACCACCCTGAGCTAACTTGGAAAGGGTGGTATATAAATTGAAACAATATATATATATATATATATATATAGAGAGAGAGAGAGAGAGAGAGAGAGAGAGAGAGAGAGAACGTTGTTCTATGTGCTGCAAAATTGTTATTATAATTAATATAGGACTTCAATTGTGCACTAAAAGTGGCATTAAGAGAAGCTGGAAAAGCAGTAAGCTTTAAACAACTAGAATCCCCAAATTAACTATTTATCTCTGCATAAATAAATAATAACAACAGCAACACAAAGACTAAGCATTATCTATAATGTACAATGTCTCTGCCATGCAAATGAATGACTCACAAAAGCTGGCTTAGATGGATAGGACGATGCCTCTAAATAAAGAAAATAATGTGCTGACTTAAACTGAACCATTTACTTGAATGGCTGGCTGGCCCTCCTGCCGTCCCCGAGGGAAAAAAAAACATTTTAAATCTCATCCCTCTTAAAAAATAAAGTGTATTGACAACAAACTTGTGTATTAATTTTCTATGATGGGTCAGATGTAGCCTAACCTGCACGTGAAAGAAGAAAATTGGAGATAATCTCTCTCCCATAATTGTTAAAGATTTCCCAAGTAGATAACATCTTCCCCATGGGTCATCTACATGGTTGCAATGAGAATGAGCTATGTGTGTACACGACTACAATAACAGAAGCCATTTATCACCTTAATTCCACAACCTGAAACTGGTCCCCGCAGTCACACTGGGTATGATTAATCAAAGGACCTTCAGGGACCGGGAGACTCTCTGGTGCTACTCACATACCTAGCAAGTAGTTTATCATTCCCAGAATGCCTTTAGAAATATTGCCTCTTGACATCATAATGTTCTTATGGTTTTCAAGAAGCCCTTCTTGAAACCTCCCTCCCACTTTTCAGGCTCTTGTCCCTGTCGCTGAAACATTGCCAGAATGGTGTCACACCCAATAACAGAGGCCACAGCTCCATCATCTACATCAGTGTTTTTCAACCTTTTTTGAGCCGCGACACATTTTTTACAATTACAAAATCCTGGGGCACACCACCAACCAAAATGACACAAAATGACACTCTAACATTTTGACACCTTCTTAGATGATGCAACATGGCTAACCCCTTCCAGTCAGGGCATGGGACGGAGACGGTCCTGGTCTCCATCACAGACCAACTCTGTTCGAATATGTTTATAAATGTACCACAATATCCACCGCCTGGCCATGGCTGGAGTGAGGGGACAGCTCTTAAATGGCTGTCCTCCTTTCTCCACCAGCGGTCTCAGCGCCTCCGAGGGCTGCACATTCGCTTGTGGAGTTCCGCGCAGGGGGCCATCCTTTCCCCTCTATTATTTAACATCTACATGCAGCCGGCTTGCACAGCTGGTGCGGAGTTATGGGCTGGGAGTGTCATCAGTACGCTGATGACACCCAACTCATTCTGAGGATGGAGGACAGGTCGGGACCCGTCCCGATAATTTCAGCGCTGCCTCGAAGCCGTTACTGGATGGCTGCGAGCCAGTAGGTTGAGGTGAATCCGGCGAAGACGGAGATCTTGTGGCCGGGTCGCCCGGGCGGTGGGGATGTCCAGCTTCCGACCCTGGGCGGTGCGGCGTTATGCCCATCGTCTTCCGTGAAAAGCTTGGGAGTCCACCTGGACTCCCAGCTGGCCATAGAGACTCAGGTCTCTGCGGTCAGCAAGATCGCCTTCTTTCATCTCCGACAGGCAAGGAGGCTGGCCCCCTATCTGTCCCGGTCTGACCTGGCCACGGTGATCCAAGCCACGGTCATCTCGAGGCTAGATTACTGTAACGCTCTGTACGTTGGCCTTCCTCTGTCGGTGACCCGGAAGCTCAAGCTGGTGCAGAACACTGCCGCCCAGCTCCTGTCTGGTTCTCCAGCAGGATGCCACATAACACCTATTTTGCAGGATCTGCACTGGCTGCCTATTGAGCACCGGATCACCTTCAAAGTGTTGGTTCTTACCTTTAAGGCCTTACACGGCTTGGGGCCAGCGTATCTGAGGGACTGTCTCACCCCATACTACCCTGCGAGATCACTCCTCTCAGAGGACTCTAACCTGCTAGCCATCCCCTCTGCTAAAACGGCTAAGAAAACTGCCACCCGCCGAAGGGCCTTCTCGGTCATAGCGCCGATATTGTGGAATACCCTCCCGGCAGCTACACGAGCAATCTCAGACTTACTCCTGTTTAGGCGGGCATGTAAGACCCACCTCTTCCGGCTGGCGTTTCAGGCTTAGGTCCACTGGGCCCCCCAGCCATGCTAATATTGCTCGACCACTGTCACTTCCCCAACCGTGTGCTTTTAATAATGTTTTTATCGTATAGTTTACTGTGTATTTTATTTGCATTTTAACCCTTTGTATACTGTATGTTGTTTTACCTTCTGGCTGTGAGCCGCCCCGAGCCTACTGGGAGTGGCGGCATAGAAGCCGAGTAAATAAATAATAATAATAAATAACACAGTAATACATATAGTTAATATGTTTTTAAATGTATTTATACACTCAGTGTGATTTATAGTTAACACACAATCAAAGAGCATCCTGAACTCTTGCAACAATGCAATTGAACCAAACTTGGCATATTGAACTCTAATTACCAACAGAAAGTACTGATAGGGTTTGCTTGGGAATTGACCTTGAGTTTGGAAGTTGTAGTTCACCTACACCCAGAGAGCACTGTGGACTCAAACAATGTTATGTTATGTTGTTTGTTATCTATCCAGAATCACAATGTTGGAAGGAGGCTCACCACTTTAAGGTCCCTAAAACAGGCATGGGAAAACTTTGGCCCTCTGGGTGCTTTGGACTACAACTCCCACCATTCCTCACAGCCTGAGGCCCTTTCCTGCTTAAGTGGCTGAGGAGGAAAAAGGGAAAGGGCCTGAGGCTGCTAGGAATGGTGGGAGTTGCAGTCCAAAACACTTGGAAGGTCCAAGTGTGCCCATGCCAGCTTTCGACAGAGACTTCCTCCCCCTCCCCCTTCGTGCCCTTTCTTCCCCCTCCTGCCCAACACTTTTTCTTCTCCACTCAGGCTCCCTTCTTCAGGAGGGGAGGGGGAGGGAGGAAGATGTGGGGCGAGTCTGTGCAGTAGCGCCCGCACGGGTCACGTCTTCCTCCCTCCCCCATCCCCTCCTGAACACGCTCATGCTGCCCCCCTCAGATCAAAACGGCGGCAGAAGCAGCAGAGTGAGCAAAGCGAGGCAAAGCAAGCAGAGTGTGGCTGGGAAGAGGGGAGCCCGAGTGGAGAAGAAAAAGTGTTCGGCAGGAGGGGGAAGAAAGGGCATTGGAGGCTCCAATTTTCCACGGCACACCTGATGATCGCTCATGGCACACTAGTGTGCTGCGGCACACTGGTTGGGAAACACTGATCTACATGCTACCCATCCTCTGCATCCAAAGAAACAGCGTTGGCCCAATTCTTTGGTCCACAGAACTATTTGCAAGTGCCCTTCGGTTGGCACAACATGCTCAAGATTAAGATGGGTCTTGCCAAAACATGTACCCATTCAAAATTCAAGGATCCTTCAAAACATCTGAGAAGACAGAAAGGCAAAAGGCATTGTGGAAACAAGCACCTTGCTATGTATGCCTAAACTTGCACTAGCTCCCAGCCTGTCCATTTGCCTTGTATTCCTTCTGTTCTAATACACAGAGAGCTGTCCAGGGTCCTGACTGCTTCCAGCAGACTCTTACTCATACTTGTATATGAGTATTAGGGTTGGTTTAGAATCCTAAAATCGGGATTCTAAAATCAAATGGGGGGATTTTTTAATTAGTATATCAAAGACTTACAAAAAAATTTCCAAAAAGTGCTAAAATGTAACTTAAGTACTAACGAAATTCTAAAGTGGTTCTAAAGTAGGAAAAGCAGGGAAACAGTTAAAAATCAAGGGGGAACATTCCCTTCACCTCTGCAGTGCAATTAAGTGGAGCTGTAATGTATAACATAAATATAAGAGGTAGTAGCTACTAGCTACTAGCTCTCAGGACAATTGTGAAAGTGAAGTCTGAATCTCCCCCGCCCTTATTATTTCCCCTTTCCCTCCTTTCTTCCTTCTCTACCCTCTTCTTTCATTCCTTCCTTTGCTCTTTGGTTCCCCATCCCTTCTTTTCTCTTCTTCGCCCCTCTTCCCCCGCGCTCGCCAGTGCCTCGCTCACCCCCTCGCCTCTCTCTGGCCTCGATCCATGGATCGAGGCTAGAAAGAAAAGAAGACATGAGGCCCCTTTCAAGCTAAAATATAAGCCAACCCAAGCCTGGGTGGAAATATTTTAGCTGGAAAAGGCCTCGCCCCTCTGCTTCTCTCTGGCCTCGATCCAGGCTGAGAGAAGCAGAGGGGCACCCGGGCCTTTCAGCTAAAATATAAGCCGACCCAAGCCTGGGTCGGCATATTTTAGCTGGAAAAGGCCTCGCCCCCCTCTGCTTCTCTCTGGCCTGGATCGAGGCTGAGAGAAGCAGAGGGGCGCGTGAGGCCTTTCAGCTAAAATATAAGCCGACCCAAGCCTGGAGTCGGCTTATATTTTAGCTGGAAAGCCCAGCCGCGCCTCTCCGCCTCTCTCTAGCCTGGATCCAGGCTGAGAGAAGCAGAGGGTGCGCGGAGCGCTCAGCTAAAATATAAGCCGACCCAAGCCTGGGTGGAAACATATTTTAGCTGAAAAAACCCGCGCGCCTCTCCGCCTCTCTCTAGCCTGGATCCAGGCTGAGAGAAGCAGAGAGGGCACGTGAGGCCCCTTTCCAGCTAAAATATAAGCCGACCCAAGCCTGGGTCGGTTTATATTTTAGCTGGAAAGCTCTCCGCACCCCTCTGCTTCTCTCTAGCCTGGATCGAGGCTAGAGAGAGGCAGAAAGAGAAGCGCCCTTTCTCCTCAGCCAATGACAAAACACGCTTAACAAGGGCAACAAAGCCATACGAATGCTTTACGGCCCAGATACAAAAATGGCGCCGCGAAGTGCCGTAAAAGGAAGTCTACTTCCGGGTTCACGACAGCGAGCCGTAAAACAACAAAAGTCCCATTAATTACGAATTTCTAACGAATCAATTAGATTTCCGTTTCAATTTTAGCATGCCTAATGAGTATACTCTTACTTCCATTCGACCCTTATTAATTCGCAACCAGCAATGAGAATAAAGAAAAAGATTCATCTAGAGCAATGGTTCCCAACCTGTGGCTCCCCAGATGTTTTGGCCCACAGCTCCCAGAAATCCCAGCCAGTTCACCAGCTGATAGGATTTATGAGAGTTGAAGGCCAAAACATCTGAGGAGCCACAGGTTCACATTTGAGCATATTGAGTGTCTGTGCCAAGTTTGGTCTAGATCTATCATTGTTTGAGTCCACAGTGCTCTCTGGATGTCGGTGAACTACAACTCCAAACTCAAGGTCAATGCCCACTAAACCCTTCCAATATTTTCTGTTGGTCATGGGAGTTCCGTGTGCCAAGTTTGGTTGACTTCCATCATTGGTGAAGTTCAGAATGCTCTTTGATTGTAGGTGAACTATGAATCCCAGCAACTACAAATGACAACATCAATCCTCCCCCAACCCCACCTATTGTAGTTCAGCCTTCAGTGTCATCTGATAGTAGGGGTGCAGCAGACGCTGAGTCATCAGAATCTGAATGTAGCATGCAATTAGGAGGGACTGATAGTAATGTAAATGCTGAGCAAGCAGAAAAAGGAATGCAAGCGATTCCAGCTGTGAAGGGCTGGAGGAGAGGAAAAGAATTCAGCAGATACTGAATTGGCGGCACCGGTACTCTGGAACTCTCTCCCAGATGACGTCCGTGCCGCCGGGGAGCTCATTCCGTTCCGCAGGGCCTGCAAGACCGCCCTGTTCAGACTGGCCTTCGGCTAGGTGAATTAGCCGAACGTATTCATCTTCTGACCAACACTTTGACACTGGAACGCCATGATTTGACACAACTGTTAATCTCGGGACCAATGTTGTATGTTTTATGTTTTATTGTACGGCAACATGAATGCCACATGTTAGCCGGGTTTTATGCTGTGATCCGCCCCGAGCCTGCTGGGAGGAGCGGAATATAAGAAGGAACAAATAAATAAATAAATAAATATCTCCCTCAAGTTCTGAAGCTTTTGAGGGTTTTCACAGAGATGGGGAAGAAGAGTCAGAAGAGAGTGATACTGAGTTAGATTGGACCTTGGCACATGAAATTAGGGATGTATGTAATGCAGATTCTAGTACTGACACTTTTATGGGCTTTGACAGTGACAAAGACTGGCCCTCTGAAACTTCTGGGAATGACTGGGAAACACTAAGTCTTGAAAGACGCTGGGGAACTTGGAGAGACCCTCAAAGGGTGTCGGCTGCAGAAAGAGAAGCAGCTGCATCTCCTA
This sequence comes from Anolis apletophallus, assembly GCA_030556195.1. Lineage (NCBI taxonomy): Eukaryota > Metazoa > Chordata > Lepidosauria > Squamata > Anolidae > Anolis > Anolis apletophallus. The sequence goes on along the minus strand of JARBWK010000011.1, from coordinate 115,360,765 downwards.
TTCAAGGGGAGTGTTCCTCCTCTGGTGAGTCTGATCTTTAGGGTTATATAATGTGGGCTTTTGGGCGTGACTCCTTGCGGCGAGCAAGGAGTTGTATCTGGTATCCTGTTATCTTGGTATCCTGTTATCTTGGCATCCTGTTATCTTGGCATCCTGTTATCTTGCATCATGTTTCTGATTCCAGTTACTCGTGAGTTAAGGTTTTACTCTGTCACCTTTTTGGGCTGAGATGCTGCTGTTGCTGCTGCTGCAGTTGGGAAAGGTGGGGGGTTTTGGGTTTCAATGTTCTGTTTTCTGTCCAGCTACAGCCATGTGTTCCTAGTGGTGGCGTTTGACTCTGCTGGATCTTCTGTGAGTTTCAAGCTGCAATACTAGTATTGTATTACACTGAGGGAGGTTTGACAATGTGATTTATGGGGATTACGATGTGTGTTATCCCTATACTGTACATTTAGCTCCTGTTGGACCTTGGATTGTCTCCTCGTTCCCTCCGTCATTCTCCTGTCCTTGACTCCGGACCGGTTACAGACTACACTTTTGGATCATCCCATGAAGGACGTCACAGAGGACATCCTGAGTTTGTTTTGGATTCTCCTGCAGTGATTTTTTGGGCTTTCCCTGGGTTTTTTTTGTGGGTTTTTGCTGGATAGGCTAGTCTTTTGTTAGTACAATTCCCAGTGTAATAAACCTTTTGTTACCCCCTTTTACACCTGGGCTTGGCTTTAATTGGCGTCTGCTTCACGACACCACCAGTATTCAAATTTGGGCATATTGGGTAGTTGTACCAAATTTGGCCCAATGAATGAAAATATATATTGCATATCAGAGATTTACATGATTTATTTATTTATTTACTTTGCTTCTAGACCGCCTCTCTCAGCCCGAAGGCGACTCGAGGCGGTGTACAAATGGCAAGAACTGCCCAAGACGAACATATCAATAATTATCAACACAATTCCATCATAAACAAATTAGCAGTTAACGTTAAAAACACAATATCAGCGTCTCATTATTAAATCGGTTTCCAATTGCATCGTCGTCGTTCTGTAGGTTTCAATTTGGTAATCATACTACATCTGCAAATGCCCGGTCTTTATCTTCTTGCAAAATGTCAGGAAGGAGGGGGCTGATCTGATGTCATAAGGAAGGTCGTTCCAAAGCCGAGGAGCCACCACTGAAAATACCCTGTCTCTTGTCCCCACCAATCGTGCCTGTGAAGCAGGCAGGACCGAGAGCAAGACCTCTCCGGATGATCTTAAGCATCTTGAAGGTTCGTAGGGGGAGATGCGTTCGGACATGTAAGTTGGACCAGAACCGTTAAGGGCTTTAAAGGCTAAAGCCAGCACTTTGAATTGTGCCCGGTAGCAAACTGGTAGCCAGTGGAGCTGGCGCAACAGAGGTGTTGTGCGCTCCCTGAGTGCCGCTCCTGTTATCAACCTGGCTGCTGTCCATTGGACCAGTTGAAGCTTCCGAACAGTCTTCAAAGGCAGTCCCACGTAGAGGGCGTTGCAGTAATCTATATGGGATGTAACCAGAGTATGGACCACCGTGGCCAAGTCAGACTTCTCAAGGTATGGGCGCAGTTGGCGCACAAGTTTTAACTTGACGATTCACAACAGTAGCAAAATGACAGTTATGAAGTAGCCATGGAAATGATGTTATGATTGGGAGTCAGCACAACGTGAGGAACTGTATTAAGGGGTCACGGCATTAGGGAGGTTGAGAAACACTGCACTGGAAAGTTCTCCACTAGAAATGGGTTTATTTGTGCATTTTAATTAGTTTTGCACAAGAGACTTGCTCAGAAATTTACATTTGTCTCCTGCTATGACATTCATCATGGCACCCAATAGTTGTAACTTCTGTTGCATCGAGTGGGCTTGTGAATTGGTCAACAGGAGAGTTCCAGTGCAGTCGAAACAAACCGCTTGTAGCTGATTGTTAGAAGTTTTGTCTCCACGGGGAGCCTGCCACTCACTTTGAAAAGAATGCTGGCTTCCTGGAAAATGGCATACAGAGAGCGCTGACAAAAAGTTCACAGAGAGTTTGCCTACAGAAGTCAGTCTTAAATATTTTCCTGCTGCCCACACACTGCGAACCTTTGAGCTTCACCTCCTTCTTTGAAAATCCTGAATGACTTTGAGGAACAGGGAGATCTCCCCCGAGGGAGTGACACTTGCAAGGAAACTCAGAATATCTCGAAAGAGTGTCACACGCAAACATAGTGTTTCTCTATCTAACCCGCACTTCTTCTTTTTTTTGGATCTTCTACAAAAGCCCAGGCAAAGATACAGAAGTATTTGTGCACAATGTTCACAGGAACGTGACCAATCGGGGTCCCCTCCCCAACCCTCCCCGTCACTTTAAATTTTAATGATTTAATGAAAGGGTGATTTTTTTTGAACCCTGAAAAATAAATAATGACAAATGGCTGTTGAAAGGAGAGGGAGAAAAGGATAACATGCTGACAGAAAAATTGCAACAGCAGGAATAATAATTCATGGCATCGTTATTGTCGTTTTTGATAATGATGATGACAATGGTGATAATGATGGTGACAACTATGAAGTTGATGGTGATTAACTATTTCTATCCCATTCTGTATCTAAACCGACCAGGAAAGTCCCCGATCAATTCAGTTTCAACCATTGAATCATTTCAAAAGATTAAAGGTATATTAGTCAATTTGATACATTCAAATATGAAAGCTATAACCAGCTGAAACAGCTTAAGGCAGGGTCGCTCATTAGATAGATCGCGATCTACTGGTAGTTCGCGTAGGGCATCCTGGTAGATCGCAGGCAGGGCGGGAGGAAGGCTCAGTCCTTCTTCCTTTCCTTCCTTCCTTCCTTCCTTCCTTCCTTCCTTCCTTCCTTCCTTCCTTCCTTCCTTCCCTCCCTCCCTCCTTCCTTCCTTCCTTCCTTCCTTTCTCCCCTCCTTCTTGCCTTGCCGACTTTCCTTCCTGTTTCCTCCCTCCCTCCCTCATTCCTTCCTTCCTTGCCTTCTTTCTCTGCCTTGAACATTTGCTGTTAGTTGTGGGGGTTCTGTGTGGAAAGTTTGCTCCAATTCTGTTGTTGGTGAGGTTCAGAATGCTCTTTGATTGTAGGTGAACTATAAATCCCAGCAACTACAACTCCCAAATGACAAAATCATTTTTTTAGTGATGGTCACTCCTTGTAGGTGTCTTGTGGCCACATTTGGGTTACAAAACTTTCAAAATTTCATCATAAATGGAAGCTCCTAATTGGTTCTGTCTTAAAAATTGCCAATAATGAAATAATAATGAAGTTTTGAAAGTTTTGTTAGAGATCTGAAATGTTCACCACCAGAACTTTAGCAACACTGCAGAAGCAAAGCACCAGCGCCACCTAGTGTTCACCACCAGAACTTTAGCAACACTGCAGAAGCAAAGCACCAGCGCCACCTAGTGTTCACCACCAGAACTTTAGTTTTGTAAGTACCCTAACCATTTAGAACAATGATTGCACAGGCCTAGTACTTACATTCACAATAATATGAAGAATTGAAAGCTATATATCAACAGATTCATATGTAATATGAATTACACTCCCCCTGAAGACGCAGGTTCGCAGCTTGGGGGTGATCCTGGACTCATCACTGAGCCTGGAGCCTCAGGTCTCTGCGGTGGCCAGGGGAGCTTTTGCACAGTTAAGACTCGTGCGCCAGCTGTGCCCGTACCTTGGGAAGTCTGACCTGGCTACAGTCGTCCACACTCTGGTCACATCCCGAAAAGATTACTGCAACACACTCTAAGTGGGGCTGCCTTTGAAGACAGTTCGGAAATTACAACTAGTCCAACGGGCGGCAGCCAGATTAGTAACTGGAGCTACATACAGGGAGCATACCACCCCCCTGTTGTGTCAGCTCCACTGGCTGCCTGTCCATTTCTGAGCTCAATTCAAAGTGCTGGTTTTGACCTTTAAAGCTCTATACGGTTCTGGCCCAGCTTACTTGTCCGAACGCATCAGCCTCTACGTCCCACCTCGTAATTTAAGATCATCCGGGGAGGCCCTGCTCTCGCTCCCGCCAACTTCTCAAACGTGGTTGGTGGGGACGAGAGAGAGGGCCTTCTTGGTGGTGGCTCCCTGTCTGTGGAACCCGCTTCCAAGCGACATACGATCAACCCCATTACCCCTAGCATTCAGGAAAAAAGTGAAATCCTAGCTGTGGGACCAGGCGTTTGCATATTAGCACAATACAGCACTTTGGACTGGATTTGTAACAGCAAGTTGATGGTTATGGCTCAATGCTCATGTTATGGACGAAATACTGTTTTTAACTTAAGAGAATGTGTATGATGTGTTAATGTTAATTGTATTTTAATGTGTTTTGATGCTGTATGTTTTTGGTTTTATATTGTACTAGCTGTACCCGGCACGCATTGCCGTGCCCTATTTAGGAGATGCGAGAAAGTCTGAGTATGTAAGGGTTGGAATTGATGTTACTTATGGTCTTGGTGGGGTCATGGCTGTGTCGTTGTGGGTTGTTCTGGTGGGTGGGATGTTGAAGTCCTGGGGAGTTGTCAGTGTGTGGTGCTGCTGGCGTTCTGCAAAGCTTGTGGATATACAATGTTTTTTGTCTTTCCGTCTGCTGTGTTGATGGAAAGGTTCTGTGGTTTCCCAACTCTGGATTTGAAAAAAGAAACTGTGTTTCTGTTCTGGCGTTTGTTCTGTCCTTTTTTGTTTGATGTATGTAGTGTTGCGAGTGTGTCGTCTGATGCTGTTCTTTTTAGGAGGCATGGCTTGTCTTTTGGGTCAGCTTATGCCTGTGTGGAAGGAAGGAATGGCATACAAATGGGTTGAGCACTAGACACAAGGTTGTGTTATGTGCGTATTGTGTTGTGTGCAGGTATTACTTTTTTGGTGAGTTAGTGGGTGTGTGGTGGCATTGTGGGTGGTAGTATGTTGTGGAATGCTTGTGTGGGTGGGGTGTTTTGGGTGTTTGTGTGTGTTTGTAGAGTATCAGTGCAGTGTTGTGTTGTGGTTGGAGTATAGGTGGAGTTGGGTTTTGTTTGTGGTGGTGGTAGGTGTTGTGTGTGCGGGGTCCCGTAAGGTTGGGGGGATGGGTTGTGATAGGAAGTTGTGTTGTGTGGGTAGGAATTGCTGGAGAATTGCTCCCTCATAGAGTTTGGTTTTGTCAGTTTAACCCTCAAACACCAACTGACTGAACTGAAATCACTCAGCATTCTATCCTAGCCTTGGCTGGCTGTGCCCAGCGTTACTATGGTTACTCAGCCTCCCTGCATTTTGTGTGGGCCGATGTTGTCCAATGGGTTTCGCTGGCTGCCGCAGAGGATGCTGGGAAATGTAGGTTTTTTTGTATCTTTGTTTTGGGAGCCTTCTAGGTTTTGGGGGGGAAAGTTTCTTTGCTAAAAACCTTCCTTGCCTGAGGCCTATTTGTGTTGGCAAGCTTGGTGTCTCTGCCTTGGAAGGTTTCTCTGTCTCTGTCAGTCGTTCGACGACGGGACCTCCTTTATATAATAGATTTATTATGTTGGCATCTAATTGTGCCTTTTGTTAGGCTGCTCCGAGTCCCCCCTCGGGGGGTTGAGAAGAGCGGGGTAGAAATGTTGGAAATAAGTAAATAAATAATAGTGACATATGGAATTCATGGAAACTTACAGGGTTCTACTTCAACTTAAACACGTTGATGGCCACCCATCATTCTGTGTAGACAGCAGAGTGGCAAACATTTCTTGCTCTCAAGACCAGAATTTCCCGCTGGTTGTGTGTAGCTTTCAGTGTCTTGCGACAAGTTTAAGGAATTCCCCCGAATTAATAGCAATGTTGCTGTGACAGACCCAACCTTTACCTTCTTCTTGGTAAAGTTCACTTAGCTAGAAATGCATTAAAACTCAGCTGCTCGAACTGCAAGTTAATACGGAGCATTGCAAAACTACTTTTAGCAGAAAAGGTCAGGGAGGCAGTGAGAATAAAAGCCATTAAATGGACTCAGGCAGCAAGGTAATGGGAAAACGAGAAAGAATTTAGGCTAAACATGTTGCGGCTGTGACGAGGCTACTTGTGAATATGCAGAGAGTCAGGAGAGCAATTTTGTAGATAAGTGTTTAGCAAAGGCTCAGAAAAACTTCAAATGAGCTTTCAATATCTTAGGATGTCGGTTTCTGGTTCTAAATGCAGCCGCGTCTTTACAGGAGGCGTTTGTTACTTTCCGAGCCTCCCATCCTTTTCCTTCAGTGGCTTAAATTGTCGTACTGTGGTACTTACACCTCATTTCTAAGCACATTTATTTAATGGATTCCAGAGACTTGGAGACAATTTCTTTTTTCAAATCAACAAGCTTATTAGGACTGTTCAGAACAGAACCGAAATGTCTAGTACATCTTTTTCAGTGAGAGGCAGACAATTGCCCGGTAGGCTTCCTAAGCTAGCGAGAGCTGCTCCACACTCCAAAAAGTAAATTAAAACACCTGCCTAGAATACCATATTCGGAACATTAATACAGGGAATTAATGCGGCTTTCTTTATTACAAACTCAAATAAAGTAACTCGCACGGTTCACGCCTCCAATGGAATCTAAAAAATGCAATACTTAAAGCATGGCTAGAGCTCAAGTAATTAAGATTTCATGTCTGGTATCAATCCTCTGTATCAATACTCCGTTCTACCCGTTTTCCATAAAACTATCCTCTAAGCCGCCTGAGGGCTTGCCCTAAGACTCTAAACTATCTAGTCCGTGACCTGCTTTTTGCCAACGACGCTGCCCTTGTCGCCCAATCAGAAGTACCCCTGCAGCGCCTCACATCTTGCTTTGCAGCAGCTGCAGAACTGTTTGGGCTGGAAGTCAGCCTGAAGAAAACGGAAGCCCTCTACCAGCCCGCACCACAGGAAGAACACCATCATCCCCACGTCAGCATAGGCACATCTGTGCTTAAGTCCGTTCAGCAGTTCACCTCCCTGGGAAGCATCATCTCTTCAGATGCCAAGATTGACAAAGAGATAGATCACAGATTATCAAAGGCATAGAGTGCATTTGGAAGGCTTCACAAAAGAGTCTGGATCAACAAGAACCTGAGGCAAAGCACCAAAATCAGTGTGTACAGAGCTATCATACTGTCTATCCTCCTCTATGGGTCTGAAACATGGGTCACCTATCGCCAACACCTACGACTCCTCGAACACTTTCATCAGTGCTGTCTTCGCACAATCCTAAATATACACTGGACTGACTATGTGCCGAATGTTGCTGTCCTTGAGCAAGCAGGGGTCACCAGCGTTGAGGCCATGCTATTGAGAACTCAGCTACGCTGGGCAGGACGGGTCTCTAGAATGGAGGACCACCGCCTCCCAAAGATACTACTCTATGGTGAACTCACCACGGGTCAGCGCAAGAGAGGCGCCCCCAAAAGAGATATAAGGACTCCCTGAAACAACATCTCAGGCTCGGCCAGATTGATCACCAACAGTAGTCCACCCTGGCCTCACATCGGGAGGTATGGAGACGCACTATCCACAATGCTGCGGACTCTTTCGAGAAGACATGCCGAAAGAGTCTCAAAGAGAAACGACAATGCAGAAAGAACCACAACTTGGAAACAACATCACCCAAGGAGACTTTCTGCTGTGCGTTCTGCAACCAAACTTGCCTATCTGAGATTGGCCTTTTTAGTCATCAACGCACTTGTAAAAAGCATGGGATGAGTCCCTCCTGAATCTTTGTTCGTCAGTGTTTTTCAACCTTTTTTTGAGCCGCGGCACATTTTTTACATTTACAAAATCCTGGGGCACACCACCAACCAAAATGACACAAAATGACACTCTAACACAGTAATACATATAGTTAATATGTTTTTAAATGTATTTATACACTCAGTGTGAAACCTAGGCCTGTTTCGATGAACACAACATAGATATCCTGGCAGGAATGGCAGAAAGACACACAAGACTGTTTTGCTCAACAGCTGGGAGTTATAGTTCACCCACAATCAAAGAGCATCCTGAACTCCACCAATGATGGAATCGAATCAAACTTCCCACACAGAACTCCCATAACCAAGAGAAAATGCTATAAGAGTTTGGTGGACATTGACCTTGGGTTTTGGAGTTGTAGTTCACCTATATCCAGAGAGCACTGTGGACTGAAACAATGTTGGATCAGGACCAAACTTGGCATGAATACTCAATATGCCCAAATGTGAACACAGATGGAATTTGGGGAAAATAGACCTTGACATTTGGGAGTTACAGTTTCTGGGATTTATAGTTAACACACAATCAAAGAGCATCCTGAACTCTTGCAACAATGGGATTGAACCAAACTTGGCCTATTGAACTCTCATTACCAACAGAAAGTACTGAAGGGGTTTGCTTGGGAGTTGACCTTGAGTTTGGAAGTTGTTATGTTATGTTGTTGTTTGTTTTCTTTCCAGAATCACAATGTTGGAAGGAGGCTCACCACCTTAAGGTCCCTAAAACAGGCATGGGAAAACTTGGGCCCTCTGGGTGCTTTGGACTTCAACTCCCACCATTCCTAACAGCCTGAGGGCCTTTTCTGCTTAAGTGGCTGAGGGGGGAAGGGCCTGAGGCTGCTAGGAATGGTGGGAGTTGGAGTCCAAAACACCTGGAAGGTCCAAGTTTGCCCATGCCAGCTTTCGACAGAGACCTCTTCCTCCCCCTCCCCCTTCGCGCCCTTTCTTCCCCCTCTTGCCCAACACTTACTTTTTCTTCTCCACTTGGGCTCCCGTCTTCCCAGCCTTGTTCTACTCGATTTACTCACACTGCCGCTTCTGCCATCATTTTGATCCGAGGGGGCAGCGTGAGCGTGTTCAGGAGGGAAGGGGGGAGGGGAGGGAGGAAGACGTGGGGCGAGTCTGCGCAGTAGCGCCCGCACGGGTCACGTCTTCCTCCCTCCCCCCTCTCGCAGAGGTGGCAGTGTGAGCAAAGCGAGCAGAGCGAGGCTGGGAAGAAGGGAGCCCGAGTGGAGAAGAAAAAGTGTTCGGCAGGAGGGGGAAGAAAGGGTGTTGGAGGTTCCAATTTCCCACGGCACACCTGATGATCGCTCATGGCACACCAGTGTGCCAATGCACACTGGTTGGGAAACACTGTTCTAAGTCATGGTGTTTGCAAAAAATAATTATGGCTATGGAGGAACAGCTAAATTCTCAGTAACACATTCCTTCCGAATGTTGGAAGCACAAAAAATCCATCTGTGTACCATAAATAATTATTACGCTTTCCTAGGTCATGTCCCACAAGATAAGCCTCACATACAAGAGCAATTTGAGACCCAAACTTAAGATATGCATATACCAATAAAATTATGGGGGTCATATCCTTCTATAGGCCAGAACATGCATCTAGATCGGCCTGTGCAAACAGAAGAAGCAGTAATGGTTATAGAGCATAATGAACAGCAGCAAAGACACGTAAGGTCAGAGAGGTCCACTGAATACCATTCTGGCAATGTGTTTAAGGTTCAGAGAGAGTCGCTGTTTCAAGCAAGCACCAGGCTGTTTTAATTCTGCTAAAGCAAGGGGGGAAAATAGAACTGACATTACATACTAAGTCATTGAGAAGAGGCAGTTGTCCTTTTGCTGGAAGGTTCTGAACTCTCTATGCAGGGGCGGTCTAAGGTAATTTATTTATTTATTTATTTATTTCAGGAGTTTACCTCGCTCTGAGGGGGAGACTCAGTGTGGTTTATTCAAGTTTTGGCCTACAACTCCACAGCCAATACCAGCACAATCTCGATGACTACATAATAACAATATAAAACCCCCAAAAACCCCTTCAACAGTTAAGATACATTAAAATACATTAAAACAGTTGCCTTGGCATCATACACATTCATTCCAGATTAAAACCATGTTCAGTCCATAAAAGCACTGGTCCTCTTCATCTACTTTCTATTTAAAATCCAATCCTAAAATGCTGCCTAGTGCTGGTGAGCAAACGCCTGGTCCCACAGCCAGGATTTTACTTTTTTCCTGAATGCCAGGAGGGATGCGGTGGATCGTGCATTGATAGGGAGCGCATTCCACAGATGGGGGGGCCACCGCCGAGAAGGCCCTATCCCTCGTCCCCACCAACCGCATCTGGGAATTAGGTGGGAGCGAGAGCAGGGCCTCCCCGGATGACCTTAGATTACGAGGTGGGACGTAGCGGCCGATGCGTTCGGACAGGTAAGCTGGGCCAGAACCATATAGAGCTTTAAAGGTCAAAACCAGCACTTTGAATTGGGCTCGAATTGGACAGGCAGCCAGTGGAGCTGATACAACAGGGGGGGGGTATGCTCCCTGTATGTCACTCCAGTTAGTAATCTGGCTGCCTCCCTTTGGACTAGTTGGAGTTTCCGAACCATTTTCAAAGGCAGCCCCACGTAGAGTGCGTTGCAGTAATCTATTCGGGATGTGACCAGAGCGTGGACCATCGTAGCCAGATCAGACTTCCCGAGGTACAGGCGCAGCTGGCGCATGAGTCTTAACTGTGCAAAAGCTCCCCTGGCCACCGCCGAGACCTGGGGTTCCAGGCTCAGCGATGAGTCCAGGATCACTCCCAGGCTGCGAACCTGCGTCTTCAGGGGGAGTGTGACCCCATCCAACACAGGCTGTAACCCTATGCCCTGTTCGGCCTTTCGACTGACCAGGAGGACCTCTGTCTTGTCTGGATTAAGTTTCAATTTGCTAGCCCTCATCCAGTCCGACACAGCGGCCAAGCACCGGTTCAAAGTCTGGACAGCCTCCTTGGTGACAGGTGGGAAGGAGTGACAGATCAGGACGTCATCTGCGTACAGATAACACCTTACTCCAAAACTCCGAATGATCTCTCCCAGCGGTTTCATGTAGATGTTAAATAACATCGGGGACAGTACTGAACCCTGAGGGACTCCAGAGAACAACAGCTGTGGAGCCGAACAGGTGTCACCCAATGACACCTTCTGGGTACGACCTTCCAGGAAGGATTGGAGCCACTGCAAAGCAGTACCCCCAAGCCCCATGTCTGCAAGGCGACCCAGAAGGATACCGTGGTGAAGGGTATCGAAAGCCGCTGAGAGGTCCAGCAGAACCAACAGGGACACACTCCCCCTGTCGAGCTCCCGGTAATTTTAAATGGTAAGCAAACATTATTTTGCCCCCAAATTATTTTGATGCCCCCTCCACGCATGCCCAGAAGCTTCTGTGCGCAGGCACAGAAGCCTGTAAACACAACACTCCCTCTTCTATTCTACCCCTCCCTTTCCCTTGCCCCCCCCAAGTTCCCTGCCTTGTCCACATCCACACACACACCCCAACACCTATTACTTCATCTTTGCCACAGCAGACATGTTTGCTGCCTTGGGAAGAAGTGAAAGCCGAAGACAAGGGATGCGTGGAAAGAAGGAGGAGGAGGGCGCGGATGGGGTGAGGGAGACAGACCGTGCTGGGAAGCGAAAGGCAAAGGGAGAAGGGGCCGCCTTACCCAGAACCCCGCCTGGCTGCCTGCGCTTGGGGGAGGGAGGTCCACAGGGAAGAAGGCAAGGCAAAGAAAGGCGGGCGCCATGGGTTGGCTAACGGAGCTGCTGCTGCTTGCCTGCAATCCGCCCAACTTCAGCACCCTGCCGGCAAGGAAAGAGAGAGCGAGAGCGAGATTGAGGGAGAAGGGAGGGAGGGAGGGGAGGGAAGGAAGAAGCGGGGGGAGGCTTCGGCGAGGCGGGCTCAGACCAAGCACTGGCCCCGGCGGATCAGCTGGAGTTTCCCTGCTTCTCCCCAGCATGTCTCACGAAGGACCCCCTCCCCTCCCGTGATTGAGGAGACTCCGAGGAAAGGAGGGAGTGGGTGGCTGGTGGCTAAAGAGGAGGCCGAAGGGGGCGGGGGCTGGCAGGGATGGGGGCTGGAGGCGGGGAGGAGGCACCAGGGCCACATCCTGTGTGGATGGCAGGGAGGGAGGCAGGCAGGGAGGGAGAGGGAGCGGAACATCGGCCGGACGCTGTCTGGCGGGCGGGGGAATGTGCCCTTTACCCAGATGGCGCCCCACGCAGCGGCGTCCTTTGCGTACTGGTAGGACCGCCCCTGTCTCTATGACCTGGCTACTCTTTGAGATGGAAAACCTCTGAGGTGATAAGGGGCTTCCCTTGGCAGAGAATACCCCAAGAGGCTAACTACGTGGAAGCTTCTCTTGAAAAGGATCAGGTAGTAGGCGATGGGGAAATTCCTTAGTTTGAAACATTGGACAGCAGTAGAAAGCACTGATGGACAATGCAAGCCAGGGTGCTCATTAGGTCGATCGCGATCGACCAGTCGATTGCGGTGGCGGAATTGATCATTGCTGCCATGACATCACGCGCACCCATTTTCCCTACCTTTTGGCGGGAACAAGAGAGGCGTGGCTGGCTGGTGCTCCTTCTCTCATGGCGCCCCCTCCTTCCCTCTGCCCTCCTACTTCTCCCCTCGCCTGCTTCCATTGCTTGCAGGCAAGGGGATTGGGCCTGGGTGGCAAGCGGCTTTTCGCTGCCCCTCATGCGAAGCAGGGAAAGGAAGCTGCGAAGCCCATTCCCTGCCTGGGCGAGGAGGCCCTGGAGTGCTTCCTGGCCACCCTCCTCGCTGCCAGCCAGCACGGCGTGACTCTGCTCCGCAAGGTAAGTGAACTATACATCCCAGCAACTCCAACTCCCAAACGTCTCAGTCTATTTTCCTCAAATTTCCCCAGTGTTCACATTTGGGCCTATTGAGGATTCATGCCAGGTTTGGTCCAGATCCATCATTATTTGAGTCCACAGTGCTCTCTGGATGTAGGAGAACTACAACTCCCAAACTCAAGGTCAATGCCCAGCAAACCCTTTCAGTACTTTCTGTGAGAGTTCAGTGTGCCAAGTTTGGTTAAATTCCATCATTGGTGGAGTTCAGGATGCCCTTTGATTGTGGGTTAACTAGAAATCCCAGCAACTACAGCTCCCAAATGACAAAATCAATGGCTTCAAACTACAAGAAAGGAGATTCCTCCTGAATGTGAGGAAAAACTTCCTAACTGTGAGAGCTGTTCAGCAGTGGAACTCTCTGCCTCAGAGTGTGGTGGAGGCTCCTTCTTTGGAGGCTTTTAAACAGAGGCTGGGTGGCCATCTGTCTGAGGTGCTTTGATTGTGATTTTGCTGCATGAAGGCAGAAGGTCCTTGGACTAGAGATGGTTATTATTATTATTGTTATTATGGCTGGATGGCCATACATACAAATAATCCTTAATAAATTTGAAAATTGTTATATGTTTTACATTTTTGTAGTGGGTAGGGAGATCATTTTGACTTGGTTGTTTTATAAGTAGCTCACACGCTGAAAAAGTGTGAGCACCCCTGATGTAAGCCATACTAGGCTGGATGAAGAAATAGTGTGTCATGGCACAAAGGCACCGTGTCCTCTGTAACCTAAGCACGAGTGCTTGGAAGTTGTCATCTGTGAAAGATTTCAACTCTGAGTTGGATATGATCTTCTCAAACTGTGCTCTGGGGAGCCCTTGGGCCTCCATGAGAGATGTTCAGCGGCTCCGTGCATGCTCCACCTCCTCTCGGGTCCTTCTCCTCCCTCTCCTGCTCCTCCCGAAAGCTGGATGGCCCTCTGTTAGGGGTGCTTTGATTGTGTTTCTCCTGCATAGCAGAAGGGGATACACTGGATTGCCCCAGGAGTCTTCCATTGAAATATTAAGATTATGTTGGTTAAAATTGTTCTTCATTTTAAGTATTGGAGGGGTTTTTTTTGCATTGTGTGAATTAGTTTACACAAACACTCTCCATCTTTGTCTTACAGGCCTGCCCCACACCTGAAATATATATCTATATATATAAAGGAAGAGTCGTCATGGAACGACCGTCCCAAACAGAGAAACCGTACAACGCAGAGACACCAAACTTGCCAACAGAAATAGGCCTCAAGCAAGGTACGTTTGTAGCAAAGAAACTTTCCTCCCCAAAACCTAAAAGGCCCCCAAAACAACAAGTAAAAAACTACATTTCCCAGCATCCTCCGGGGCTGCCAACGACTCTCCCAGCCTCTACATTCTGACAACATGATTGGCTGCCAATAAGGGCGGATTTGCATAACTCCTGTACTGGCCAGCCAACATGAACATTCCAACCCATAATAAACTGTCAGAGGAGGATAAGGCAAAGGGCTGAGGCACAAACACAAACACCCAATTCACATCCCACAGAAAATTTACACCCCTACAAACCACAGACCATGCCCACAATTGACAGTAAGGCTCCATTAACTTAATTTCCCTGACTAGGCCTCACTTAATGGAATGCTGTTTACGCTCTGAATTGACAGTAAGTCTTCATTAACTTGATTCTCCCAACTAGCCCTCAGCTCATTGGACATTGTGTATGGCCTGAATTGACAGTAAGGCTTCATTAACTTGCTGTTCCTGACTAGGCCTCAGCTCATGGGATGCTGTGTATGGCCTGAATTTACAGTAACCTACCTTGGCACACAGAGCCCCTATGACCCACGCTACATTCTACTACAGTTTGGAGGAGGGTGGACCATGGATTATGAGACTTGAAGTACCTCCATGGATAATGGGATTTGTAGTACTTCAAAACCCATCATTCCCCACAGATCACTGTGTCCAAGAACCAAGACCGATAAAGACCAAACTTGGCAAACAATGCACCCCATGACCCACACTCCATCCAACTGCAGATTAGAGGAGGACACACCATGGATAATGGGATTTCAAGTACCTCCATTCACTTCCAAAGTACCCCACCCACACACGTATCAACCTCTACATCAACACAGCAGATGGAAAGACAAAAAACATTGTATATCCACAAGCTATGCAGAATGCCAGCAACACCACACAACAACAACTCCACAGGACTCCAACATCCCACCCACCAAAACAACCCACAACAACACAGCCATGACCCCAACAACACCATAAATAACAACAACTCCAACCCTTACATACTCAGACTTCCTCGCATCTCCAAAATAGGGCACAGCAACGCGTGCCGGGTACAGCTAGTATACACTAGCTGAGGACCCAGCGGTGCCCGGGTTATTGAAGGTAGGCATTGTGTGCCAAGGTTGGTTCCCATTAGATGTGTATGTGGCTTGCAGTGGTCTCAGGAACTTAGTGAAGGTACTGTGAGTCCCATTGGCCATGGTCCACCCCCCTCCAAACAGCACCAGGATGTAGAGAGGGTCTTGGGGGCTCTGTGTGTCACATTTGGTCTTGATCATTCTCTGGATGAGGGTTGCAGCGGTTTCTGGAAGTGAGGGAAGGTACTGGAAGTCCCATCATCCATGGTCCCCCGTTCTCCAAACTTCACCACGATGTAGAGTGGGTCATGGGGGCTCTGTGTGCCAAGTGTGGTCTTGATCAGTCATTGGATGAGGGTCACGGCGGTCTCAGAAAGTGAGTGATGGTACTTCAACTCCCATCATCCGTGGTCCATCCCACTCAAAACTGCACCAGGATGTAGAGTGGGTCATGGGTACTCTGTGTGCCAAGTTTGGTCCTGATTCGTCATTGGTGTGGGCCACAGTGCTCTAAGGAATGAATTAAAGTACTGCAAGTCCCATCATCCATGGTCCATCCTCCCTCAAACTGCACCAGGATGTAGGGTGCATCTTGGGGGGTCTGTGTGCCAAGTTTGGTCTTGATCTGTCATTGTTGTGGGCGTAGTTAGGAAAATCAATTTGAGGAAGCCTAACAATATCCCACGAGCTAAGGCCTAGTCAAGAAAATCAAGTTAAGGAAGCCTTGCTGTCAATTTTGGGCCTGGTCTGTTATTTATAGGGGCTACAGTGTTGTTTGGGAAGTGAATGATGTGAAGGTACTGCAAATCCCATCATTCGTGGCCCATCCTGCCCTAAAACCACACCAGGTTGTGAAGTGGGCCATTGCCCCCTGTTTGCCAAGTTTTGTCCTGATCCGTCATTGATGTGGGCCGCAGTGGTTGACTGCCTGAGGCCTTTCCTTTTCCCTCCGGCTTGCCTTAGAATGTTGGAGTTCTGAGGCTGGCCAATCGGTGTCCTTTATGCAAATAATTCCACAGTGCCAACCAATCTAAACGCTGGCACATATTCCTCCCTCCGCACCACCGCCCGCAAACACTGACTTTTATTATATACATAGATAGATAGATTACATATAATATAATATATAGTAAACATTTCTTGGGGTGCTATGAGAAACATTTGGTCCAAAAATGATTCCAGGGTTTAAAGAATTTGAGAACCTCTGGTCTACGGCATCTGAGTTCATCATCATCATCATCTGAGGGTTGATACCGAGAGCAATAATACAAGCTCTCTGATTGTGGGAGCTGGGGAAGTTCCTGGAGTCTTCCTGGGGAGTAAGTTCATAAGTAGGTGGAAAGGTTTGTTTATGATGGTTTTCTGTAACCAAGTCAATTTCCTAAACTGTTGACATACAAATATTGGAGTCTTAGGCTATGACCGCTGCTAGTAGGCATGAGAAAAATGAAACGGAAATTAAAAGGATTCGTAAGAGATTCGTATGTAATGGGACTTTTGAGGTTTTACGTATCGCTGCCGCGATCCCGGAAGTAGACTTCCTTTTACGGTCCTTGAGGCCAACAATTTGCGTTATGATCGTGAGAAATTCTTAAGTATTAATTAATTAATTATTGTACTACTCACTTCTCCCTGTCTTCTCCCCCTCATTTCCTTCCCGCCTTCATTCAGCTTCTTCTTTTTCCCGCATTTCTATGGGGAACTGGAAGTGACGCTGCTGCTAGGTAGGCTAGGCAATGCATTCTGGAAAGTGTAGTCCTCCAGACTTCCCCCTCCTTCTCTTCCCCGTTGCTCTGCTGCCATGCCCCATCGCAGGGGCCTGCTTCACACACACACACACACGCGCGCGCGCTTCTCCTCCTCTCTCTCCAGGCTTCCCCCCTCCTTCTCTTCCCCGTTGCTCTGCTGCCATGCCCCATCGCAGGGGCCTGCTTCACACACACACACACGCGCGCGCTTCTCCTCCTCCTCTCTCTCCAGGCTCCCCCCTCCTTCTCTTCCCCGTTGCTCTGCTGCCATGCCCCATCGCAGGGCCTGCTTCACACACACACACACACACGCTTCTCCTCCTCTCTCTCCAGGCTTCCCCCTCCTTCTCTTCCCCTGTTGCTCTGCTGCCATGCCCCATCGCAGGGGCCTGCTTCACACACACACACACACAGCGCGCTTCTCCTCCTCCCTCTCTCAGGCTTCCCCCCTCCTTCTCTTCCCCGTTGCTCTGCTGCCATGCCCCATCGCAGGGGCCTGCTTCACACACACACACACGCTTCTCCTGACTCGCTCAGGCTCCCCCCCTTCTCTTCCCCGTTGCTCTGCTGCCCTGCCCCATCGCAGGGTGCCAGCTTCCCACACACTCGCGCGCGCGCGCTCCTCCTCCTCTCTCTCCAGGCTTCCCCCCTCCTTCTCTTCCCCGTTGCTCTGCTGCCATGCCCCATCGCAGGGCCTGATTCACACACACACACACGCTGCGCGCGCTCTCTCCTCCCTCTCTCTCAGGCTTCCCCCTCCTTCTCTTCCCCGTTGCTCTGCTGCCATGCCCCATCGCAGGGGCCAGCTTCACACACACTCACGCGCGCGCTTCTCCTCCTCTCTCTCCCTGCGCTCTCTCAGATGCTTCTCTTCCCCGTTGCTCTGCCATGCCCCATCGCAGGGGCCAGCTTCAGCCCTCCAGGTACGTGTTTTGGACTTCAACTCCCACCATTCCTCACAGCCTCAGGCCTCTTCCTTTTCCTCTCAGCCTGGGCAAACTTGGGCCCTCGCTCCCTCAGGATCGGGGTGAGAGAGAGGCAGCGAGGAGCGAGGGGGGGGGCTCCTCCTCCCTTTTTTTGCTGCTTCCAAGAATAGAATACCCCCTCCCCTCCCTCCCTCCCTCCTTCCTATTTGGAGAGTCCCATCTAGAATTCAGTGTGGTTTATTCAAGTTTTGGCCTACAACTCCCAGAAATCCCAGCCAATTTACCAGCTGTTAGGATTTTTGGGAGTTGTAAACAAACTCCATCTGGAATGCGCATGCTCGGGCATACGAATTACTAACGAATTTCGTTAGTACTTAAGTTACATTTCCGAAATTTTTTGGGAAATTTTTTGTAAGTCTTTGATATACTAATCAACCCCCCCCCCCCCCATTTGATATAAGAATCGCCATTTTAGGATTCTAAAACATGCCTAGCTGCTAGTTGTTCTTCTCTTTTGTCTTACTTTTCAAAGTTTTCCGACAAATTCCGTGTTCCAGAGCCCTGTACGTTTTCCTCCCAAAATTTAGTGCGGACATCAAGCACCTGCAGGAGGAATTTATGGTGCTCATTTCTATCTCAAGAGATAGCGCTACAAATTTCTGCCTTCCTCTGACTTTTTGTTCTTGTCGGATTGTGGGAAGGTACATTAACTGGGGAAGTAGGAGAATAAGTGCCAGAACCATATTTTGCCATTTCTACAAAAACCCACCAATGCATGTTTAAAATGTAACATTTCCAATTGTATGATATTGAAAGGTCTTTTGGGTAACTGAAAGATAATTTGGAAGACCAGACAAATCAGTGAAGGATGAGCACATCAACGGCTAAAAGTCACAATCCCTTTTGCACACCTTAGAGCAGTCTTTCTCAACCAGTGTGCCGTGGCACACTAGTGTGCCGTGACAGACCTCCTGCTGTGCCGCGAGAAAAGCTCTCTCTGTCCCCCTTCCTCCCCCTCCTGCGAACTCCTGCTGCTTGGGGGAGGAGGAAGGGCCAGGAAGTAGCGAAGAAAGAAGGGACCGGGCACCGCCTCCTCAGCCATTTCCCCAGCCAGCCTCAATCCGCCATGACTCCCACCATGACTCTCGCCCCTCGCTCACTGAAGCGTGTGGAGGAGCCCCGCCCACTGAAGCCCGTCACCGCTCATGCTCCTCATGCTCCTCCTCTGTAGGAGACCTGAAGCTGGGGGGGAGGGGCAGGGCATGGCGCCTGTAGGAGAGCTGAAGCTGGGGGGGAGGGCGGGGCATGGCACGGCCTGGCTCTGCCCTCCCCGGCTTCGGCACTCCCAGCAGCTTCTCCAGCCTTGAGGGGAGTGCCAAGCCAGCATTGTGCTGGCTCTGGCACTGCTGGCTTGGCACTGCCCCCTCAAGGCTGGAGCAGCTGCTGGGAGAGGTGAAGCTGGGGGTAGGGGCGGGCATGGCACAACCTGGCTCCACCCTCCCCGGCTTTGGCACTCAAGCAGCTGCTCCCAGCAGGCCACCAACCCCAGCCGTTCTTTACTGTGTTAGAGTGTCATTTTGGTTGGTGATGTGCCCCCGGATTTTTTTAATGTTAAAAGTGTGCCGCGGCTCAAAAAGGTTGGGAAACACTGCCTTAGAGCAGGGGTGGGCAACCTACGGCCCACGGGCCAGATGCAGCCCGGCAGCTGATTCTGTCCAACCCGGGGAGAAGGGCGTCAGGGGCGGGGCCAAGAGGAAGGGGTGTCACTGCCACCATCCCATCGCGAGCTCTGTGGGGTCTGTGTCGGCAGACAGGCTGGAGGAGCGGCGGCTTTGGAGTGCCTGACATCCAAGTGCCACCTCTGTGTTGATGGAGGCAGGCAGGATTTTCCCCGGGTACTGGATGTGGGGGGTCGGGAGCAGGTGAGGGTTTTGCCCTCCTTTCTGCTAGAGATCCCTGTGTACAACTAGTGGGCCACTGTGTGACACAGAATGCTGGACTAGATGGGCTGAGGCCCGATTCAGCATGGCTCTTCTTATGTTCTTATCCCTGGAGGCGATCCGGGCCTGCAGCGGGAGCATTCGGCGACCTATGGCGGCTGATCGCCCTGGCAACCCGTAAGACTTGATCGTCTTCCGGGTCGCCAGGGTGATCAGCCGCCTCAGATCACTGACTGCTCCCCCTGCAGGCCTGGATTGCCTCCAGGGATGGCAGGCACTCCATGGCAGGGCAATCAGCTGGGGAATGGCTGGGGGCGAGAGCGGGCAGAGACCTGCAGCCTCCGATCGCCTGCTGCTCTGCTCTCCTCTGCTGTGGCGGCGGCTGGGTCCGCTTTGCCATCCTCTGGGCTGGGTCCATTGGGCCATTCCATCTTGGTTCGCACCTTGTCTTCTTGAATTTAATTTAATTTAATTTAAGTGGTTTTTATTTGCATTTTATAGTAATTTTATAATAATATAATAATTATAAATTAAATAATATAATATAATGTTATATTATAATTTCAATATATTATAATGTCTATATATATATACTATAATATAATAATTATGATATTAATACTAATAATATATGAATATTTCTTGATATATTAATATGAATATTAATGATGTATAATATATAGTAAATATAGTAAATAATAAATAAATTATGTAGATTAGACTGTAGTTCCGCCTTTAGGTGCGGCCCTCCATAATATTTTTTTGGCTCTCGTGTGGCCCCTTGGAAAAAAAATTGCCCACCCTGCCTTAGAGCTAGCATACCATCGAAGACTGACTATTAGAAGCTACAACCAGAGATGGCTAAAACATGCAGCTGGATACGATGGTGAAAAAGTAGGCCCAAGAAATTGGCAACCAATTTAAGATAGTTGCCTGGGGGCATCCATATTAGGATCTCATTTTCAAGGGGGCATGCCTAAGGAGTAAGCCTGAGAGAATTGAGGGAGTTAGGATTGGCTGGCAGAGAAGGGCGGAGCCTAACTTAGAAAAAGAAAAAAAAAATCCATTTTAAACTCTGACAGCAGTTTATTTTATTTATTTACTTTATTTCTACAACCTTCTCCCACAGGGAGTATGGGAGTCAGAGGAAAAGTAGGGAGGAGTGTTAGAGAGCAGTGGGGGAGTTAGTGTTAAAGAAGCCTGAAAGTGGTCAGGTAGCTAGCAGAGTTAGGTTCTATAGCTGTCAGGAAGATAGTGTGTAGAGGTGTCGAGAGTTAGATCCAAAGTAGGACCAGGCAGAGGAGATCCTGTCAGTAAATTATTGGAGGGAGAAAAAGAGTGGTATTTTGCAATGAAGATTTGAACTGTTTAAAGAGGTGATTCTCAATGAGGGCGCTACCACCCCCTGTTGGGCGGTTGCCCGTTCCAGGGGGGCTGTAACAGCCTCTGATGAAATTGGGGGGGGGGCACTGAAGCCCAGTAAGGGGGCGGTGGCATTACCCTGGCATTCGGTTGCCACTTGTCCCGTTGGCGTGGGCGGAGTGAGGAGAGAGGAAGGGGTAGGCATTGCCTGGAAACAGCAGTGCCCACCCCCTTCACCTCAGCTCTGCCCATGCCAACGGGGCTGTATGGCATGAGCGGAGTTGAGGAGAGGAAGGGGGCGTGTTCTGCACAGCGCCGATCCTTTTCCTCTCTTCAGAACTCTAACAAAACTTTCAAAACTTCATTATTATTCATTACTGGCTATTTTTAAGACAGAATCAATTAGGAACTGCCATTAATAATGCAATTTTGAAAGTTTTGTTAGAGTTCTGAAATGTTCACCACCAGAACTTTAGCAACACTGTAGAAGCAAAGCACCAGCGCCACCAGGTGTTCACCACCAGAACTTTAGCAACACTGTAGAAGCAAAGCACCAGCGCCACCTAGTGTTCACCACCAGAACTTTAGCAACACTGTAGAAGCAAAGCACCAGCGCCACCTAGTGTTAACCACCAGAACTTTAGCAACACTGTAGAAGCAAAGCACCAGCGCCACCTAGTGTTAACCACCAGAACTTTAGCAACACTGTAGAAGCAAAGCACCAGCACCACCTAGTGTTCACCACCAGAACTTTAGCAACACTGTACAAGCAAAGCACCAGGGCCACCTAGTGTTCACCACCAGAACTTTAGCAACACTGTACAAGCAAAGCACCAGCGCCACCTAGTGTTCACCACCAGAACTTTAGCAACACTGTACAAGCAAAGCACCAGCGCCACCTAGTGTTCACCGCCAGAACTTTAGCAACACTGTAGAAGCAAAGCACCAGCGCGCCACCTAGTGTTCACCACCAGAACTTTAGCAACACTGTACAAGCAAAGCACCAGCGCCACCTAGTGTTCACCACCAGAACTTTAGCAACACTGTACAAGCAAAGCACCAGTATCACCTAGTGTTCACCACCAAAACTTTAGCAACACTGTAGAAGCAAGCACCAGCACCACCTAGTGTTCACCACCAGAACTTTAGCAACACTGCAGAAACAAAGCACCAGCACCACCTAGTGTTCACCACCAGAACTTTAGCAACACTGTAGAAGCAAAGCACCAGCACCACCTAGTGTTCACCACCAGAACTTTAGCAACACTGTACAAGCAAAGCACCAGCACCACGTACTGTTCACCACCAGAACTTTAGCAACACTGTAGAAGCAAAGCACCAGCGCCACCTAGTGTTCACCACCAGAACTTTAGCGACACTGTACAAGCAAAGCACCAGCGCCACCTAGTGTTCACCACCAGAACTTTAGCAACACTGTAGAAGCAAAGCACCAGCGCCACCTAGTGTTCACCACCAGAACGTTAGCAACACTGTAGAAGCAAAGCAACAGCGCCACCTAGTGTTCAACACCAGAACTTTAGCAACACTGTAGAAGCAAAGCACCAGCGCCACCTAGTGTTCACCACCAGAACTTTAGCAACACTGTAGAAGCAAAGCACCAGCGCCACCTAGTTTTCACCACCAGAACTTTAGCAACACTGTAGAACAGGGGTGCTCACACTTTTTCAGCATGGGAGCTACTGATTAAAAAACCAAGTCCCAAAGATCACCTGCCCAGAAATGTAAGACGTATAACTATTTTCTTATTTATTTATTTATATTTATTTATTATTCATTTTTATGTACCGCTCCTTCCAGCAGGCTCGAGGCAGTTTCCACAAAATGAAGTTATAAAACATCAACATTTCAATTTAATAACAACAATATAAAACAGAGCATAAAAATACATCCAACCACCCCATTTCTCCCACACTGCCATATTACCACACATATTATCAGCCAGAAAGTAAGAAGAGAGGCTGTTGAACTGCAAGGCCATTTAATACTCAGCAAGGTAAACAAAGGGTCATGCAAAAATACATCCAACCACCCCATTTCTCCCACACTGCCATATTACCACACATATTATCAGCCAGAAAGTAAGAAGAGAGGCTGTTGAACTGCAAGGCCATTTAATACCCAGCAAGGTAAACAAAGGGGCATGCAAAAATACATCCAACCACCCCATTTCTCCACATTTCCATATTCCCCAACATATATTTCTCAAGGAACAAAGCAAGCAGAGAGGCTTTGGGCTAAAAGGCCATTTTTTAAACATTAAAAATAAACAAAGAGACATGCCACAGAACAATCAAGCACCCACCCCAAAGTAAAAGACCGACCTTTGAGATGCGGTAAGAAATGACCCCAAAGCGTCCTTCTTCTCCTCCTCCGTCATTGCTCCTATTTCCATGCCGCCAGCATGCATGCTGCCTCAAGAGCTCACGAGAAGTCTGAAAGGCAAAATGGGCACTTCTGCGCTGCGCCGCGGGGCCAGCCATGCATCGAGTCATCAGGCCCGCCCCTTTGGTCTCCTATGACTCTGAGTGGCTGGAGAAGGACGGAGGGAGGAGGAGGAATCCAAAAGAGGGGGCCCATTCTGCCTCTTGGACTCTGCAGCTTTTGGAGCGCGCGCGAGCAGGGAGGAGCAACGACGGAGGACTTCTTTGCAGCATGCAGGGGCGCATGAAGAGGACAAACTGCAAAAAAACCTGGTCAGGGGCATGAAGATCACCAGGATGAGGCCCAAAGATCACCCTGGTGATCCCGATCACCATTCTGAGCACCCCTGCTGTAGAAGCAAAGCACCAGCGCCACCTAGTGTTCACCACCAGAACTTTAGCAACACTGTAGAAGCATAGCACTAGCGCCATCCTAGTGTTCAACACCAGAACTTTAGCAACACTGTAGAAGCAAAGCACCAGCGCCACCTAGTGTTCACCACCAGAACTTTAGCAACACTGTAGAAGCAAAGCACCAGCGCCACCTAGTTTTCACCACCAGAACTTTAGCAACACTGTAGAAGCAAAGCACCAGCACCACCTAGTGTTCGCCACCAGAACTTTAGTTTTGTAAGTACTTTAGAACCATTTAGAACCATGATTGCCCAGGCCTAGTATATTGTAATCCGCTCTGTGTCCCTCGGGAAAATAGAGCGGAATAAAGTGTATTATTATTATTAGTGTCTAGTTCTATATGTGTGTGTGTGTGTGTGTGTGTGTATTTTTCTATCTGTCTTCTTTTTTGTTTTATGTTTTGGGTTGTACATTCTGTTCTTTCTGTCAAAATCAATAACAAATATCCTTAAAATGAAGTCCACATTAGCAAAAGTCAATATTGAAATCATCCATCTGCAAAATGAAGCAGTAACACAAACCAGTCCAAATGTCCAATGTTTAACCTACAACCAGCTCCTATCTATCGGATAGTAAACATCCTTGCCCAAAGACCCTGGCATTCTGAATGCCATTCTCTATCAGTCTATTAATGCAGAATAGACCATTTTCAGCTTACAACATTGGATTTATATATTTATAAATGACTACAGACAGCTGGTCAATAAAGGATGATAATAACATCACACGATATCAAGCAAGCAACATTAGAACCAATTGCTGGATATAAGGACAGGAATCAAAGGTCTGAAATACAAATAGATGCTGATGGATATGGTTAAGGTACTTGGAGAACATGAAGTGTCACAAGGAAGAGACTTTCAGACCTTAAAGGTAGTGGAAAGAACACAGTTAAAGCAGAGGCAGGAAAGGAAGGAAGACCCAAATGGGTACAGTGTGAGCAGGGGCGGTCTAAGGTCATTTTAAATGGTAAGCGAACATTATTTTGGCACCCCCGCGAAAAAAAACATTATTTTGCCCCCCCCCCCTCCACGCATGCCTAGAAGCTCCTCCTTCTCCTCCTCAACCGGGAAAGAAAGCCTGAGCAGCAAGGCAAGGCATCCCTCTCTAGATCCGACTTGGGTGGAAATCAAGGAAGCAAGCAAGTAGGGCAGGGGAAGAGGGGAGTGGGTCTCACCGAGGGTGAAGAGGGGCAGCTCGGCGTGTTTTATTGGCGATTGTGAGGTTGCAAAGGGCGGGCAGGGAAGCAGAGAGGCGCCGAGAGGAAGGGATGCCACCAAGAAACGGAGCCCCGAGCAGAGCCAACGAGAGGGCTTGGTTTTCCCCACGCCCCGTAGCTCTATCTGATATGGTTTGAACCCAACGCCAGCTAGGGAAGGGAGCCTTGGCAGGAGTCCCGAGCCGAAAAAAATGCTGAAGCCCGAAGCAGGGAGGGAGAAAGGGCTGTCTGGTGGGCGGAGGAATGAGCCTATACCAGATGGCCTCCCACGCGGCGGCGTCCTTGGCCTACCAGTAGGACCGCCCCTGAGTGTGGGTAGGGGAGATTATTTATTTATTTATTATTTCACATTTGTCTGTCCCCCCCCCCCCCCAACGGCTCGGGGCGACTTACAACAGTTCGTAAAATACAATTGTCAGATAACTCATAAACCACAGTAATACCATTACAATTAGAACAGTTGAAGCAACAAATGGAGTCGCAGTGGACTGACAGCTAGGCGGTGTGAGCTAAAGTTTAGCTAACTCTGAAGGCTTGTTGGAACAGCAATGTCTTAACTGCTCTCCTGAACGGGAGGAGGCCCTGGGTGGCACGGATGCCGGCGGGCAGTGCGTTCCACATGGTAGGGGCTGCAACAGAGAAAGCCCGGCGGCGAGTTGCGGACAGATGATAGGTCCTCACATTTGGGATGACCAGGAGGTTTAGCTCTTTGGAGCGCAGTGATCTGGTGGGATGATATGGGACAAGGCGGTCCCGCAGGTACACTGGCCCCAGACCATGTAAGGCCTTAAAAGTCAGGACTAACACTTTGAAGGCAATCCGGCATTCAATTGGGAGCCAGTGCAGTTCGCGCAGGATTGGCGTGATGTGGTGGCCAATCGGGACCCCTGCCAGGAGTCGCGCTGCAGCGTTCTGCACCAGCTTGAGTCTCCGGATCACCGACAGAGGAAGGCCAATGTAAAGAGCGTTACAGTAGTCCAGCCTCGAGATGACTGTGGCTTGGATCACTGTGGCTAAGTCGCGCCGGGACAAATAGGGGGCCAGCTTCCTCGCCTGGCGAAGATGGAAAAATGCTACCCTGCTGACGCTGGAGACGTGGGCCTCCATCGACAACAGGGGGTCCAAGGTTACTCCTAAGCTCTTAACAGAGGGCGACGGACATAATGTCACGCCGTCCAGGGTTGGAAGCTGAACATCCCTACAGCCCGGAGGACCCAGCCACAGGATCTCCGTCTTTGCCGGATTCGCCTTCAACCTACTGGCTCGCAGCCATCCAGTGACGGCCTCAAGGCAACGATGGAAATTATCGGGCACGGATTCGAGGCTGCCCTCCATCTTCAAGATAAGCTGGGTGTCATCAGCGTACTGATGGCACACCAGCCCAAAACTACGCACCAGCTGGGCAAGTGGTCGCATATAGATGTTAAATAAGAGGGGGAGAGAATAGCCCCTGAGGAACCCCAAAGAAGCGGGAACCCCGGAGACATCCTTGCCCCTCCTCACTCGTTGTAGCCGGTTCGGAGGAAGGAGGTCACCCAATTAAGGGCTGTCCCCCTAACTCCGGCCCTGGCAAGGCGGTGAGTCAATAGATCATAATCGAGTGTATCAAACGCCGCTGTGAGGTCCAATAACACAAGCAGCGCCGATCCGCCCTGATCCAGCTGGCAGCGCAACTCATCCAATATATCACCATTGTTTCCATTTGAACAGATTGGTTTTCCTTGTGCAAAAAACAAAACAAAACAAACATAATGCCGTGACCCCTTAATATAGTTCCTCATGTTGTGGTGACCCCCCAACCATAAAATATTTTTTGTTGCTACATCATAACTGTAATTTTGCAACGGTTGTGAATCATTATGTAAATATCTGATATTTATTTATTTATTATTTCGATTTGCTTAACTGCCCTTCCTAAGGCTCAGGGCGGTTTCCAACATATAAAAGCACATAAAAGACTAAAACATCATAAAAACACTCTAAAACAATCCTAATTAAACATACATCAGTCACAACGGGTCAGAACAAGCTGACTCGTACAAGCGCAGAGGCAGCACGGCTAGATAGGAGGTTGTCAGTTCAGGCGCCAGTCAGTCACCAAAGGCCTGCCTGAACAACCAGGTCTTGCAGGACCTGCGGAAGGCCATCAGGTCTCGCAGGGCTCGTATCTCGGCTGGGAGCAAATTCCACAAAACCGGAGCAGCCACAAAAAACGCCCTCTGCCGTGTGCTGGAAAGCCTATAGAGCTTCAAACTTGAGACCTCAAGCATGTTAAGACCCTCTGAACGCAGTGATCTTCTGGGAACATATGGGGTAAGCCGCTCCCTCAAGTACACTGGCCCCAAACCATGTAAGGCCTTGAAAGTCAAAACTAACACTTTGAAGGAGACCCGGAACTCTATCGGCAACCAGTGCAGTTCGCGCAGGAGAGGTGTTATGTGGGCTATCCTAGTAGCCCCCAGCAGCAGGCGTGCTGCCACGTTCTACGCCAGTTTAAGTTTCCGGATCGCCAACAAAGGTAGGCCAATGTACAGCGCGTTACAGTAGTCGAGTCTCGAGATGACCGTGTCTTGGATCACCGTTGCCAGGTCGCAACGGGAGAGGTAGGGAGCCAGACGTTTTGCTTGCCGCAGATGGTAGAAGGCTGTCTTGCAGGCACAAGCAATTTGCGCCTCCATAGACAGCTGGGAGTCCAACCGGACCCCGAGGCTCTTGACTGAAGGCTGCGAGCATAGCACCACGCCATCAAACGCCGGCAGCTGGATCTCCCCCAGCGGCCCAGCCACAAGATCTCCGTCTTCGCCAGGTTCACCTCCAATATGCAGGATCTATTTTCATTCACTGGACCCAATTTGGCACAAATACCCGATATGCCCAAATTTCGTTAGGTGGGACTGATGTTGTCATTTGGGAGTTGTAGCTGCTGGGATTTATAGTTCACAAACAATCAAAGAGCATTCTGAATTCCATCAACTTCCATCAGCTTGGCACACAGAACTCCCATGACCAATACTGGAAGCGTTTGGTGGGCATTGACCTTGAGTTTGGGAGTTGTAGTTCACCTAAATCCAGAGAGCACTGTGGACTCAAACAATGATAGATCTGGACCAAACTTGGCATGAATCTACCCAAATGTGGACACTGACGGAGTTTGTGGAAAATAGACCTTGACATTTGGGAGTTGTCGTTACTTTACAGTTCACCTACAATCAAAGAGCATTTTGAACTCCACCAATGATGAAATTGCACTAAACTTCCCACACAGAAACCCCATAACCAACAGAAAATACTGTGTTTTCTGGTGGTCTTTGTGACCTCTCTAAAACCCCCTTGTGCCCCCTCCCCCGGGGTCCCGACCCCTATGTTGAACATAAGAACATAAGAAGAGCCATGCTGAATCGGACCTCAGCCCATCTAGTCCAGCATTCTGTATCACACAGTGGCCCACCAGTTGTACACGGGGATCTCGAGCAGAAGGGAGGGCAAAAC
Source organism: Anolis apletophallus (assembly GCA_030556195.1). Taxonomy (NCBI): domain Eukaryota; kingdom Metazoa; phylum Chordata; class Lepidosauria; order Squamata; family Anolidae; genus Anolis; species Anolis apletophallus. The sequence goes on along the minus strand of JARBWK010000011.1, from coordinate 115,332,231 downwards.
CCTGACCTGCTCCCGACCCCCACAACCAGTACCCAGGAAATCCTGCCTACCTCAACCAACTCCGGTGGCACTTGAATGTCCTTTTCAGTAACTACCGATACACTTGGTATCCATGAATCTGTCTAATCCTGCCTTGAAGTTGTTCAGGCTGACAGCTGTCACAACCTCCTCTGGAAGTGAGTTCCATAACCCAATGACCCTCTGGGTGAAGAAATATTTCCCTTTATTAGTCCTAACTTTCCTACCTTGGAGCTTCAGGGAGTGCCCCTAGTCCTAGTGTTTTGTGACAAAGAAAATAGTTTTCTTTATTCACCTTTTCTATCCCATGCATGATTTTATACACTTCGATCAAGTCACCTCTTAAACGCCGTCTTTCAAGGCCGAAAAGACCAAGGCGTTGCAACCTGGTTTCATAAGGGAGCCGCTCCATCCCTTGGATCATTCTTGTTGCCCTTTTCTGTACCTTTTCCAGTTCCGTTATATCCTTCTTAAGGTGCGGAGACCAGAATTGTACACAGTACTCAAATGTGGCCTTACCATCGATTTGTAGAGAGTAATACAACATTTGCCGACCTATTTTCGATTCCCTTCCTGATCATGCCAAGCATAGAATTTGCTTTTTCACTGCTGCAGCGCACTGGGTTGACATCTTCATTGAGCTGTCCACCCAAAACCCCAAGATCCCTTTCCTGGTTTGTCTCGAAAGCTTTGACCCCATCAATTTGTAGGTGTAGTTGGGGTTCTTTGCCCCGATGTGCATGACTTTACACTTGTTTAGGTTAAAATGCATTTGCCACTTTGTTGCCCATTCACTCACTTTCGAGATCTTTCTGGAGCTCTTTACAGTCAGTTTCATTTTAACTACCCTGAACAATTTAGTGTCGTCTGCAAACTTTGCTACCTCAGAATTTACTCCTACATCCAGGTCATTAATGAATAAATTAAAAAGTAACAGACCCAAAACTGAACCTTGGGGTACGCCACTTCTCACCTCTTTCCACCCAGAGAAATGTCCGTTTATTACCACCCTTTGTTTCCTACAGTTTAGCCAGGTTCCAATCCAGGACAAGACCTGTCCCTGATTCCATGGCTGAAGAGCTTATTTAGGAGCCTTTGGTGAGGACTTTGTCAAAAGCCTTTTGAAAGTCAAGGTAAACAATATCGACTGGGTCCCCTTTATCTATGTGTTTATTTACACCCTCAAGAATTCTAACAAGTTAGTAAGACATGATTTGCCTTTGCAGAAACCATGTTGATTTTCTTTCAGCAATGCCTGTTCTTCTATGTGCCTAGTAATTTTTTCTTTAATAATGGTTTCCATCACTTTGCCTGGAACTGAGGTTAAACTGACTGGTCTATAATTTCCTGGCTCTTCCTGGATCACCTCTGGATCCTTTCTTGAAGATCGGTGTTACATTTGCCACCCTCCAGTCCTCGGGTACAGTGCCTGATCTTAGAGAAAGGTTATATATCTTAGCTAGAAGTTCAGCAATTTCACACTTGAGTTCCTTAAGAACTCTGGGGTGAATGCCGTCTGGACCTGGTGATTTGTTGACATTTAGTTTAGTAAGGCATGTGAGAACATCCTCCTTGTTTATCTCTATCTGTTTTAATTCTTTTAATTCCCTCCCTGAAAAAACTGACTCAGCTGCAGGCATATGTTGTCTGTCCTCCTGTGTGAAAAAGGGAGGCAAAGAAGTCATTTAGCCGCTCAGCAATCTCCTTGTCTTTGCTGATTTTCCCTTTCTGACCATTGTCGTCGAGTGGCCCAACTGCTTTTCTAGTTGGGTTTCTACTTCTGATGTACTTAAAGAAGTTTTTGTTGTTTTTTTTTAATATTCTTTGCTATATGTGCCTCAAAATCTCTCTTGGCTTTCCTGACTGTTGCTTTGCATTTAGTTTGCCAGAGCTTGTGTTCCTTTCTGTTCTCCTCAGTAGGAAGAGCCTTCCATTTCTTGAATGAGTTTTTCTTCTTTCCAATCACATCTTTTACTTCATTTGTAAGCCATACTGGTGTCCTTTTGGACTTTCCGTGCCTCTTTGAGAAGTACTGTAACGCATAATTCCCAGGGAAGTTTTAATATTGTTATTGTAGAAATTGTCCAATGGCTACAGAGGAAACACACAATGGAAATTTTTTAAAAAAATTGGTGTGTGTTAGGAGCGACTTGAGAAACTGCAAGTCACTTCCGGTGTGAGAGAATTGGCTGTCTGCAATGACGTTGCCCAGGTGATGCCCAGATGTTGTGATGTTTTACCATCCATGTGGGAGGCTTCTCTCATGTCCTCACATGGGGAGCTGGAGCTCACAGAGGGAGCTCATCCACACTCTCACCGGATTCAAACCTGTGACCTTTTGGTCTTCAGTCCTACCGGCACAAGGGTTTAACCCAGTGTTTCCCAACCAGTGTGCCGGGGTACTCTAGTGTGCAGTGAGCGATCATCAGGTGTGCCGCGGGAAATGGGAACCTCCAATACCCTTTCTTCCCCCTCCTGCCGAACACTTTTTCTTCTCCACTCGGGCTCCCTTCTTCCCAGCCTCGCTCTGCTCGCTTTGCTCATGCTGCCGCCTCGGTTTGCTCACAGTGCTCTCTGGGTGTAGGTGAACTACAAATTCCAAACTCAAGGTCACTTCCCAAGCAAACCCTTTCAGTACTTTCTGTTGGTAATGAGAGTTCAATATGCCAAGTTTGGTTTAATTCCATTGTTGCAAGAGTTCAGGATGCTCTTTGATTGTGTGTTAACTATAAATTGAACTGAAACAAGATCATAGTTTAAAGCTAAAATTTGCTGATCTTCCTTTGGACAGTTTTTGGTTATCTGTTGCCAGGGAGTTCCCCATTCTGGCCAACAAAGCTATTTTGGCATTGCTCTCGTTTTCAACCACATATCTGTGTGAGATGAGCTTCTCTAGCTTGACTGCAATAAAAACTAAAAACAGAGAGAAACTGACAGCTGTTGAGCAAGTAAACTAACACAGGTTGGTGTATGACTTAGAATATGCGAAACTAATAATGTTGACACTGAGTCTAGTATAGCAAAATACAAATTATAATTGTTCTCACATATAGTGATTCTCCCATATAGTGATAAATGGGACGCTCAATGCTCTAGTAGGATGAGTGAATCAATTCAAACAATAACAATAATATCACTGATACATAACATGCATAGAGCATAAGCATATAGAACTGCTCGTGGGGCAGTCACAAATAGCATAGACATATCTTATAAACACCTTAAATACACACAATACATACAGGTTATTAATGGTGTAAGGCAGATAGATACATAGGGGAAAGGACGATCATACACAGGGACACTCTATAGCAGGGGTGCTCAGAATGGTGATCGGGATCACCAGGGTGATCTTTGGGCCTCATCCTGGTGATCTTCAGGCCCCTGACCAGGTTTTTTGCAGTTTGTCCTCTTCACGCACCCCTGCACGCTGCAAAGAAGTCCTCCGTCGTTGCTCCTCCCTGCTCGCGTGCCGCCTCCAAAAGCTGCAGAGTCCAAGAGGCAGAATGGGTCCCCTCTTTTGGATTCCTCCTCCTCCCTCCGTCCTTCTCCAGCCACTCAGAGTCGTAGGAGACCAAAGGAAGCAGGCCTGGATGACGGGATGCATGGCTGGCCCCGCGCGCATGCGCAGAAGCGCCCATTCTGCCTCTCGGACTTCTCGTGAGCTCTTGGAGGCGGCACGCATGCCGGCAGCGTGGAAATAGGAGCAACGACGGAGGAGAAGAAGAAGAAGGACGTGTTGGGGTCATTTCCTTACCGCATCTCAAAGGTTAGTCTTTTTACTTTGGGGTGGGTGCTTGATTGTTCTGTGGCATGCCCCTTTTATCTTTAAAAATGGCCTTTTAGCTCCAAAGCCTCTCTGCCTGCTTTGTTCCTTGAGAAATATATGTTGGGGAATATGGAAATGTGGGAGAAATGGGGTGGTTGGATGCATTTTTGCATGCCCCTTTGTTTACCTTGCTGAGTATTAAATGGCCTTGCAGTTCAAAAGCCTCTCTTCTTACTTTCTGGCTGATAATATGTGTGGTAATATGGCAGTGTGGGAGAAATGGGGTGGTTGGATGTATTTTTATGCTCTGTTTTATATTGTTGTTATTAAATTGAAATGTTGATGTTTTATAACTTCATTTTATGTAAACTGCCCCGAGCCTGCTGGAAGGAGCGGTACATAAAAATGAATAATATATATAAATAAATAAATAAGAAAATAGTTATACGTTTTACATTTCTGGGTAGGTGATCTTTGGGACTTGGTTTTTTAATCAGTAGCTCCCATGCTGAAAAAGTGTGAGCACCCCTGCTCTATAGCATCATGATGGGAATTCACTCATCCTACTAGAGCATTGAGCGTCCCATTTATCACTATATGGGAGAATCACTATATGTGAGAACAATTATAATTTGTATTTTGCTATACTAGACTCAGTGTCAACATTATTAGTTTCGCATATTCTAAGTCATACACCAACCTGTGTTAGTTTACTTGTACCTTAGGTAGCCGCCCTGTGTTTAGCTCAGCTGTTGAGCAAGACCTTCGTGTGTGTCTTTCTGCCATTTCTGCCAGGATATCTATGTTGTGTTCATCGAAACAGGCCCAGGTTTCACAATGAGTGTATAAATACATTTAAAAACATATTAACTATATGTATTACTGTGTTAGAGTGTCATTTTGTGTCGTTTTGGTTGGTGGTGTGCCCCAGGATTTTGTAAATGTAAAAAACGTGCCGCGGCTTGAAAAAGGTTGAAAAACATTGGTTTAACCCACTGCGCCACCAGGATGTAAAACCATAAACCATCTTTGGGAATTCCTTACCTAATAAATCCCTCTGAGAAATGGCTGGGGTCATCACCACACATCAACAGGTGACTTGAAGGCCCATACAGACATAATGTTGCACCTGCAAAACTTTCACTCCATTTCTCCCAATTAAGGTATTTGAAGTCATAATACTGAGGATGACAGATGATGACTTAGATTCTTTAGATTTCTCTTATTAATGGGATGGACTGAGCCAAAATCCATATAATGACAAATATAATATCCTGAAGCTACGATCTCTAGTGGCTGAATGGATTTCCCAAAAGCCAATAAAACAAAACCAAACTGGATGAGTCCACAACTTCACTTCTGGGTTTGAAAAATGGAAATTTAAATGTCAACAGGGCATGCTTGTCCTGCAAATATTTAAAAGGCAATTAGCCTCTTCTGGGGTGGCAAGGCAAAAAAAAAGAAATCTCTGGAGTTTAGCGCAATTGAGGACCATAAAAATAGCCCTGAAGGCAGCAGTTTGCCCATCCCTCATTATTGCTTCGAGGCACACTGAAAGTAAAATTTAACAACAGCAGGTCAAGAGTGACACCCAACATACGCGATGGCCAAACCCTACTGCAATCCTTGCAAATAATTGTATAGAATCAGATTGTGACACTGGTCAGGATAGAGCAGGCATGGGCCAACTTGGGCTGAGCGGGAAAAGGAAAGGATTTGAGGCTGTTAGGAATTGTGGGAGTTGAACACCCAGAAGCACCTTCCCTGTGCTATGAGTATGTTGTCCACATACTGTGGGAACTATGGGAGTTAAAGTCCAGAACACCTGGAGGGCCCAAGTTGGCCCATGCCTGCACTATGAGTATGTTGCCCACGTACTGTGGGAACTATGAGAGTTGAAGTCCAGAACACTTGGAGGGCCCAAGTTGGCCCATGCCTGTACTATGAGTATGTCGTCCACATACTGTGGGAACTATGGGAGTTGAAGTCCAGAACACCTGGAGGGCCCAAGTTGGCCCATGCCTGCGCTATGAGTATGTTGCCCACATACTGTGGGAACTATGAGAGTTGAAGTCCAGAACACCTGGAGGGCCCAAGTTGGCCCATGCATGAGCTATGAGTATGTCGTCCACATAGTGTGGGAACTATGGAAGTTGAAGTCCAGAACACCTGGAGGGCCCAAGTTGGCCCATGCCTGTGTTATGAGTATGTTGTCCACATACTGCGGGAACTATGGAAGTTGAAGTCCAGAACACCTGGAGGGCCCAAGTTGGCCCATGCCTGTGCTATGAGTATGTTGTCCACATACTGTGAGAACTATGGGAGTTGAAGTCCAGAACACCTGGAGGGCCCAAGTTGGCCCATGCCTGTGCTATGAGTATGTTGTCCACATACTGTGAGAACTATGAGAGTTGAAGTCCAGAACACCTGGAGGGCCCAAGTTGGCCCATGCCTGTGCTATGAGTATGTTGTCCACATACTGCGGGAACTATGGAAGTTGAAGTCCAGAACACCTGGAGGGCCCAAGTTGGCCCATGCCTGTGCTATGAGTATGTTGTCCACATACTGTGAGAACTATGGGAGTTGAAGTCCAGAACACCTGGAGGGCCCAAGTTGGCCCATGCCTGCGCTATGAGTATGTTGCCCACGTACTGTGGGAACTATGAGAGTTGAAGTCCAGAACACCTGGAGGGCCCAAGTTGGCCCATGCATGAGCTATGAGTATGTCGTCCACATAGTGTGGGAACTATGGAAGTTGAAGTCCAGAACACCTGGAGGGCCCAAGTTGGCCCATGCCTGTGTTATGAGTATGTTGTCCACATACTGCGGGAACTATGGAAGTTGAAGTCCAGAACACTTGAGGGCCCAAGTTGGCCCATGCCTGTGCTATGAGTATGTTGTCCACATACTGTGAGAACTATGGGAGTTGAAGTCCAGAACACCTGGAGGGCCCAAGTTGGCCCATGCCTGTGCTATGAGTATGTTGTCCACATACTGTGAGAACTATGGGAGTTGAAGTCCAGAACACCTGGAGGGCCCAAGTTGGCCCATGCCTGTGCTATGAGTATGTTGTCCACATACTGCGGGAACTATGGGAGTTGAAGTCCAGAACACCTGGAGGGCCCAAATTGGCCCATGCATGAGCTATGAGTATGTCGTCCACATACTATGGGAACTATGGAAGTTGAAGTCCAGAACACCTGGAGGGCCCAAGTTGGCCCATGCCTGTGTTATGAGTATGTTGTCCACATACTGTGGGAACTATGGGAGTTGAAGTCCAGAATACCTGGAGGGCCCAAGTTGGCCCATGCATGAGCTATGAGTATGTCGTCCACATACTATGGGAACTATGGAAGTTGAAGTCCAGAACACCTGGAGGGCCCAAGTTGGCCCATGCCTGTGTTATGAGTATGTTGTCTACATACTGCGGGAACTATGGGAGTTGAAGTCCAGAACACCTGGAGGGCCCAAGTTGGCCCATGCATGAGCTATGAGTATGTTGTCCACATACTGCGGGAACTATGGAAGTTGAAGTCCAGAATACCTGGAGGGCCCAAGTTGGCCCATGCCTGTGTTATGAGTATGTTGTCCACATACTGTGGGAACTATGGGAGTTGAAGTCCAGAACACCTGGAGGGCCCAAGTTGGCCCATGCATGAGCTATGAGTATGTCGTCCACATACTATGGGAACTATGGAAGTTGAAGTCCAGAACACCTGGAGGGCCCAAGTTGGCCCATGCCTGTGCTATGAGTATGTTGTCCACATACTGTGAGAACTATGGGAGTTGAAGTCCAGAACACCTGGAGGGCCCAAGTTGGCCCATGCATGAGCTATGAGTATGTCGTCCACATACTATGGGAACTATGGAAGTTGAAGTCCAGAACACCTGGAGGGCCCAAGTTGGCCCATGCTATGCTATGAGTATGTCGTCCCCATATTGAAGGAATTGTGGGAGTTGAAATCCATAATACCTGGAGAGCCCAAGTTTGCCCATGCCTGGGCTAGAGTTATGTTGCATCATACTACTACAAGGTGCTAGGAACATGAGAGGAACCCTGTTGGGCCAGACCAAGGGTTTGTTCATCTAGTTTAGCAATCAGTTTCACACAATGGACAACCAGGTGCTTCTTTGGAAACTCTAAGCAGGACAAGAAGACTCAATCATTGCTGTTTTGGAGCCTTCATTGATGGTGGCACGATGTCACCATTAATTACCGGTGAAACAGACACAGAGCGAAAGGGAGTTTGAGCGTCTTTGATTTCTAAATGTCATGGGGAAGGGAAGACAAGCAATGTTAGGCAGCAGGAAAAGAAACAGTCATAGCAAAGGCTGAAGCTGCAGCCTTGGCTTGGATAGTTTAGATTACAAGGCAAAAAGCTGGTTTACTGATCTCGGCATTCTTCAAGACTTGGAAAATTGAGATTTATCCTCTCAAAAAGCCAGCGAACATTCACAGCAGGCCCGGGTTACCCATAAGGCCACCCTAAGTTCGATGTTCTGGCGCTTCTGCGCCTGTGTGGCATCGCCAGGCAGGGAGGAGGAGGCGGAGAGAAGCTCCGCCGCCCCTCCTCCCTTGCGTCGTCACGCCACGCAAGGGAGGAGGGGCGGCGGGACTTCTCTCCTCCTCCCTGGCATGGCGTCGCCAGGCAGGGAGGAGGAGGCGGAGGGAAGCCTCGCCGCCCCTTCTCCCTTGTGTCGTCATGCCACGCAAGGGAGGAGGGGTGGCGGGACTTCTCTCCGCCTGCTCCCTGGCGTGGCGTCGCCAGACAGGGACGAAGACGTGGAAAGAAGCTTCGCCGCCCCTCCTCCGTTGTGTCGCCAGGCAGGGAGGAGGAGGCGGAGAGAAGCCCCGCTGCCCCTCCTCCCTTGCGTCGTCGGCCCCTCCTTCAGTGAGGTGGAAGGAGGCCCCCCCGCAAGCGCCCCCGCCTCCCGCAAGCGCCCCCGCCCCCGGGGCAGGGGCGGCGCTTCCAAAGTGTGGCCTAGGGCGCCACAATCAATTGATCCGAGGCTGATTCACAGACATCTACTGGTTATTCTCCATGTGTTGTGGTTTGGCCAGATGAGGGGTTTGGGGGGTGCAGGGCCTGATGGTTTATGTGGGTGTCCAGACAGAGCGTGTTTTAGAGCAAGATGGTTCCCCAGCTGATAGAACAGAGGGGGTTTTGGAACAAAATGCTGTGGCTGAGTCAAAGTGCGAGAGAGTGAAACTGATTTGGAAGCCAACAGGCAGGGAGGAGAGGATAGCATCAGCTCATCCGAAGAAGCAGCTGCCTTAGATAGCGATACCAGGGTGCTTCTGAGGGGGAAGAAATTCAGGTGCAAGAAAAGAGGCAAAAAGAGGCAAAAGCAGGCCTCTCAAGGTCAAAGGAATGTGTTCATGTTTTGCAGCCCTTAAATTAGGGAGAGAGCTGTTAGGATTTTCAAATCAAGCAACATGGCTGGCTACTGGAGTGGGAAACTCCTGTCTTGTTCCTGGTTCATGCTTTAGCTCAGTGCTGTCCAACTTCTTCTGGCCCAAGGGCCGGAAGAAGTGTCACTGATCACCTGGGGGCCGCAGCGTTAGGCTAGGTCACCCAGCCTAACGTCACCCAGGGAAACCCTCCCAAGCCTGGATGGCTGCCGGGGAAGCGAGAAGCGGCGCCGCTTCCCCCGCGAGCCTTCCAGGCTTCGGGAGGGTTTCGCCCGGCTCCTGTGTCCCTCTGAGCAGAGGGACACGGGAGCTGGTGAAAACTCCCCGCAAGCCTGGAAGGCTGCCGGGGAAGCGAGAAGCGCGCCGCTTCCCGCGAGCCTTCCAGGCTTCGGGAGGGGTTTCGCCCCGGCTCCCTGTGTCCCTCTGAGCAGAGGGACACGGGAGCTGGGTGAAAACCCCGCAAGCCTGGATGGCTGCCGGGGAAGCGAGAAGCGGCGCCGCTTCCCGCGAGCCTTCCAGGCTTCGGGAGGGGTTCGCCCGGCCCTGTGTCCCTCTGAGCAGAGGGACACGGGAGCTGGTGAAAACTCCCCGCAAGCCTGGAAGGCTGCCGGGGAAGCGAGCGGCGCCGCTTCCCGCGAGCCTTCCAGGCTTCGGGGGGGGTTTCGCCGGCTCCTGTGTCCCTCTGAGCAGAGGGACACGGAGCTGGGTGAAAACTCCCCCGCAAGCCTGGATGGCTGCCGGGGAAGCGAGAGCGGCGCCGCTTCCCGCGAGCCTTCCAGGCTTCGAGGGTGTCGCCGCTCCTGTGTCCCTCTGAGCAGAGGGACACGGGAGCTGGCGAAACTCCCGCAAGCCTGGAAGGCTCCCGGGGGGGCGAGCGAGAAGCGGCGCCGCTTCCCGCGAGCCTTCCAGGCTTCGGGGAAGGGGTTCGCCCGGCTCCTGTGTCCCTCTGAGCAGAGGGACACGGGAGCTGGGAGAAAACTCCCGCCAGCCTGGATGGCTGGTGGGAGAAGCGAGAAGCGCCACTCGCTTTCCCAGCCAGCCTTCCAGGTTTGGGGAAGGGTTTTTCGCCCGGCACTCGCATCTCGAGTGCCGGGTGAAACCCTTCCCCAAACCTGGAAGGCTCGCGGGGAAGCGAGCTGGAAGGGAGGGAGGTGCCGCGGGGACCCCCTTCCCTCCAAGGCATCGGCTCCGGAGAGAGAGGGAAGAAGAGGGCGGTGCAGGGAGGAGGAGCTGGCTCACTTCCTCCTCCCTGCCCCGCCTCCCCTCCCCCCCCCCGGCCACCATTTAAATTTTTTTTAAAAAAAATTAAAAATGGCGGCCGGGGGCATAGCTGGGGCTGGAGCCAACAGGCTGGGGGGCCGTGTACGGCCCCAGGGCCGCCAGTTGGACAGCCCTGCTTTAGCTCAAGGCCCAAGATTCCTGGTCAAGTTTGGCTTCTGGCTTTATAGATTTACTTATGGATTGTTTTGCTCCTTGTTTCCTGGACTAATGTTCATGTTTTTTGGATTTACCTATTGCCTTTGGGACTTGCTTTCTTTAATAAGACTTGGATTTTTACCCTATGATTTGCTTAAGGTCAGGGGCGGTCTAAGGTAATTTTAAATGGTAAGCAAACATTATTTTGGCGCGCCCAATATATCATACCATACTCATACTCTATTATATCATAATTAGATTATACTGCATTACTGTATAATTATATTACAATATATTGACATTATAATATAATATAACATTCTATTATATTATTATAATAAAATAATAAATAAAATTATTTATTTAAATAAAATTATCCCCTACTAAATATTTTCATTACTCCTATAAAACTCAAATAACCCAAAATAAAGTAAAATAAAATATTATATATTACTATTTTGTACAATACCACTATACTGCAATATTGTTTGTAATATCACATGTAATATAAAATATATCATTGTTCTATTGTTATATTGTATTTTTATTGTATTGTATGACAATGTTAAGGAGAACTGAAATAATAATCAACAAGAAATGCAATGTAAATGCATCAAAATCTCATAATTCATAGGAGTCTCCCATAAGTCCAAAATTAGGATCCCAATGTAAATGTAAATAGAAAAGAAGCCAAAATGTTCAAATGAGGTCGAATACAGGCAGCGCGGCCTGGGCAAATTTGGGCCCTCCGTCCCTCTAGGTATTTTGGACTCCAACTCCCACAACTCCTCATAGCCTCAGGCTAGCCTCAACCTCTCCCTTTGCCTTCGCCCCCTGTGTGCCGAATAGGGAGTGCCGTCGTGTTTAGGCTTCGGCTTCAGTCCCTGCAGGAGCTTCTGGGCATGCGCGGAGGTTTTCGCGCATGCGCAGTGGCTCCGGAGCTCAACTTCCGCTTTGGAGCCACTGCGCATGCGCGAAAATATCCGCGCGATGCCCAGAAGCTCCTGCAGGCGCTAAAGCCGATGCAGCAGCAGGGAGGTTTGCTACGGTAGCGCGGCCGGCGCGGTGGGTGCGGCGCCGCCCTTCCAAGATGGCGCCCTACGCAGCTGCTTAGTTTGCGTATACGTAAGACCGCCCCTGCTTAAGGTGCTCTTGGCCCTTTCTTATATGTGTTTTACCAATAAACTGTTTATTATCACGTCGGGTTTCCTGGTGAGTTTTGTAAGCAAGGCGAACTTCTGCTGAGATGCAACACCATGTTATTTATTTAGTGCCAAAACCGTCACTCTGATTAATTTAAGTTGATTACCCACCTAAGCAAGTGCCTAGGAGAGTACCTAACACAGTTATTTTTCAAATTGGCCCAAAGAATATTCTTACAAGGTAAGGTGTTATCTAATTGTGCCATAACAATGCTGTCTTATTCCCCCTCTGCATTGCAAAAGTGTTCCTGGCTATGGCGTAACTGATGTAGTGTGCTTCCTAGATGGGAGGCTTTAATAGCCCTCTTGCATTTTACAGCCTCCCAAAGCAAAGACCATGATATTCTCTATGGCTCAAAACAGCTCAACTGGACCACAGTTGAGACTACCGATAGAAACAGGCATGGCTTCATTTCTCGTCACAAGAGGTTTGAGGAATGACGTTTAAAACGGAGCAACGTGTCCAACGGGAGCCACCTGGTGGTGGTGGGGGGGGGGCAATGAGCTGGCCCTTTTTGCAGCCATTTTGTCTGCAAGGAATAAATATTCCAAAATTTGGGGGAATGTTCTTTGTTGTGAAGGTGTGCGAGCTCCCAGAGAGCCATATAATGAATGCTGTAGAATTATAAACTCTTGTATACATGTATACAAGTAGCTGGTCCTATTCCAAATCTTATCAAAAAAATTCCAAATGCAATTGTTGCTGCACCACATATATGTTTTTTGCCCTTAGACAACTGCAAGAGAAATGTTGAGAGCAGAACAAAGGACTCTATGTAGCATTTGTCGACCTCACCAAAGCCTTCGACACTGTGAGCAGAAAAGGTCTGTGGCAGATCCTGGAACGCAGGGGCGGTCCTACCTATCTCGGGGGGGTAAGCGCGCTCGGAAGCCAGCGCGCATGTGCGGAGATTTGCGCATGTGCGAATCTCCACGCATGTGCGGGTGCATCCAACGTGGTAGCGCGGGCGCATCCATCGTGCGCAGCTGGCTGCGGAGGCGCGGGCCGCACTGGCTGCCAAGCATGCCTCCAGCCAGTGTGCAAAATCTCTGCGCATGCGAAGGCGCGGCGGCGGGGTCGGGCCGACGCAGCGGTGCCCCTCCCAGGTAGCAACGCCCTACGCGGCCGCATACTCCGCAGAATGGAAAGACCGGCCCTGCTGGAACGTCTAGGACAGGGGTGACCACACTTTTTCAGCATGCGAGCTACTTATAATAAAACCAAGTCAGAAAGATCTACCTACCTCCTCAAGGCTGGAGAGGGGAGGGGGACGGGCTTGGCACGGCCTGGCTCCGCCCCCTCTGGCTTCAGCTCTACCAGCAGCTTCTCCAGGCTTGAGGATGGCAGTGCCAAGCCAGCCTTGTGCTAGATATGCCACCACTGGCTTGGCATTGCCATACTCAAGCCTGGAGAAGCTACTGGGAGTGCTGAAGCTGAGGGAGGGGGGGCGGGGTTTGTCCGCACCAAGCCCCTCCCCCTCCCCTCTGGCTTTGGAGCTCCCAGCAATTTCTCCAGGCTTGAGGATGGTAATGCCAAGCCAGCCTTGTGCTAGCTATGCCACCACTGGCTTGGCATTACCATACTCAAGCCTGGAGAAACTGCTGGGAGTGCCGAAGCCGGGAAGGGGGTGGGGCTTGGTGCGGCCTGGCTACGCCCCCTCTGAGAAGCGCCCCATCCAGCTGGGATCGAACTCCTTCGGTCCCGGGATCGACTGGTCGATCGCGATCGGCTTCCTGGGCAGCCCTGGTCTAGGATGTCCCCCGAAATTCCTCAAAATGATTATCCTGTTACATGAGGGCCAGCGCGGTCAAGGCAGATACGGCGATGCTCTTTCGGACCCCTTTCTAATAACTAAAGGAGTGAAACAAAGTTGTGTTCTTGCACCAATCCTATTTACAATCTTGTTCAGCATGAGGCTCCAAAGGGCTACGGCAGACCTCGAAGAAGACGGCATATACAGTATATACGCTATCGTACTGATGGCAGCTTGTTGGCACCCACGGCCTCTGGTCTCCATGGACGCTTGTGCGCCGGTGCACACCCCACCTGCCTCCGTTTGATGGCAGGACGGGACCCTAGGGAGGGCACGGCGCTGACACCTTCCCTTCCCCCCTTCCTCCCCCATCCTCCTGTTCTTCCCTTGTGCCGTTTGTCAGCTGTGTCACCTGTAAGTCGCCCGGAGCACTTTCCGTGGAGGGCGACTCATAAGTAATAAAGTATTATTATTATTATTATTGTTCAACTTAAGCCGCCTGAGGGCTCGCACTAAGACTCTAAACTATCTAGTCCATGAGCTGCTTTTTGCTGACGATGCTGCCCTTGTCGCCCAATCAGAAGTACCCCTGCAGCGCCTAACATCCTGCTTTGCAGCAGCTGCAGAACTGTTTGGGCTGGAAGTCAGACTGAAGAAAACGGAAGTCCTCTACCAGCCCGCACCACAGGAAGAACACCATCATCCCCACGTCAGCATAGGTGAATCTGTGCTTAAGTCCGTTCAGAACTTCACCTCCCTGGGAAGCATCATCTCTTCAGACACCAAGATTGACAAAGAGATAGATCACAGATTAGCAAAGGCATAGAGTGCATTCAGAAGGCTTCACAAAAGAGTCTGGAGCAACAAGCACCTGAGGCAAAGCACCAAAATCAGTGTGTACAGAGCTATCATACTGTCTATTTTCCTCTATGGGTCTGAAACATGGGTCACCTATCGCCAACACCTACAACTCCTCGAACGCTTTCATCAGCACTGTCTTCGCACAATCCTAAATATACACTGGACTGACTATGTGACTAATGTTGCTGTCCTTGAGCAAGCAGGGATCACCAATAGCGTTGAGGCCATGCTATTGAGAACACAGCTGCGCTGGGCAGGGCGTGTCTCTAGGATGGAGGACTACTGCCTCCCAAAGATACTACTCTACGGTCAGCCCAAGAGAGGTGCCCCCAAAAAGAAATATAAGGACTCCCTGAAACAACGTCTCCGTCTCGGCCAGATTGATCACCAATAATGGTCCACCCTGGCCTCACATGGGGAGGCATGGAGGCGCACTATCCACAATGCTGTGGCCTCTTTCAAGAAGACATGCCGAACGGGTCTCGAAGAGAAACGACAACGCAGAAAGAACCGCAACTTGGAAACAACATCACCCAAGGAGACTTTCTGCTGTGCTTTCTGCAACTGGGCTTGCCTATCTCAGATTGGCCTTTTTAGTCATCAACGCGCTTGTAAAAAGCGTGGATGAGTCCTTCCTAAGAATCTTCGTTCGCGAAGTAATGCCGAGAGACATGTATACAAGTAGCTGGTCTTATTCTGAATCTTATCAATTTTCCCCCCAAATGCAATTGTTGCTGCATATAACGTATAACAATATGCAAACAAGGTTCAAAACGGAAGAAAGCTTCAATAAGGAAAAAAGAGTCACAGGGGTTATTTAAACAACCAAATTAACTAACTGATGTGGCTGAAAAGTGAAACATAATTTGCAGTTGAGCAGCTGTTGTTCCCTACTTCCTTGAGACAGAACATGCCAATTATCACCTTCTGTTTTCCTTGCTGCTCATATACATTGGAAATCTGGTGAGAAACAAGACAATGCACAATGCATTCAGCAAACCAGAGAGGTGCATGCATGCTTTAGACACAAACACACTGTCAACGCTAACCTGGAATAGGGCTTACCTCCTTGCAAAGTATACTCCGTGACCGCCCTGCTGAAAATCCCCAGGCCAGCTCCATTGTACGATGCCACCTGGATTTCGTACTGAGTCCAAATGATCAGGTCTTTGATCAAGCAGTAGTTAATCTCGGCACTGGTGATGTTCTTGTGTTGATATTCTCCAGGAAGGCCCGCTAAGCGATACCTAAACAGAGGAAGGATCATTTGTTGGAGGCAGATGAATGAATGGAGTCAAAGCAGACAACCTGATTATCCTAAGTAGCTCTTTTCCTGAAGACGTAATATTCCCCACCATACTCCCCAAGTTAAATCAGAATTGGCTAAAAATTTTGTTGTCGGACTGGTAGACTAGCCGTAACAGAGATCCAGGCAGCCGACAGTGCAGGCCCGGATCAGGCCCTTTTGGCGCCCTAGGCCAAAGGCTCTGCCCCCGCCTCCGCCCCGCCCCACCCCGCCTCCGCTCCCGACTTCTCGCCGGCACGAGGAGGAGGAGGAGGAAGGAAAGCCCCACCCCTGGAGCCAATGCGGGGCCTCCCCACGGCTCCTCCCTCATTCCCTCCCTCCTAAAGCCACCATGCCAACCTGAGAAGTGGCCGAAATCGCCCTTTTCAGGCTGGCATGACGGCTTTAGGAGGGAGGGAAGAGCCGTGGGGAGGCCTGCATCGGCTCCGGTGGTGCGGCTTTCCTTCCTCCTCCTCGCGCCGGCGAGGAGGTGGGGGCGGAGCTGGGGACAGGGCGGAGCTGAGGGCAGGGCAGAGCCGAGGGGAGCAGAGAAAAGGGGGACGGCCGTGGATGGCGCTTACGCCGCCGCGCACATGCGCCCTTTTTGGGAGGGAATTTGTTTGGGATTTTTTTTGGAATTTTTCTTTACTTTGGGGGGGGGTCCAGACCTGCTGCCCCCTCCCCAAAGGTGCTGCCCTAGGCCATGGCCTAGGGTGACCTTATGGGTAATCCGGGCCTGGACAGTGTGATCACCATCTCTCCCACCAGGCATTACAGCCCAGGAAAGTACCATATATTTCGGAATACAAGGCGACTGGGGGTATACGACGACCCCCAACTTTTAAAGATAAAATACACAGTTAGGGATATACTCGCCATTTAAGACTACCCACTCCCCTCTTCCAAGACTATGTCCCTGCGGCCCCCTCCGCTCTCTGTTCAAGGACCTCCTTGCCCTCGCCGCTTACCTCCTCCGAAGGCCACTGGGCTTGCCTAGGCCCAAGGAAGCGTCTCCGGATGACTCCTAGCAGCGCTGGGTGACAGTAGTTCCCTGACTCCTACTGCTCCCAGCATGCCTCTGGAAGCACATCCAAGGCACGCCATCGCCCAGCACTGTTAGGAGTTGGCGTCCGGAGGCCCAAGGAAGCGTCTCCGGATGACTCCTAGCAGCACTGGGCGACGGTGTGCCTTAGATGTGTTTACAGAGGCATGCTGGGAGCAGTTGTTTCCTGACTCCTACTGCTCCCAGTATGCCTCTGGAAGCACATCCAAGGCACGCCGTGCATCCAGCACTGTTAGGAGTCGGCGTCCGGAGGCCCAAGGAAGCGTCTCTGGATGTCTCCTAGCAGCGCTGGGCGATGGTGTGCCTTGGATGTGCTCACAGAGGCATGCTGGGAGCAGTTGTTTCCTGACTCCTACTGCTCCCAGCATGCCTCTGGGAGCACATCCAAGGCACGCCGCTGCCCAGCCCTGCTAGGAGTCGGCGTCCGGAGGCACTTCCTTGGGCCTGGGCAAGCCTTTGGAGGAGGTAAGCAGTGAGCTGCAAAACGTCCTCCTTTTCGGCCTCGTGGAGTGCGTTTTGTGTCACCATCCACCTGAAGTTGCACCCGTAGGTCAGCCTGCAGTGATGGCGCGGCATGCACCGAACCTGGCGGCCGCGGCCGGATGCGCCCCTAGCCCACGTGGCGCCCTGAGGTGGCCACTTAATTTGCCTCCACTAAGATCCGCCCCTGCACCCAACCCATTTAAATATGATGAAATAAACTCTAAAGAAGCCTATACTGGCTTGGTCATCGCCCAGGATAATAAGGACCATGGCGAGTGCTTCTCCAGGGCTAAAGGAACCAGGACCCACTGCTGAGCATGGCCCTGTAGCGCAACTGGAAGCAAAACAACTACAGAAGTGGCAGAAATTAATCACAACAACAACAACAACAACATAATAATAATATATCTCTTCTACCTGCATTGTAACTGGGACGGCCAAGGAGTCAGTCCCAGAAGTAACATCATGAATCATTCACAACACATGTTCTCACTCAAGTGAGAAAGGAGGTCCAAATTGGGGCACTACCAACCCACAAAATGGACAGGAAAATATACAATTTCCAGGAGCAATTGTCTCTTGACAACATCACAGCAGCAGAAGTCCATAAATGTATGTGCGAATGCCATCAACAACATGGAGTACCTGTCCATTCAAGGGCCTGGGTCATTTGCTCCAATTGCTTCCACTGTTTTGGAAACTCTCCTGACTAGTCTATTGGGCAAATTCCTTTTCGGAAAGAGATCTTGCATCACAGAAAGTACTGGCAGAATAGAAGAAAGCTCTGATGATATGTTTTATTGAATATGAGCAGAAACAATACCTGTATGTTGGAATTAATAATCCGCTACTAATTAATAGATTTAAACAACATAAGCTGTCTCAAAAATGAAGTTACTCAGCTGTGGCTGCTACAATATTTATACTCGGATTTCACCGAGAATGCGTGCCCAAAGCTAAGTAAAACTTGTGTCTTATCCTGTTTTATGGCTGTGGGAAAAAAAATTACAGCTTGTCCAATAAAAAATGATGATTTAGTGTTCGGCTTCTCTTTGCGTGCCTCCTCCCCTCGGCACCCTTAAACACGATTATTATTGTTTTTGTCAAGGTGCAGCTGTAAATCAGCATGAACCATGTTTATCCCTGAAGACGTCTGTCTTCAAAATGGAGAGCTCGGGAGCGATTAGCCAATTATTGGGGAATCCGTGATTATGGTCCCATAATGACAATCGGAGGAGTAATTGGCCTTCCGTAGGGAATGGGATGACGATCTCTAGGAAGAATACAGGTGAGCAAAACAGCTGTGTAATTAAACCTAGTGACAGATACTACTAACGAGAGGGAGAAAGAGCCTCTAGGGCCAATTGTTGCACCTTAATGTTGACTAACCTAAAGCAGTGTTTTTCAACCTTTTTTGAGCCGCGGCACATTTTTTACATTTACAAAATCCTGGGGCACACCACCAACCAAAATGACACAAAATGACACTCTAACACAGTAATACATATAGTGAATATGTTTTTAAATGTATTTATACACTCAGTGTGAAACCTGGGCCTGTTTCGATGAACACAACATAGATATGACTTCCTCTCACATACTTATACATGGCTATTGTGGTGTTCCAGCCTAGTGGCCATAGACAGACACCGGGGGTCCCAGCTGATCAGGGTCTGATCGGGGATGATGGGTGGCCTGATGGATATGGGTCTGCAGAGGAAGACTTAGCCTGGGATGATGGATGGTTACATGGACATGTGACTGCAGATGAGGATAATGATGACTCCATGGAATGTAGTTCTGAATTAGACAGTGACAGGCCCAGCGACCTTGAGTCTCACAAGAACTACTCTACCCTTTGCCAGGCAAGCATTCCAAAGATAGGGAGGATCGAGCTTCCCAGCATGATGATAATGCACCTGCGCCAGCTAATGAGCAGGAATTTGACAGGAGGGCTAGTATCAGATCCTCCCGGAGAGATTGGGCTTTGAGGAAGGGGGCACGATGGTCACATAGAACTTAGTTTTCTTTATTAGATTGTGCCCAGGAAATTCTAGTCAGACCTGAAGCTACAGTACGTTCAGCTTGGAAGGTTCAAGATCCAGGACTCTAAGTTCCCGTTGACCACAGGAGCGGTTTGCCTTGTTGTAGCACACCAGTTCTCGTTTGTGCCTGGAAGGCAGGGGGCAGCACCAGGGGTTCCACTCGCATTGGAGCCAGCTGATTCTGAAGAGGATTTGGAGGGGCTAGAAGAAGGGGATTTTGAGGTAGCTGGGCCTTCTTCCCCCACAGAAAGCCTGGCCTGGGATGACGGCTGGCCTGATCCTTACGAGAGGCAGGAAGGCCAGTCAGAATTCAAAAGCAGTGATAGTGAAGATTATGAATGGCCGGGGGGGCGAGGCTCGCAAGAAAGAATGTGGGAAACAACCGAGGGAGAGGCCCGGGAAGCAGATGGGGAGTTCGACTCTCACGGAGATAGGGAACCAGGTGCTGGGAGGCAAGGTCGAACCTTTGATAGGAGACGGAGCATTGAGGCTAGCAGGAGGGGTTGGTTCCACAGCCTAGACCGACCGAGGGCTCGCAGCACAGATTGGAGGAGGAGAAGCCTAGAGCGTCGGGGGCCTCGCCAAGGGGATTAAGTATAGGATCCGTGGGAACAGATCCTCAGTACTTCGGCCACGTCTATCCTATACAGATGTGTAGCAAAGCCAAGACCACGTAGCTAAGTTTGGGGCTAGTGGCCTGCCAAGAAGAGTTTGTATCTTGCAACCTTGTTTTGTCTTTTGATCCGCGAGCTAAGCGGAGCCTTGCCAAGTCTTTGGATTTTTCTGCCAAGTTTGCTTATGGACTATACCTTTTACCTTTTGGATTACTTTTGATATTTTTATGGACAATTACCCTTTTCAACTGTTTCTTATTATTCAATAAAGTAGTTAGCTGATTATCGTCTCTGTGTGTGTGATTAAGGGGCCGGCCTAGGTCTTGCATCGTGACACTTGTCTCCAGGACGCTAAATTCACGTTGACCACAGGAGCGGTTTGCCTTGCCTTCATACTCTTGCTTTGTTTTGATGCAAGTCGGTTTGACTTGCCAGCTTTTAGGACTATTTCTGGATTTACTTTTGGGACTATTGAATCACCTTTTCATCTTTCCATTTTGGACTATTCTTTATTCTAAATAAAAGTACATGTATTGCATCTGCCTGGTGTGTGTGATCTGGGGGGGGGGGCTGTTTGGGGTCTGAGGTGCAACAGCTTTCATGTCTTCTCTCAGCCTTCTCTTCTTCAGGCTAAACATGCCCAGCTCTTCAAGCCGCTCCTCATAGGGCTTGTTCTCCAGACCCTTGTGAAATTTCACCCTGAGTGAAACTTGCTTCCAGTTAACTATGGATGTCATGAAGCTGTTATTAACAGTTCCTTTGGGGGGGGGGGGCAACTCTCAAAAAATCCAGTAAAATAGTTAAAAAAACATTTCCAAGCGGAGAGGCTCAATTTGTTTCTTGGAAACCTGTGAATGCTTCAGCCTCCCGATGTTCCCAGGTTCGCTCACTGCCCAATTCACCGACGTGGAGCTTCCAGCTTTGTTCTCGTGAGAAATCCAAGCCAACGCGAAAACGCCGACGCAATCACTTCCACCCAGTGCTCTGCTTTTGCGGAGGGAGGAGGGAGGCAGCGAAAGAGGCCACACAGATCTATGAAACGTATCGGGAGGCTGAAGCAGCCCTGAGCGGGAGCTGGAGCCATGCTGAGTCGAGGCTCCTGAAGGCTTCCTCAAGGCGGGCCTGGCCTTGGCATTCGGCGGAGCCCTTCCTTTGCCTGGGGGAGGATCTTTGGGGAGGGAAAGAGGGAGAAAGAGCTGCTAGGAGGGGGAAGAGTGCCAATTTCCCACGGCACACCTGATGATCAGTCAGGGCACACTGGTTGGGAAACACTGACCTAAAGCAAACTAATGCTTTCCACCATCAATTAAAACATTTTTATTCCATCGGGCTTTTAGAAATCATCTGTGATGGGCTTTAAATTGTTTGCTTTCTTTTTAATTTCTTTGAAAATTACATTCTTTTAATTAGTTTTAATGGTTTTGAATCCACAGGTAATTTAATTGGTTTTGAAATCTTTTTATACTTTTATTGAAGTTTTTTGTGTAGTGTGTTTAATCTCTCTCTTTAAAATATGTTAGATATTCTGAGTCTCATGGTTGGGCAAAATGGAAAATATAAATTTCTAAAATATCTACAACAATAATATATAAAAAATAAAAGATTTTTTCTACTTCATAAAGAGACTGGTTGTTTTTGTTTTTGATTGCCTGCGCTGCTGGACCGATGTTTTAGGGGTTCCCTTTCAGTGTGATCTCTGACTGTTAGGTTGGCAGAAGCTGGGGTTAGCTATGGGAGCTCACACCACTCCCTGGATTCAAACCGCTGACCTTTCAGTCAGCAGATTCAGTGGCTCAGCGGTTTAACCCACTGCGTCACCAGGGGCTCCATGAAGGGTACAGAGCCAGAAATAATAGTAATAATAATACACTTTATTTATATTCCGCTCTTCTCAACCCGAAGGGGACTCAGAGCGGATTACATCACACATATGGCGGACAGTCCTTGCTGGTTCCTCATACAATTACATACAACATATAACATATAACAAGTACAATTTTAGAAGGATTTTTCTTCAGGCTGCGTCACAGGGTTACAGGGTGTGATTGCGTCATTACGTCACAAGGGGGTGCTGTTGCTTCATCCTCATGACGGAGAGCCTCTGTTTCCGCATTCCACCTTCCGGCAGCCGATCTTACTTTAGGCGTTGTAAGTTCTTCTTGAAAAAATCCTTCCCCACTAGGTGGTTCCCAGTTTTTATCTAATCACAGCTGAGCCATTTTCGAACTGTTGGGTGAACAGTGGACAGGGCTCACAGCTGGGTGTCCAAACCAGCCCGGGATTCAAAAATGCAACCTTCAGATTGTCAGCACAGCAATCTGAAGTTTGCATGTTCGAATCCTGGGCTGGTTTGGACACCCAGCTGTGAGCCCTGTCCACTGTTCACCCAACATGAATTTCATGTTTGCACTTGGGTATAGTCACCAAGATATCTCATTATGTTTACGCAATTATTCAAAAATCCAGGAAGAGCATGTAAAATCCAGTGCACTTCTAGTCCCAAGTATTTCAGATAATAATAATAATAATAAAGCTCCCCCTGGTGGCCAGATTGAAAATTGCCTCTGTCTGTCTTGTGTGTTTGTGTGTCTAAATGTAATGTGTACATTGTAATCCATCCTGAGTCCCCTGCGGTGTGAGAAGGGCGGAATAGAAATGAAGTAAATAAATAAAAATAAATAAACACAAGAACAACAGAAAATCAAAAAATAATAACAATTAGAAACCAATTGCAGACTAGATTGCAAAATCTAGTCCAGTGGACAGAAAATATTTGATACTATTCTATCTGTTTTCCAGAAGCA
Organism: Anolis apletophallus; assembly: GCA_030556195.1. Taxonomy (NCBI): domain Eukaryota; kingdom Metazoa; phylum Chordata; class Lepidosauria; order Squamata; family Anolidae; genus Anolis; species Anolis apletophallus. The sequence continues at coordinate 115,309,504 of JARBWK010000011.1, read as the reverse complement.
AGGATTACATCCATAAATATATATAACCAGGGGCGGTCCTACAGGTAGTCCAAGGAAGTGGTCGCATGGGGCGCCATCTGGGAAGGGGCGAATTTCCACGGCCGCCGGGCACTGGCGCCAGACAGCGTCCTGGCCCTGCTAATGTTCCTCAGGCAGCGTCGCGGCTGCCTGCTTTTGGGCCCCGGCCTTGTGCACTCTGACGCTGCTTCTGGGCATGCGCGGAGGTTTTCGCGCAGGTGCAGTTGCTCCGGAGCTGAAGTTGAGCGCAGGAGCAACTGCGCATGTGCGAAAACCTCCGCGCTTGCCCAGTAGCTCCTGTGCGCAGAAGCTTGTAAGCAAAGCACTCCTTATCGGACAGGCAGGGAGTGATTCCCCTCTCCCTTTGTCTCCGCCCTGCTGCCGAATACAGTGACCCAATTGGGCAGGCAGGGGGCGGAGAAAAAGGGAGAGGGGAGTGGAGCCAAAGGAAGTAGCCGCCGCGCACTGAGGCGAACTCCCTTGCCAGGCCCAATCACGTGTGAACCCTACCACACCCGCCCATCTCCCCGTGCGTGCACCGGCCAGGAGCATCAAGGAGAGACAGGCGCAACTGCGCAGGCAAATAGTAATATATAATATTTTATTTTACTTTATTTTGGGTTATTTGAGTTTTATAGGAGTAATGAAAATATTTAGTAGAGGATAATTTTATTTAAATAAATAATTTTATTTATTTATTTTATAATAATAATAATAGAATAGAATGTTATATTATAATGTCAATATATTATAATATAATTATATTGTAATGTAGTATAATATAATCTATATATATAAAGGAAGAGTCGTCATGGAACGACTGTCCCAAACAGAGAAACCTTACAACGCAGAGACACCAAACTTGCCAACAGAAATAGGCCTCAGACAAGGTACGTTTGTAGCAAATAAACTCCCCCCCCCCAATGTAAAAGGCCCACAAAACAACGAGTAAAAACACCTACATTTCCCAGCATCCTCCGGGGCTGCCAACGACTCTCCCAGCCTCTACATTCTGACAACATGATTGGCTGCCAATAAGGGCGGATTTGCATAACTCCTATACTGGCCAGCCAACATGAACATTCCGACCCATAATAAACTGTCAAAGGAGGATAAGGCAAAGGGCTGAGGCACAAACACAAACACCCAATTCACTTCCCACAGAAAATTTACACCCCTACAAATCACAGACCACGCCCAAAATTGACAGTAAGGCTTCATTAACTTAATTTCTCTGACTAGGCTTCACTTAATGGAATGCTGTTTACGCTCTGAATTGACAGTAAGGCTTCATTAACTAGATTCTCCCAACTAGCCCTCAGCTCATTGAACATTGTGTATGGCCTGAATTGACAGTAAGGCTTCATTAACTTGCTGTTCCTGACTAGCCCTCAGCTCATGGGACACTGTGTATGGCCTGAATTTACAGTAACCTACCTTGGCACACAGAGCCCCTATGACCCACGCTACATTCTACTACAGTTTGGAGGAGGGTGGACCATGGATTATGGGACTTGAAGTACCTCCATGGATAATGGGATTTGTACTACTTCAAAACCCATCATTCCCCACAGACCACTGTGGCCCAGAACCAAGACCGATAAAGACCAAACTTGGCACACAATGCCCCCCATGACCCACACTCCATCCGACTGCAGTTCAGAGGAGGACACACCATGGATAATGGGATTTCAAGTACCTCCACTCACTTCCAAAGTACCCCACCCACACAAGCATCAACCTCTACATCAACACAGCAGACGGAAAGACAAAAAACATTGTATATCCACAAGCTATGCAGGACGCCAGCAACAGCACACACCAACAACTCCCCAGGACGTCAACATCCCACCCATCAGAACAACCCACAACGACACAGTCATGGCCCCAACAACACCATAACTAACAACAATTCCAACCCTTACATACTCAGACTTTCTCGCATCTCCTAAATAGGGCACAGCAACGCGTGACGGGTACTATGCCGTCACACCAGGTCTGTTTAAAATTAAAACTGGCAGATGTGTTGTCCTTTCTATCTGGTGGACTGCAGAGCGCTTGCTGAAAAGGCTAGGTGGTCTGGCAACCCAAAAAAACACTCCAAAATAAAGTTGAAAATCAAACAGTTTATTCAATAACAAAGTCTTTGCAGGACTTGGCACAGCTTCTTAATGGTTGCAAAAAAACAGAGTGGAAATGCCTTGGGTTGTTGCTCAAAAGATTCCTACTGCTTCTTTTTGGATGGCAGGAAACCCGAAATTTCCTACCCTGGTCCTAGGTGTTTGGTAGAAGGAACCACTCCTTCCCCCCTCTAAATCTAAGCTCAGTCCAAAAGGTGACCTAAAGCTGGGCTGGTAACCAGATGTCTATCCTATACAGCATGCAAAGCCAGTCTCTGCAAGGTATCATAAACTCATCTGGCTCCAGCACTCCCCCAGCTAATGGTCAAGCAAAAAGCAATCAGCAGGTCAGCATGCAGGTTAGCACCCAGTAAGCACCCAGGTAAGCACCCAGTAAGCACCCAGTACTTACGGTGACCCTTTCGGAGCCAATCCTGGCTGGCCAAAAACACATGGCTTCCTTCCCTCTCTGAAAGGAACTAAAACACTTTCTAAAATGGAGGTCAATCCCCAGGAAGAAAAAAGGGGCGGACACCAACTAAAAAGATACATTTGTAGAGCTTTAGGTAGCAAATTCTGCGCCAGGCTGCAACCTTTCTAATAATTAACAGGCAAGGTGCCAGTGTGTCTGGAACAGTCCCAGGAAAGATGCAAAAGGAAAAATGCTGCCTTTTAAAACAAAACTATGGGGCTATGCATATGAAATGTCTGGAGGACGGAACAGGTACAGCTAGTGTGTGTATGTGTGTGTGTGTGTGTGTGTATATATATATGATAGTTCTTTTTCTTTACAAACAAGAGACATGAGATACAGGTTGGGAAAAAACCCACATATATGTCTCTGCATAAGGCTTATGACCTAGAAAGTCAAGGCCATCTGGCGAATCCCTCAAAGCCCTGTTTTTGCACTTTGTAAAGAAAGGCGGGAGGGCAACTGTCAGGAAACAACAGCTATCGAACACAAACAGTCCTTGGAAGCTTGTGAACTTGGAGGGGAGAGGAGGGAGGAACGCGTCCTGTTTTCCCTCCAGGAAACACACTACATAGAAGTGTCTCAAAATATGCTAATCCACGTATCCGAAATAAATAGTCTAAATAGCAGTCTGACTTGCAAATCAGGCATGATAGCTCCGAGCAAAGACAAACATGGAAATAGTTCCGTTGCCCACCCTTCTGTTTTGTCCCTAAATTAATAAGCTCTAAGTGTGAGAGAGGGCGGAGTGAGGAGTGAGAGTGGTATTACTAAAGGCTCTGATCATCGCACAGCGACAAACAAACGCAGAGCCGCTGCTGAAAACAGCCGTCCATGTCAAGTCCCTCGATTTCTATAGCGCTCAGCTCCATTCATCCCCTCCATTTCCTGACTCCTTAATGTCTATTTCTCTGCCTCTGCCATTATCATGGGGTAAAGGTAAACCCGAGCAGAGGGATTGTAATGAATGATGGCAGGACTTATAGCTAATGCACCGGGAGATAGGAACACAACTCAAAAGGACCTTGACAAACCGGAAAACGGAGCTGAAACCAACAGAACGAAATCCAACAAAGAAAAAATATATACACGTAGGCTATAAAAAAAGAAATGCATAAGTATAGGATGTAGGATATCTGACTTAGCTGTAGTATATATGAAAAAGGACTTTGTCTACTTTTTGGCTGACATGAATACAGCACAGAATATAAGCTTTGCCTTAGCCTGGTCCCATTTTTTGGAAAAGTGGCCAGATAATAGAGTACAGTGGGATCCCAACTTAATAGGCCTGGGCAATCATGGTTCTAAATCAGGGGTGGGCAACCTACGGCCCGCGGGCCAGATGCAGCCCAGCAGCCGATTCTGTCCGGCCCGGGGAGAAGGGCGTTGGGGGCGGGGCCAAGAGGAAGGGGTGCCGCTGCCGCCATCCCATCGCGGGCTCTGTGGGCTCTGTGTCGGCAGACAGGCTGGAGGAGCGGTGGCTTTGCAGTGCCTGCCATCCCTGGAGGTGATCTGGGCCTGCAGCGGGAGCACTCGGCGACCTGCGAGGGCTAATCGCCCTGGCAACTCAGAAGACTTGATCGTCTTCCAGGTTGCCAGGGCGGTCAGCTGCTTCAGATCGCCGACTGCTTCCCCTGTAGGCCCGGATCGCCTCCAGGGATGGCAGGCACTCCATAGCAGGGCGATCAGCTGGGGAATGGCTGGGGGCGAGAGCGGGCGGAGGCCTGCAGCCTCCGATCGCCTGCTGGTCTGCTCTCCTCTGCTGCGGCAGCGGCTGGGTCCGCTTTGCCATCCTCTGGGCTGGGTCCATTGGGCCATTCAGGGGTGGTCCGAGCTCTCCCGGGGTAAGCGAACATTATTTTGGCGCCCCCCCGGCGCTCCCAATGCGCTCCCTGTTGCTGCGCTGCGCTCCGCGGTTTCGCGCACATGCGCAGTGCCTACGGACCTTTCTTGAGGTCCGCAGGCACTGCGCGTGCATGCGGCCGCGGAGCGCATCTGCGCAGTACCTACGGACGTCAAGAGAGTCCGTAGGCACTGCGCATGCGCTCCGCGGTTTCAAGATGCGCACTGCCTACGGACCTCAAGAAAGGTCCGTAGGCACTGCACATGCGCGTGAAACCGCGGAGCGCACATGCGCAGTACCTACGGACCTCAAGAGAGGTCCATAGGCACTGCGCATGCGCGCGAAACCGTGGAGGGCAGCGCAGCAGCAGGGCAGGCGACGCCGCGGCACCTCACAATGGCGCCCCACCCCGGAGCGTCCAAGATGGCGCCCCACCCCGGAGCGTCCAAGATGGCGCGTAATGGCAAAGACCGCCCCTGGGGCCATTCCATCTTGGGATCCTTCCTCTCTTGAGAATGTCAGCCTCTATCTTGGTTTGCACCTTATCTTCTTGAATTTTATTTTATTTTATTATTGGGTGGTTTTTATTATTATTTTTAATAATAATTTTAGAATAATATAATAAATAATATAATATAATAATGGTTTGCACCTTATCTTCTTGAATTTTATTTTATTTTATTATTGGGTGGTTTTTATTATTATTTTATAATAATTTTAGAATAATATAATAAATAATATAATATAATAATGTTATATTATATTATAATTTCAATATATTATAATGTTCATATACAGGTCCTTCTCAAAAAATTAGCATATAGTGCTAAAGTTCATTGTTTTCCATAATGTAATGATAAAAATTAAACTTTCATATATTGCACACCAACTTGTTTTGTACTGAAGATTTTAGCATACAGCTCCTGAAAACCCAAAAATAATGTCTCAAAAAATTAGCATATTTGGTCGGATGGAATATGCTAATTTTTTGAGATATGTATGCCAAAATCATCAGTATTAAAACAAAAAAAAAAGCATTGAAATATTTCAGTTGGTGTGCAATGAATCGAAAATATATGAAAGTTTAATTTTTATCATTACATTCTGGAAAATAATGAACTTTAGCACTATATGCTAATTTTTTGAGAAGGACCTGTATATATACTATAATACAGTGTTTCCCAACCAGTGTGCCGTGAGCGATCATCAGGTGTGCCGTGGGAAATTGAGAGTTCAATATGCCAAGTTTGATTCAATTCCATTGCTGCAAGAGTTCAGGATGCTCTTTGATTGTGTGTTAACTATAAATCCCAGAAACTGTAACTCCCAAATGTCAAGGTCTATTTTTCCCAAACTCCATCTGTGTTCACATTTGGGGCATATCGAGTATTCATGCCAAGTTTGGTCCTGATCCAACATTGTTTGAGTCCACAGTGCTCTCTGGATATAGGTGAACTACAACTCCAAAACTCAAGGTCAATGGCCACCAAACTCTTACAGTATTTTCTCTTGGTTATGGGAGTTCTGTGTGGGAAGTTTGATTCAATTCCATCATTGGTGGAGTTCAGAATGCTCTTTGATTGCGGTTGAACTATAACTCCCAGCTGTTGAGCAAGACCTTTGTGTGTGTCTTTCTGCCATTCCTTCCAGGATATCTATGTTGTGTTCATTGAAACAGGCCCAGGTTTCACACTGAATGTATAAATACATTTAAAAACATATTAACTATATGTATTACTGTGTTAGTGTCATTTTGTGTCATTTTGGTTGGTGGTGTGCCCCAGGATTTTGTAAATGTAAAAACTGTGCCACGGCTCAAAAAAGGTTGGGAAACACTGCTACAATATAATAATTATGATATTAATACTAATATCATAATTATTATATTGTAGGGTTAATATTAATATATTTATATTAATATTAATATATTTCTTGATATATTAATATGTTAATATTAATGATGTGCAATATATAGTAAATAAATAAATAAATAATGTAGATTAGAATCTAGTTCAGTCTCTAGGTGCGGCCCTTTATAATATTTTTTGGCTCTCGCGTGGCCCCTTGGGAAAAATAATTGCTCACCCCTGTTCTAAATGGTTCTAATGTACCGTATTTTTCGCACCATAAGGCGCACCTGCTGATAAGACGCACCTAGATTTCAGAAGAGGAAAAATTGGGAAAAATATTTTGGGCAAAAAGTGGGCCCCGGCGCTTGCCTGCTTGAAGCGGCCTGCCCACCTGGAAGGGTGGACCCTCCTCGGCGCCCTCCGCCATCCCTAAGCCTTTCCCTTGGCCGCCTCCTCCTCGGTCCCGCCTCCTCCTCCGCCTCCTCTGCCTCCGCGCCGCCCGGCTCCGCGCCGCCCAGCTCCGCCGCCGCCAGCTCCGCCGCCGCCCGGCTCCGCCACCGCCGCCTGGCTCCGCCGCCGCCCAGCCGCCACTGCCCGCCCGCCTCCGCCGCCCACTGCCTCCGCCGCCTCCACCGCCCGCCGCCTCCGCCGCCCGCTGCCTCCGCCGCCCGCCACCTACCTCTGCCTCCCTCGCCGCCGTCGCAAGCGCGCCCTGACATGCCTGACGCGCTGACGCAGGCACGCCTGGCGCGTTCGGGCCTGCGTGCGCTGGGCAGTAGGTCCCGAGCGCGCCAGGCGCGCCTGCGTCAGACGTCAGATGCGTCAGACGCGCTTGCACGATGGTGGCGAGGGAGGCAGAGGTAGGCAGCGGGCAGAGGTGGGGGGCGGCGGAGGCAGAGGAGGCGGAGGAGGAGGCGGGACCGAGGAGGAGGCGGCCAAGGGAAAGGCTTACTATCGCCTCCCCCCCCTCTTCGCTCCATAAGACGCGGCTGATTTTTCCTCCTGCTTTGGGAAGAAAAAAACTGCGTCTTATGGTGCGAAAAATACGGTACTTACAAGACTAAAGTTCTGGTGGTGAACACTAGGTGGCGCTGGTGCGTTGCTTCTACAGTGTTGCTAAAGTTCTGGTGGTGAACACTAGGTGGCGCTGTTGCTTTGCTTCTACAGAGTAGCTAAAGTTCTGGTGGTGAAAACTAGGTGGCGCTGTTGCTTTGCTTCTACAGTGTTGCTCAAGTTCTGGTGTTGAACATTTCAGAACTGTAACAAAACTTTCAAAACTTCAATATTACTTCATTATTGGCGATTTTTAAGACAGAACCAATTAGGAGCTGTCATTTATAATGAAATTTCAGAGTTCTGAAATGTTCACCACCAGAACTTGAGCCACACTGTAGAAGCAAAGCACCAGTGCCACCTAGTGTTCACCACCAGAACTTGAAACACCGTAGAATAAAGCACCAGTGCCACCTTGTACCAGAACTTTAGAACCTTTTAGAACCATGGATTGCCCAGGCCTACTACTTAAGAGCATCCCAACTTAAGAGCATCTGAGTAAAGAGCTGTCACTCAGTCTTGGTTTTGCCTTGACATAAGAGTAATGTTTTGAGCGTGAGTGCCAGAAGGAGCGCTAGCAGGAGAATACAGGGCTTTAGAGCTTCAAGGGAGCAGCCTCCGAGCCTCATTCTCTCGTCTGCTTTGGGAGATTGATATCTGTCCACTTTGCTCTTGTCAGCTTTGAGGAACTTTGGGTTAGTTGATTTTGTGTGGTTTTTATTCCTTAATTATTTAATTTTAATTTTATTTTATTTTATTAATCGATTTTATATGCCGCCACTCCCCGAGGGCTCGGAGCGGCTTACAACAAAACAAAACAATATAACAGTATAATCATAAAATTCCCAAATACAATTAAACCATCAACAATTTGGCTTCATGAAGTGAGAGAGGGAGAGAAAGAGAGGGAGGGAGGCTGGAAGGAGGACAGAAGGAAGAAGAAAATGGTGCTTTTGTGGTGTATGCTGGGGAAGGCATTTAATTTCATCGTGCAATAGTACCATGACAATAAAGCTATTCTATTCTTCACTTCATGCTTTGTGCTTCCTTGCCACAACTTTGTGCTTCTACCATTTAAAAGTTGACCTTTCTTTTTTTTATTGTTCCATGTGGATGTGCATTTATACATTTTCTTACTTTAAATACATAACAAAAAAACAGCATTTAAATGGGAAAATTGCTTTCAGATAAGAGCATTTTGAGTTAAGAGCTTGGTCACAGTATGAATTATTTATATTATACAGAATGCATATTTATATCGTTAAGCTACTTGATTGTATTTATATTTATATACATTTATTAGGGGTGGTTGATCCAAAAAAATTATTTCTAAACTCATGGGGGGGGGGGGGAACCGCTTCCGTTTCTAAAGTGATACTCTTACGCAATTTTCCAGCTCTATTTAGAAATCGAGCCGTTTTTAATAACGAAATTTGTTACTATTTCGTTAATGGTGCCCACGCATGCGCAGTGCGTAGGGGATACCCACCTCCACGCCCCCTCGCCAGCTCAGAATCAATCCGCGAGTCCAAGCATAACCCTAGGCCAGGCCTGTCCAACAGGCGACCCGGGGGCCGCACACGGCCCTCTAGCCCCTTGGATCCGGCCCTCCTACCCTCCTGCAAGAAATCAGCTGTTTTTTTAAAAAATAAATAAATAAATATTGTAGCGGCGGCACAGCTGTCCGCCATTACCTGTCCTGGCTCTTCAGCAGACAGGAAATGACACGGCGGAGCCAAAGGACTACAAGTCCCAGCTTCCCCTCCACGGCGCCATTTCCTTTGAGACTAGAAGAGTACAGGAAGTACTCTTCTGCTGTGTCTTTGGCTCCTGCCTCTGTGTCTTCGCCTCTCTTGTGCTCCGGCTCCTCGTTGGAAGAGAGAAGCCGGACCGGAGCAAGGCTGTGTGGAGCTCCGTTTTGACAGCGGTCGTTTGGGAAGGATACCAAACTAAGGTAGGCTGAAGCAGAGGGCTGTTTTGCTGGGGTGGGCTCCTTCCTTCGTTCCTTCCTTCCTTCAATCCTTCCTTCCTTCCTTCAATCCTTTATATTTAATTTTATTTTTATTTAATTTTATTTTTATTTAATTTTATTTTTATTTAATTTTATTTTTATTTAATTTTATTTTTATTTAATTTTATTTTTATTTTATTTATTTCCTTTTATTCCTTCCCTTATTCCATTTCTTCCTTCCATCTTCCTCTCTTCCTTTCTTTTATTCTTTTATTTGATTTTTATTTATTTTCACACGGGGCCCCCCCCCCCCCCCGGTGATCAGTGACCGGAATTCCGTCCCTTGGGCCAGTAGAAGTTGGACAGCCCTGCCCTAGGTGAAGGAAGAGAAAGCCAGGAAAGGGAAACCCCTTTCCGAAATGCGGAAGTCTTTTTGAAAAAATGGGGGCAGTGGCTTCGATTTAGGTCATTTACTTCCGAGTTGCTTTCAGTGGGTCGATAATGGTTCAATATTAATTTTTAAACAAATTTATAACAACTTTTAGAGGATAATGAAAAACATAACCAGGCCTAGTATTTATATGTATTTATATTTATATTTGATTGTATTTATATTTATATGAGTTTATATTGTGTCGGTATCGAATTGTAGCCCTCCTGAGTCCCTCCTTGGAGGTCGAGAATGGATGGGGTATAAATGTTCTAAATAAATAAATAATAAATAAATTAGACTCTTAAGCCAAGCTATCACTGTATAGGAAAAACGTCTGCCTGAGGCTGGATTTACACTTCCGGGGGGGGGGGGGAGGGGATAAATATAATATATAAATCTATATATATATATAATCCTTCATGTGGTGGTTCCTGTCTTATAGGCAAAGAAACCACACAAGGCAGACACACAAAACACACACACATACCCAGAAAACCCTATGAGATATGCATACCACAAAAAAAAAAAACAAAAAGAACCAATGGCCACAAATTTAAAAAACCATTAGGGACTACAACTCCCATGATCCCACACACCACCTCCCCCCGGCAGTTTAGAGCAGTGTTTCCCAACCTTTTTTGAGCCGCGGCACACTTTTAACATTAAAACAATCCGGGGGCACACCACCAACCAAAATGACACAAAATGACACTCTAACACAGTAAAGAATGGCTGGGGGTTGGTGGCCTGCTGCGAGCAGCTGCTGGGAGTGCCAAAGCCGGGGAGGGGGCAGAGCCAGGCTGTGCCATGCCCCGCCCCCTACCCCCGGCTTCACCTCTCCCAGCAGCTGCTCCAGCCTTGAGGGGGCAGTGCCAAGCCAGCGGTGCCAGAGCCAGCACAATGCTGGCTTGGCACTGTCCCCTCAAGGCTGGAGCAGCTGCTGGGAGTGCCGAAGCCGGGGGAGGGGGTAGAGCCAGGCCGCGCGATGCCCCACCCCCTCCCCCAGCTTCAGCTCTCCTACAGAGGAGCATGAGCAGTGGACGGGCTTCAGTGGGCGGGGCTCCTCCTCCACGTGGCTTCAGCGAGCGAGGGGCGAGAGTCATGGTGGGAGTCATGGCGGATTGGAGGCTGGCTGGGGAAATGGCCGAAGGAGGCGGCGCTCCGGTCCCTTCTTCTTTTTCTTCGCCACTGCCCGGCCCTTCCTCCTCCCCCAAGCAGCAGGAGTTCGGCAGGAGGGGGGGAAGGGGGCAGAGAACTTTTCTCGCGGTACAGCAGGAGGTCCGTCACGGCACACTAGTGTGCCACGGCACACTGGTTGAGAAAGACTGGTTTAGAGTGTCGGAATGTTGGTGGAGCTGGCCACTCAGAGCCATTATGCAAAACAGACAGGTAATAAAAGGCAATCCAAAAGGTACAAGCTAGCAAAAGGAAGGGGGGGGGAGGTAGGGAGGGAATGGAGGGAGGGAGATAAGGGGAGCAAAAACTGAAACAGAAAGGGGAAGGAAGGCAGGAAGGAGGTAAAGGAAAGAAGAAAGGGAAGGAATAGAGGCAGGAGGACTGATAGAAGAGAAAAGCTGAGGGATGAGGGGGAGAGGGAAGAAAGGAAGTATAAAAGGCAGGAAGGGATGTTACTGTTGGTCTTCGCCACATGCACACACATATGTACATGTAGACATGCACATATACACACATATATACATGCACTGAAATATACACCTGCACACATACATACACACATCTGTACTTACACACATCTACACATATACACGCATATACAAAAAAAACACACATATACATAAGTACACACATATACATGCATATACATATACATAACTACACACACATACATACACACACATATATATAGGCTGGGACACAGGAAAGAGAAAAAGCCACAGCAGCGCGTGGCCGGGTACAGCTAGTAAATAAATAAATAAATAATCTAAATTATTTGCTTTAAACTGGATTATATGGCTGTGTAGACTCATATAATTCAGTTCAAATCAGATAATGTGGAAAATCTGCTTTGATAATCTGGATTATATGGCAGTGTAGATCCATCCTGAGAGACTCTGAAGACTCTTGCCATTCATGTCTGGCTGTTCTCTTTGCTTGTCTCACCCAAAACAGGCCAAGTGCGAAATGCTTCTGTAATTTCTATTATTGGTTTAGTGAGACATCCTGGCCTTGCAAATGCAACATCTCCCTGTAGGGAAGAAGGGGAGCAGGTGATGGCCAGTCTGGAAATGCCATGCCCTTTTGTGTGTGTCCCCTGCTCAGCCTGAGCGTTGACAAGTGTTATAGCTGAAGGTTGTGTATACCTTCAGGTGCTCTGGCAGCAGGACTACACAAAGGTGCTCTAGTTCTGGGCCTGACAGCATCAGTGCCCAAAAGGCACGGAGACCTTGGTAGTCTCTGGCTCTAAATATACAGCCATAGAGCACGTCTACTCCCAGCTGCATGCTTCAGTGGAGACTACAGCCGGGAACGGAAAAACTCCCACTTGACAGACAGCTCACAGCCTTTACAAACAGAGCCGGAAAAATGCTGACTTAGAGGCTTGCTCATTCATCGACAAAGGGTGGTCCAGCAGCAAACACAATTTGCCCACAACAGCTTGTTCAAGGTCAGGCTTAAGGGATAAAGGGCAAAAATGTGATTTAACAAAGAGCAAAAAAGGACGACCGGGCTATTAGGGTTGGTTGATCCATTAAAAAAAATTATTCTAAACTCGGTCGCCGGTTGGGGGTGGGGGGAGAATTCAGATTTTGATTAGTTATAGAAATTATTACAAATTTTTAAAAATAAATTTCGTGATTGAAACGTAATTAATAATGAATTTTCGTTATTATTCGTTACGTCATCTGGGAGGGAAGAATGGAGGGCAAGCCCTGCACTCTTCCCTCCCTCGCCCCCAGCCATGCATGCACACACCACTCTTCCTTTCCCCGCTATCTCAGACGCAGTGGGGAAAGGAAGGGAGGTGCGCGGATGCCATGCATGCACACACCACTCTTCCTTTCCCCGCTATCTCAGAGGCAGCGGGGAACGGAAGGGAGGTGCGTGGACGCCATGCATGCGCACAACGCTCTTCCTTTCCCCGCTATCTCAGAGGCAGCGGGGAAAGGGAGGGAGGTGCGTGGATGCCACGCATGCGCACACCGCTCTTCCTTTCCCCGCTATCTCAGAGGCAGCGGGGAAAGGGAGGGAGGTGCGTGGATGCCACGCATGCGCACACCGCTCTTCCTTTCCCCGCTCTTCCTTTCCTTTCCCGCTATCTCAGAGGCAGCCATCCATGGGAAGCAGCGAGGAAAGGAAGGGAGGTGCATGGATGCCATGCACGCGCACACCGCTCTTCCTTTCCCCGCTATCTCAGAGGCAGCGGAAAACGGGAGGGCTAGAGGCAGCGGGAACGTGCGTGGACGCCATGCATGCGCACAACGCTCTTCCTTTCCCCGCTATCTCAGAGGCAGCGAGGAAAGGAAGGGAGGTGCACGGATGCCATGCACGCGCACACCGCTCTTCCTTTCCCTGCTATCTCAGAGGCAGTGGGGAAAGGAAGGGAGGTGCCTGGATGCCATGCATGTGCACAACGCTCTTCCTTTCCCCGCTATCTCAGAGGCAGCGGGGAAAGGAAGGGAGGTGTGTGGATGCCATCCATGCACACAATGCTCTTCCTTTCCCCGCTATCTCAGAGGCAGCGGGGAAAGGAAGGGAGGTGCATGGATGCCATGCACGCGCGCACCGCTCTTCCTTTCCCCGCTATCTCAGAGGCAGCGGGGAAAGGGAGGGAGGTGCGCGGATGCCACGCACGCACACACCGCTCTTCCTTTCCCTGCTAGCTCAGAGGCAGCGCAAGGTTCGGTATAGAAATTACACTTCCGGGTTAGGGTCAAAAAACTATGAAATTAATTTTATATACGAAATTAAACCGATTTCAAATAATTTAAAACCGGAGATATCCAGCCCTACTGGCTATCTATCAGTCACCGGATAGGAACTCAACTAATTCTGGGGTAGCATATTATCCACTATCTGCTTCAAGCGCTAAATACACATGCGTTGTGTCTGCAAATTAATAAGAGTCCATATTTTTGGCAACCCGAAGCACTGGTCAAGGTGGACTGTCATAAATTATTGTCACTGAACATGCTGACCTACTGCCAGCAGTCATGGCAGTCAAACTGGGAAGCGTTAAGGATGACTGCGACCAAAAGCAAACGTGATCTCCAATAATGAGTTTGAGATATTGAGGTGTGTTGTCTTGAGTGCCATCAGAACAGCTGCGTGAGTCATAATTCTTTCAAATACGAACAAGGAGTATCTTTCTTCCCTGCTATATTTCATATACACCTGCTAATTAGCAGCTGGCACTTCCACCTCTGCAAAAAATACACTTTACTACTGTTTCTGTTTAATCAGCAATGCATTTCTCAGAGGCAGAAATGTGCTACTTAATGACAATAATCAGGAGCTCCGTGCAGTGCCCTCGCCCTTTGTCCAAAGCCACCCTGTGTGGGAGGTTAGCCTGAAAGAGACCAAATGGCCAAGGATCACCCAATGAGCTTGGCAGCTGAGCAGGAATTCAAACCAGGCCCATCTTTCTCAAGCCAGCTTCGTAGCCGGTACATCATGTTGGCTCCATAGGATGCACTGTACAATATTTAGTGTGCAGCAGAATAAGCCAGCTGCCCTGGGCTCTTATCAGGCTATGAAATTAACTAATCTATTACATATAATAAAAGTCAGTGTTTGCGGGTGGTGGGCGGGTGGGCCGAGCGATGGGAGGAATATGTGCCAGTGTTTCGATTGGCTGCCACTCCGGGATTATTTGCATAAATGGCTCTGACTGGCCAGCCTCAGAACTCCAACCCTCTAAGGCACCAGACAGAGGAGATTGGTTGCCACTGAGGGAAAATTTGCATAATGGACTCTGCATGGCCAACATTCCAACATCCAAAATCTCAAAGGTGCTAGAGAATGCACTTTTTAAAAAGGACCTCCTTCAGCTGATTTAACAAACTAGGCTTCAGCCTGATTTGGCAGTAAGGCTTCCTCTACTTGATTTTCCAGACTAGGCCACAACCTGATTTGCCAGTAAGGCTTCCTCTACTTAATTTCCCAGACTAGGCCACAACCTGATTTGACAGTAAGGCTTCCTCTGCTTGATTTTCCAGACTAAGCCACAACCTGATTTGACAGTAAGGCTTCTTCTACTTGATTATCCTGACTAGGCCACAACCAGATTTGACAGTAAGGCTTCCTCAACTTCATTTTCCTGACTAGGTCCACAACAATGACAGAACAAGACCAAACTTGGCCCACAGACACCCCCCCCCCCCGATGCACTCTAAATCTTGGTGCAATTTGAGGTAGGAGGCACCATGGATGACGGAAATTGCAGTACTTTAACTCACTGACTGCTTAGAGCACAGTGGCCCACACCAATGACGGATCAGGACCACACTTGCCACACAGAGGCCCAATGCAATACCAAGCTTGACACACAGTGACCCTATGACCCACTCTACATTCTACTGCCGTATGGAAAAGAGTGGAACTTGCGGTACCTCCATGGATTATGGGATTTGTAGTACTTTCAAAGCCTTCATTTCCCACAGACCACTGCAGCCCTGCACAAAAACCTAAAAGGACTACACTTGGCACCCTGTGCCCCCATGACCCAGTCTCCATCCTTCTACAGTTTACAGGAGGGTGGACCATGGATGATGGGACTTGAAGTATTAAAGACCAACCTTGGCACACAATGCCTTTCTCAAATAACCTGGGTACCGCCGGGTCCCCAAGCTAGTTTGTTAAAATCTGGAATTGTTGTTGTGTGTCTTCATCTTATTTCTGGCTTTATGGGAATCCTAAGGCAAACTTATCACAGGGTTTTTGTGGCAAGTTTTGTTTGGGGTTGTTGGATAGTTTGTGCCTTCCTCTGTGGCAGAGAGAGTATAGCGTGTCCAATAGGCCTGGTTGATCCAAACAAAAATGGTTCAAAACTTGTTCCAGATGTAGAGGGCGCTAGCGCTTCAAATCTGAATGCCTTCCAAAAATTTTTGGAAAAAAAATTGAAATTGTTTCGGATTAATTCCGAAATTTTGGAATGGCTTCGTTAATGGCAGGCATGCATGCACAATAAGAAACACACCCATTTGAGACGCCAAACATGGAGGGAGGTGTGATGAGGTGGTTATTTATATGTTAATCACATGTTTGTTTATGTATTTGGAAGGAACATTCTTTGAAAGCCGCAGAGAGTGAGCAGTAGAATGTTCGCAGCAGCAGGCTTTAGGCAGAAGCTGTTGCCATGACGACAGAGGCCACTCTGGGCTTTAGAATGTTCAATTTGAATTTGACAGTTGAAGAATGTCAGTTGGCCAGCTGCTGTGAGCAGAGTTAGTTGGGATTAGCAGTTGCTGAAGCTGCAAGCTGTCTGTAGGAACTGCAGTGTGCAGTTCAGTTCTGTGTGTGGGTTGAGGGAAACCCAAGTGTGTGGGACAGAGTTTAGTCCCAGGGTTGAGAGTAACCCAGTATTAAGTAGTTACTTGTGTGTAACTGTATCAGGGGAAAAACCCCAGTGTTATATTGGTTAATATTGCAAGTTTGTACCTCTCCGGAGATCTTTTGAAACCACCTAAGCTATTAGCCCATTTGTGTAAAATAAACTGTTAAACACTTTCAACCCTACATCTGTGGAAGTCGTTTATTCACAAAGACCCTCACATCTAGTGGTCAAGCATTGACAAATGGCGGCAGCAAGTAAAAGATAATAATAAAGTGAAAGCAAAACATTGAGTATTGGTGCCTGTACATGCCACACAGTTTAAAAAGTAAAGAAGTAGTCTGTGTGTGTCCAGATTTCTTCACAGGAGGGAAAGACATCTGCATCTGGGAGGAAGCGGAGGAGGCATCAGTTACAGAACGCCACATCCGGCAATGACCAGAGAGTCCTATACCTGAAGGAATGCAAAGCAGCAGCTCCGACTACTCAGAAAAGTGAGCGAACTGAAACACGGGCGCCGGAAGCCAAACCAGAGGAGCTTTCGAAACGCAGGGTCAACCGACGTCAACTTCAGCACCGGCGGTTTGGCCCCAGAGTTTTCTGGGGTCTGATGGCTGGGAGCTGGAGTCAGATTGGAACTTTAAACTCCCCTAAAGGAGCCCACTATGGATCGGCGAGGGCCTCCCAAATTGCCATGGTTGAGACCCCTCCTTGCCATCCAACTGGAGTCCCCTCCCCATCATTTGGAGGTATGGCTGCATTGAAGTTGCGGAATGGGCCCTTAAAACCAGACTATAGGGCTGACCGGCCCCTTACCTTACCTACGACCCCTAAACTGACTATCGATCCCACCTGATATGCAACCCTTAGTTCACCTCCACCTTTTTGTATTTATTATAATTTAATGTTAGGTAATGTGTTAGCTATTATATGTGTATTCTATATTGGATTGTATTTATGCATACTATTGTAAACCGCTCCGAGCCTTCGGGGAGTGGCGGTCTATAAATGTGAAGCATAAATAAATAAATAAATCCAAACTGGGTTTAAGACACAGTTCGGACACCTATGTCTTTCCCTCCCTCCGCGTTAGGTCTAATGGAGAAGAAGGGAAACACATCGGCATCCAAACTGGGTTAAAGATCCAGTTCAGACACCTATGTCTTTCCCTCCCTCCGCGTTAGGTCTAACGCAGAAGAAGGGAAACACATCGGCATCCAAACTGGGTTAAAGATCCAGTTTGGACACCTATGTCTTTCCCTCCCTCCGCGTTAGGTCTAACGGAGAAGAAGGGAAACACATCGGCATCCAAACTGGGTTAAAGATCCGGTTTGGACACCTATGTCTTTCCCTCCCTCCGCGTTAGGTCTAATGGAGAAGAAGGGAAACACATCGGCATCCAAACTGGGTTAAAGATCCGGTTTGGACACCTATGTCTTTTCCTCCCTCCGCGTTAGGTCTAATGGAGAAGAAGGGAAACACATCGGCATCCAAACTGGGTTGAAGATCCAGTTTGGACACCTATGTCTTTCCCTCCCTCCGTGTTAGGTCTAATGGAGAAGAAGGGAAACACATCGGCATCCAAACTGGGTTAAAGATCCGGTTTGGACACCTATGTCTTTCGCTCCCTTCGTGTTTGGTCTAATGCAGGGGGAACACTCGGCATCAAACTGGGTTAAAGACCCAGTTTGGACAGCTATGTCTTTCCCTCCCTCCGTGTTAGGTCTAATGGAGAAGAAGGGAAACACATCGGCATCCAAACTGGGTTAAAGATCCAGTTTGGACACCTATGTCTTTCCCTCCCTCCGCATTAGGTCTAACAAAGAAGAAGGGAAACAAATCGGCATCCAAACTGGGTTAAAGATCCGGTTTTGACACCTATGTCTTTCCCTCCCTTCGTGTTTGGTCTAATGCAGAGGGGGGGGGGGACACGTCGGCATTCAAACTGGGTTAAAGATCCAGTTTGGACACCTATGTCTTTCCTTCCCTCCGCGTTAGGTCTAACGGAGAAGAAGGGAAACACATCGGCATCCAAACTGGGTTAAAGATCCAGTTTGGACACCTATGTCTTTTCCTCCCTCTGCGTTAGGTCTAACAGAGAAGAAGGGAAACACATCGGCATCCAAACTGGGTTAAAGATCCAGTTTGGACACCTATGTCTTTCCCTCCCTCCGCGTTAGATCTAACGCAGAGGGAGGGAAACACATCTGAAACACTTGGACGGCGATGTCTTCCCCTCCGCGTTATGTCTAACACGGAGGGAAAGACAGCCGCACATGGACGGGAAGGCCAGGGAAGGGAAACACGCCAATTCCTTTCCGAAAATGTCGGTGGTGGCGTCAAAATGCCAAATTCACTTTTGGGTTGCTTACATCACTTCAAAACCGCTTCAAAAGTGAATTTACCACCGGGAATGTGGCGCAGTTGGCTGGGAGTCAGCTGCATAAGATCTCTACTGGTCATGAGTTTGAAGCCTGCCCGGGTCGGGGTGAGCTCTCGACCAATTGTGTAGCTCATTGTCTGTCTATATATGTTGTATGTCTATGGCATTGAATGTTTGCCTGTATATGTGCATTGTGATTGGAACCCATAAATGATGTAAATAATAAATAAATAAATAATTCAATTCATTCCAATTTTAGAAGCATTCCAACAAACTTGACCAGGCCTAATGTCCAATGGGTTTTCATGTCAGCATGGATTTGAATCCTCCTCTCCATGGTTGGAACCCAATGTTCTCATCGCTATGCCACACTGGAGCTCTAATTCCTCTGAGTACTTCAGATCTCAGACTTGAAAAACCAGAAGCAATTGTGACTCGATTCTTTTCAAGTGACTTCACTGAGTTAAGTCCACAGGAAGGACAGAGGAGGCAGGGTCCTCCACTTCTCCATAGGCTCGTTTTTCAAGGCTTTCACAAACTCCAGCATTTCTCGGCTTAGTACGGAAATTCTGTATGTGTTTTCTTATTGATAACTCTTACTCTCTTGTGGCTTGACCACAACCTGATGTTATTTGACTACAGATGTATAGTTTCCCCCACCCTGGACTTTCCACAGATACATAAACCCTATTTTCCTAGTTTTCAAGAGACCTCACAACCTCTGAGGATGCCTGCCATAGATGTGGGCGAAACGTCAGGAGAGAATGCTTCTAGAACATGGACATACAGCCCAAAAAAACCTACAACAACCCAACGTCTCGTGTAAACATGACAACAACAACAACGCTGATGACACCCAGCTTGTTCTGAAGATGGAAGGCCAGCCGGACTCCGTACCCTCTTGTTTCCATCAGTGCCTTGAGGCCGTCACTGGATGGCTGCGTGCCAGTAGATTGAGGGTGAATCCAGCGAAGACGGAGATACTGTGGCTGGGTCGACCGGATTGTGGGGCGGTCCAGCTTCCCACCCTGGATGGTGAGGCACTTTGCCCGTCATCATCAGTAAAAAGCCTGGGGGTTGTTTTTGACCCTTTGCTGTCTATGGAGGCCCAGGTCTCCAATGTCAGCAAAACCGCCTTTCCCACCTGCGACAAGCCAGGCAGCTGGCCCCCTACCTATGTAGAGACAACCTAGCCACAGTTATCCAAGCCATGGTCATGTCAAGGATAGACTACTGTAAAGCCCTTTACATTGGCCTGCCCTCGTCCGTGATCTGGAAGCTCAAGCTCGTCCAGAACGCCGCTGCTTGACTCCTCGCTGGAGTGCCGGCGAGGAGCCACATAACTCCCATCTTACAGCAGCTTCATTGGCTTCCGGTCGAGCACCGGATCACTTTCAAGGTGATGGTGTTAACCTTCAAGGCCTTATATGGTCTGGGGCCGATGTATTTGAGGGACCGTCTCACCCCCTACCAACCCCGCTCTGAAGATCTGAATCTCCTCGAGGTGCCTGGTGTCAAGACCATCCATCTGGCCTCGACCTGATGCAGGGCCTTCTCTGTGGTGGCTCCAACTATCTGGAACACTCTGCCAGCTGAAGTGCGTGCCCTGCAAGACCTTCTCGCTTTTCGCAGGGCCTGTAAAACCCATCTCTTCAAACTGGCTTTTAGTTGTTGATCTCTGTAATCCTGCAGAGTTAGTTTTAGTTTAAATTTAGATTAGTTTTATTTGATGTTTTTATGTTTTATAGTTTATTGCCCCTACTTATCTGCACGGGCGATTTCATTGGCTGATCTTGCCTATAGCCTTTAGGCTTAGTTCATTTACATATTTGGTGGCTTTAGCCCACCTGTCTTGGCCTTACTATCCTGGTCACTCATCATGTTTCTTAAATTATCCAGGTCTATAATTTCCCTTATTCGGGAAAACCAGTTCTTCACTGAAATCGGGCCCTCCTTCCAGTTCTGGGCAATTTCCATTCTTGCGGCTGTGGCTAACATAAAAAAAACCCTATCTTCATTACTATTCCAGTCTTTGTCCATAATGAAGTAGGTAAAAATCCGGTTTCATCGCGAACTTAGTCCCCAAAATGTTCTCCATGTGGAAGTGGATCTCTCCCCAAAATTTCCTCAGAATCTTACAGTGCCACCAGCAATGCATGAAGTTACCCTTCTCCTTCTTGCACTTCCAGCAGAGGTCGCTCACCGACGCATAGCACCTGGCTAGGCTCACCGGTGTGTGGTACCAGTGGTGGTACATTTTGTACCAGTTTTCTGTTACATGCGAGAAACCCAGGTGTTTGACTTTGATTTTCCAGAGTGTTTCCCACTCTTGTAACATAATAGAGTGTCCTAAATCTTGGGCCCACCGTACCATTGTATCTTTTAACCGTTCCGTTTCTGTATCCCACTCAAGGAGTTGGTTATATAAGGAACTTATCGTCTTCTTGTGTGACTTCATAATTTTCTCCCAAATGGTGGGGTGCGAATTAAAGTTCATTCGCACATCTCGTTTGAAGCTCTCCTTACATTGCGCATAGTGGAACCAGGATAAATCAATGGACTGATCTCGTAGTGTTTATCGCGATTTGAGAGACCACTCCGGTCCCTCTTTGGTAACCAGTTGTTCGTAGGTGTACCAATTGCTGGTTGGAAGTTCCCTGATTTGCAGAGCTTCCTGTGGTGATATCCAGAGGGCGAGCCTGGTAGAAACGGTCTTTATATCTATTCCAGGCTCTGAGGAGTGATGCCCGAATGAAATGATTTGAGAAATTTTTTTCGACCAATGCCTTTTCGTGCCATAGGTAGGCATGCCACCCCCGGCGCAAATCAAAACCCTCTACTGCCAACAAGTTATTATCCTTCAGTGTGGCCCAGTCTTTTACCCAACTTAGTGCGGCCGCATCATGATACAATTGGAGGTTGGGCAGCCCGAAGCCTCCCCTCTCTCGGCGGTCGCATAAAATACTATATTTAATTCTTGGCTTCCTAGAGCACCACAAAAATTTGAGTAAATCCGATCTCCAACTTCTAAAACACAGACGCGATCTGATGATCGGTAAGTTCTGGAATAAGAACATAAGCCTCGGGAGAACCCCCATCTTTATCACTGAGATCCTACCAAGAAGGTTCAAATTAAGAAATTTCCACCCTTCTAGTTTTTTTTTAATCTCTGTCCAGGCTGGGACATAATTATTTTGGAGAAGCTGATTATTCTTAGCCGTGATTTGTATTCCCAGATATTTTATTTTCCTCGTCAGGTCACATTTTGATATTTGTTGTAGGAGGGCCCTCCTTTCCAGGCTGATATTTTTTGTCAACATTTTAGTTTTATCCAAGTTGATCTTTAGGCCCGCCACTTTTCCGAACTCAGTTATCTTCTTCATCCATAGCTCAAAGTTCTCTAGCGGATTTTCCATGATACATACAATATCATCTGCGTCTCTCCATTGTTGAAGAAGCCGGGATTAGATCCAACGGTCCCCTCCAACTACCGCCCGGTTTAGAATTTATCGTTCCTGGGCAAGGTAATTGAGAAGGCAGCAATGGAGCAGTTGCAGTCCTTCCTAGATGACGCAGCTTGGCTAGACCCCTTCCAGTCCGGCTTCCATCCGGGGCATGGGACGGAGACGGTCCTGGTCTCCATCTCGGATGAGTTGCGCTGCCAGCTGGATCAGGGCGGATCGGCGCTGCTCGTGTTATTGGACCTCACAGCGGCGTTTGATACAGTCGATTATGATCTATTGACTCACCGCCTTGCCAGGGCCGGAGTTAGGGGGACAGCCCTTAATTGGGTGACCTCCTTCCGCCGGAACCGGCAACACCGCGTGAGGCGGGGGCAAGGATGTCTCCGGGGGGGGTTCCCGCTTCTTTGCGGGGTTCCTCAGGGGGGCTATTCTCTCCCCCCTCTTATTTAACATCTATATGCGACCACTTGCCCAGCTGGTGCGTAGTTTTGGGCTGGTGTGCCATCAGTACGCTGATGACACCCAGCTTATCTTGAAGATGGAGGGCAGCCTCGAATCCGTACCCGATAATTTCCATCGTTGCCTTGAGGCCGTCACTGGATGGCTGCGAGCCAGTAGGTTGAAGGTGAATCCGGCAAAGACGGAGATCCTGTGGCTGGGTCCTCCGGGCTGTAGGGATGTTCAGCTTCCAACCCTGGACGGCGTGACATTATGTCCGTCGCCCTCTGTTAAGAGCTTAGGAGTAACCTTGGACCCCCTGTTGTCGATGGAGGCCCACGTCTCCAGCGTCAGCAGGGTAGCATTTTTCCATCTTCGCCAGGTGAGGAAGCTGGCCCCCTATTTGTCCCTCTCGCGCGACTTAGCCACAGTGATCCAAGCCACGGTCATCTCGAGGCTGGACTACTGTAACGCTCTTTACATTGGCCTTCCTCTGTCGGTAATCCGGAGACTCAAGCTGGTGCAGAACGCTGCAGCGACTCCTGGCAGGGGTCCCGATTGGCCACCACATCACGCCAATCCTCTGCGCGAACTGCACTGGCTCCCAATTGAATGCCGGATTGCCTTCAAAGTGTTAGTCCTGACTTTAAGGCCTTACATGGTCTGGGGCCAGTGTACCTGCGGGACCGCCTTGTCCCATATCATCCCACCAGATCACTGCGCTCCGAAGAGCTAAACCTCCTGGTCATCCCAAATGTGAGGACCTACCATCTGTCCGCAACCCGCTGCCGGGCTTTCTCTGTTGCAGCCCCTACCATGTGGAACGCACTGCCCGCCGGCATCCGTGCCACCCAGGGCCTCCTCCCGTTCAGGAGAGCAGTTAAGACATTGCTGTTCCAACAAGCCTTCGGAGTTAGCTAAACTGTAGCTCGCACCGCCTAGCTGTCAGCCCACTGCGACTCCATTTGTTGCTTCAACTGTTCTAATTGTAATTCCATCTTAATGGTATTACTGTGGTTTATGAGTTATCTGACAATTGTATTTTACGAACTGTTGTAAGTCGCCCCGAGCCGTTGGGGGGGGGGACGGGACAGACAAATGTGAAATAATAAATAATAAATATTACAATTTGCAGTGGTTGGTCTCCCTTCTATTCCTAGGTTTGTAGATTTAAGCACAGTCAGAATCAGCTTACCGGAGGATGTAACCATGGAGGACCCCATTATGTTCGCTCTCAGGAGGGGGTTGCCACTGCACCATAATTGACTGGTTGGTCCGCCCACTGGCCACAATATTTTTAGGAGGAGCACTTGGTGGTTCTTCAGGTAGCATCAACCTGATCACAGGAGGGCAAGAAGGAAAAAAAATGGTAAATACACCTCTCCTTATGCCTTTTCTTTCAAGTCATCGAGCTTTGTTTACAGACACGTAACCAGAAAGCGACATGGCTCTGCTGCTGGAGACATGCTTGAAATAGTTGTAACAAATCAACATAATAGAAAATCAGTTAAGCAAGCAACAAGGAAGACAGATGTTGTGGCAAGCTTATTCTATCTGAATCACCCAGCTTGCCACGATCTGTTAAAAAGACTGCAAGCCTGAGTGAGTCCATTTCACTTGCTGCCCTAGAATCTGTAATGCTGTTGAAATTATTTCTTCCAACAGTTCCTGTCCACCTCCCCAGATAGATGATGTTACTCCCCAAACTACTTAGAACCTAGTTCAAAATCCCCAGGAAGCTTCTGACTCAAGGTAGAAGCAAGCGATACACATATTAAATCACGTTAAGGTGGAGCCGTCCTTTGATGTGCTATATAGACGGAATCAAAAGGGACGGATGAATACGTAGGGGAGATGTTAGAGCTATTTCACAATTGACCCAAAAGTGAAGGGGAAGGTCTTTTTGATCCCTTTTCTCAGTCATCTTGATCTATAAAATCTTAACTGGCTGGGAGTCTCACCTAATTCCAGGTTATTCAAAAAGAGGATTTACGAGAAATGGCTTGGCCCGACTTACCGGGCCGAGCAGGTTGCGGCGCTGGGTGTCCTCGCCGCCATTATGGCTCGGGAGGGGGCTTCTTCTTGTGACGCCCCCTAGAGGGCTGTGTATATCTGTATTTGGTTTACCATTCACCTGCATGGCTCTTGGTTTCTTCGCTCAGCCATGCGCTCTTTTGTTCTGCCATGTGCTCACCTGGGGGAGGAGGGTGACCCACCCTCAACTCCTCCTTTTATCGGAGTTTACCTGAGGGCAGGACATCCCTTCTGACCTCACTTCCAGCAGAGCATTCGGACGAAGCAGGCCGAAGTCTGGAGCCAGGCTCAGACAAGGCACTTCGGTTTATGTACAGACTTTCAACGCTCTCCAAACAAGAAATTCAGTAATAGGAAGGGCCAGCCCTTCAATAGAGACTGTTGGGGACCAAGGACTCCGTGCGCCAGAGGACCATTTGAGAAGCTACAGAAAATCTGGAACTTAAGAGAGACCTTCATGCTGCTTAAGGCAAGTGAAAGCAACCCCTTTGTTTAAGGACACCTTTGTAACCCACTTCAAGCTTTTTAGGCCACCAGTTGTTTTTCTACTGGTTGTAATAAATAAACCTGTTTTGAGTTCACCATTGCTTAAGAGGATCTCCAGGTTTTCTTTTAAGGGAAGGCTGTAATGCGACCCCCAGGGCCCTATAGAATTTGTCCATCCTTTTAAAGCCCCTTTTTGGGTCCTGGGTGGACGCTACACTTCTCCCCAGAAGCCCCCTGGTGGTGGGAGATTTTCACGCCAACGGAGCCACCTGGCCAATCGTGGAGCTGGCTCCGCCCTGGCCTGGTTCGGAGTTGGGGCCAGCCCTCTCTTCCGCCCAGGCAGCCTACTTAAGGCTGCCCGAGGGCTACCAGCAGGCACTGGGCCTGCATCGGCTTTTCCACCCTCCCCCTGCATGTATTATTGCTCCACATATGTTAGCTTATCTTGCTGTTGTTTGGTGTTCATCTTGCTCTGTATTTTGTTAGCTGATCTTGCTGTTGTTGGGTGTTTATCTTGTTGCAACTCTGCGTTGGGCGTGGAGAGCCCAATGTAGAGAGCGTTACAGTAGTCCAGCCTTGAGCTGACTGTGGCTTGGACCACTGTGGCTAGGTCGTGGAGGGACAGGTAGGGGGCCAGCTTCCTCACCTGGTGGAGATGAAAAAACGCTACTCTACTGACGGTGGAGATATGTGTCTCCATCGACAGTTGAGAGTCTAGTGTGACACCGAGGCTCTTAACAGATGACGATGGAAATAGTGTCATGCCATCCAGGGTAGGAAGCCGAACCTCTCCAGTGCCCGGACGACCCAGCCACAGGATCTCCGTCTTGGCTGGATTCACCTTCAACCTACTGACTCGCAGCCATCCAGTAACGGCTTCAAGGCAGTGTTGGAAATTACGTTAGGACGTCTGGGAGTTGAAGGCCAAAGCATCTGGGGACCCACAGGTTGAGAATCACTGGTTTAGGGCTTTAAAGGCAAAAGCCAGCACTTTGAATTGTGCCCGGTAGCAAACTGGCAGCCAGTGGAGCTGGCGCAACAGAGGGATTGTGTGCTCCCCGAGTGCCACTCCAGTTATCAACCTGGCTGCCTTGCGTTGGACCAATTGAAGCTTCTGAACAGTCTTCAAAGGCATGGCCCCTGGATCGGGGTGGTGTATCGCCCCTTGTTGGAAGGGGGGATAACGCCCTGGCCCCTGGAGTACCGAGCTTACGGGAACCGGTAGCGTACCAGTGGCACCGAGGGATGTAAGCATCTTTGGACAGCAGCGGGCTGTCCGACCCCTGATCCAGGACCCATGCATGGCTGCCAACCCTTGTTCCTGTTATCAATAAATGAGTTGTGGCCAATTTTACTCCAAATACTTGTGTCGGTGTCTTCTTGGTTATATGGGGGGAGGTGTATCACCCATACACATGCACCACAAAATCAAGAGAGTTGTAGAGATTCAGAACCAACAGACTGATCTGGGTATTACTTTATAAGTGCCCTAATCCATGTTTACACAAGACGTGCACCCACCCTTTTGTTGTGGCATGTAAAAAATAAGTTGGTAAGTGTGCTAACTGAAAATGCAAAGCACAAAGCTGATTGGTTGGGCCATGCCCAAGAGGCTAGCTGAGCCTAGGAGTTTTGGCAACAGTTACATTTTTTCAGGCGTTGTGCAGGAGTTTGCAGAGACAGATTTGCTTCTGAGCTGCTGGAAGGCGATCTTTCACATGGACACCTAAAGACCATTTGAATTCTCTCTCGAAGGACATTGTGTGAGTCAATGCAACTGTTCACGTGATTGTGCATGTATTGCTCTGCATAATGAAGGGTAAACTTCTTGTCCTTTATTGATCATCTGTGTGGGATATCCTTTCACTGACAAGACAGTGTGTGCACTGTTGGGTTTCATCCCTGACGACACAAATCTCTAGCCCTCAATGAGTAGTTTGTTTATTTATTATTTCAGCTTCTAGACCGCTCCTTCTAGAAGCTCGGAGCGGTTCACAGCAATATAAAAATACACACAGGGTAATAAAACTACAGGATTAATCTAAAAATACTACTTTCACTAAAATGATTCTAAAACGACATAGTCGCAATTACAGATTTACTCGGACAGGAATGCTAAATGGAAGAGGACCGTCTTACAAGCTCTACAGAATTAAGACAGCTCTCTAATTCCTCTGACTTCCTCTGGCATCGCATTCCACAAAGTTGGTGCAAACACCGAGTATGTCTTTTGTCTTGTTGAGGACAAATGATAGTGTCAAATGGAGGGGACATTGAGGAGGTTTTGTTCTCCTGCGCTCAGAGATCTCTGGGGAACATATGGGGAGAGGCAGTCCCTCAAGTACACTGGCCCAAGACCATACAAGGCCTTAAAGGTTAGCACCAGCACTTTGAAGGACATCCGGTACTCAATTGGTAGCCAGTGCAGTTGCCGCAGTATTGGTGTAATGTGGCATCTTGCCGGAGCCCCGGCAAGAAGGCGTGCCGCAGCATTCTGCACTAGCTTGAGCTTCCGGATCACCCCCAAAGGTAGGCCGATGTAAAGGGCGTTACAGTAGTCCAGTCTTGAGATGACCGTCGCCTGGATCACTGTGGCCAAGTCATTCACGGATAGGTAGGGCACCAGCCACCTAGGCTGGCGCAGGTGGAAAAATACGGTTTTGCTGACCATAAAGACCTGGGTCTCCATGGTCAGCAATGGGTCAGCAATAGTTAGTCTAGATAGATTAGAACGAGGGATTCCTTCTCCTAAATTCCCTGTGCGTGCCTACCTCAAGAAGGGGCGCCATGCCCCGCCCCCTCCCCCGGCTTCAGCTCTCCCACAGTTTCTCCAGCCTTGAGGGGGCAGTGCCAAGCCAGTGGTGGCAGAGCCAGCACAATGCTGGCTTGGCACTGTCCCCTCAAGGCTGGAGAAGCTGTGGGAGAGCTAAAGCTGGGGGGAGGGGGCGGAGCCAGGCCGCACCCCTCCCCCGGCTTCAGCTCTCCCACAGTTTCTCCAGCCTTGAGGGGGCAGCGTGAGTGAGGGGCGGGGGTCATGGTCCCCATCCCCGCCGCCGCTCTCTGCTATGACTCCCGCCCCTCGCTCACTGAAGCCGCATGGAGGAAGAGGAGCATGAGCAGTGGATGGGCTTCAGTGGGCAGGGCTCCTCCTCTGCTCGGCTTCAGCGAGCGAGGGGCGAGAGTCATGGCTGGAGTCATGGCGGATTGGAGGCTGGCTGGGGAAACGGACGAAGAAGGCGGTGCCCCGGCCCCTTCTTCTTTTTCTTCGCCACTACCCAGCCCTTCCTCCTCCTCCCCCAAGCAGCAGGAGTTCGGCAGGAGTTTCTTTTGACTTTAACAAACTTTTTTTTCCAGAACCTATGAGGTTGTGGATCTGCAATCCTGTTCCATGCTGTTGAACGGAAACCAATCCTTGCTCTTGACACGCAAGCTTCTGCTGGCTATGAATGGTGTTTCCGGCACTCTGCTATATTTTGTGGAATCACAAAACTACGAATGATTTTCATTTCGTCACACCTTTCAATTCCCTATTATAATTTCTCTCTCAACTCAATCTTCCACTTCCCAAGTCTGTCTCACATGCAAGCAGTGAAACAAAATAATATTTTTTGGTTAAATAGTCTGCTAAAATTGAATATGGACTCTCCAGTCAGGACCTTTGGTGGTTTTGGAAGGGAAATGTTTCTGATTGCATCTACTAGGCATGGTTTAGAATCCAAAAATGGCGATTCTTAAATCAAATGGGGGGGGGGGATTTTTTTGATTAGTAAAAGAAAGACTTACAAAAAAATTTCCAAAAATTTCTAAAATGTAACTCAAGTACTAACGAAATTCGTTAGTAATTCGTATGCCAGAGCATGCGCATTCCAGATGGTTTTGGCCTACAACTCCCAGAAATCCTAACAGCTGGTAAATTGGCTGGGATTTCTGGGAGTTGTAGGCCAAAACTTGAATAAACCACACTGAATTCTAGATGGGACTCTCCAAATAGGAAGGAGGGAGGGAAGGAGGAAGGGAGGGAGGGAGGGGGTTTTCTATTCTTGGAAGCAGCAAAAGAAAAGGAGGAGGAGCACCCTCGCTCCTCTGCCTCTCTCTCACCCGATCCTGAGGAGAGAGGGGCCAAGTTTGCCCAGGCTGAGAGGAAAAGGAAGAGGCCTGAGGCTGTGAGGAATGGTGGGAGTACCTGGAGGGCTGAAGCTGGCCCCTGCGATGGGGGCATGGCAGAGCAACGGGGAAGAGAAGCATCTGAGAGAGCGCAGGGAGAGAGAGGAGGAGAAGCTGTGTGTGTGTGACGCCCCCTGCGATGGGGCATGGCAGCAGAGCAACGGGGAGGAGAAGGGGGAAGCCTGGAGGACTACACTTTCCAGAATGCATTGCCTACCTAGCAGCAGCGTCACTTCCAGTTCCCCATAGAAATGCGGGAAAAAGAAGAAGCTGAATGAAGGCGGGAAGGAAATGAGGGGGAGAAGACAGGGAGAAGTGAGTAGTACGTAGTACAATAATTAATTAATTAATAATTAAGAATTTCTTACGATCATAACGCAAATTGTTGGCCTCAAGGACCGTAAAAGGAAGTCTACTTCCGGGATCGCGGCAGCGATATGTAAAACCTCAAAAGTCCCATTACATACGAATCTCTTACGAATCCTTTTAATTTCCGTTTCATTTTTCTCATGCCTAGTATCTACTGCTGTGTCCCTTCCTTTTGCAGTTCTAATGTGGCCCAGGGATTTGCAAGGAACTGCTATGTGGTTTCAATGAACTGTACCTGCTGGTTTCTCGGCTGTATTGGCCCTTTCCCACCTGGTTGACGGCACACACTCTAAACTGGTAGGTTCGGGCTGGTGTTAATCCACTCACAGTGATGCTGGTCATCTTTGGATCAATGTCAGAGAGGTGCACTTTCCAAGGGGAATCTGGTAGAGAGAAACAGAATTTTAGACAGATAATAGTAATAATAACGGCACAAGCTGCATAAGATCTCCGCTGACCAGAAGGTCATGAGTTCGAGGCCTGTCCGGGTCAAGGTGAGCTCTCGACCAATTGTATAGCTCATTGTCTATATATGTTATTTGTCTATGGCATTGAATGTTTGCCTGTATATGTGCATTCTGGTCCGCCCTGAGTCCCCTGCAGGGTGAGAAGAGCAGAATATAAATGATGTAAATCTATCTATCTATCTATCTATCTATCACATATAATAAAAGTCAGTGTTTGCAGTCAAGCGACGGGAGGAATATGTGCCAGCGTTTCGATTGGCTGCCACTCTGGGATTATTTGCATAAATGGCTATAATTGGCCAGCCTCAAAACTCCAAAATTCTACGGCCCCAGACAGAGGGGATTGGTTACCACTAAAATGGTATTTGCATAAAGGGCTCAGATTGGCCAACAACATTCCAACATTCTAAGGTGACTCAGAGGGAAAGGGAAAGGCCTCAGGCAGTCAGCCACAGCGGCCCACAGCAATGATGGATCAGGACCAAACTTGACAAACAGGGGCCCACAGGCCCCTTTCACAACCTGGTGTGATTTAGGGCAGGATGGGTCACGAATGATGGGATTTGCAGTACCTTCACTTCATTCACTTCCCAAACAACACTGTAGCTCCTATACATCACAGACCAGACCCAAAATTGACAGCAAGGCTTCCTTAACTTGATTTTCCTGACTAGGCCTCAGCACATGGGATACTGTTAGGCTCCCTCAACTTGATTTTCCCGACTAGGCCCCTGGGACTCACAGTACCTTCACTAAGTTCTTGAGACCACTGCAAGGCACATAAACATCTAATAGGAACCAACCTTGGCACACAATGCCTTCCTCAAATAACCCGGGCACCGCCAGGTCCTCAGCTACTAAATAAATAAATCAAGGTGGTCCCAGTGGTGATCGGCACACTGGGTGCAGTGCCTAAAGATCTTGGCCTGCACTTAAAAACAATCAGCGCTGACAAAATTACCATCTGTCAGCTGCAAAAGGCCACCTTACTTGGATCTGCAAGCATTATTTGCAGATACATCACACAGTCCTAGACACTCGGAAAGTGTCCAATGTGTGATCAAATACAAAAGCCAGCATAGTGATTTTGTTTGCCGTGTACTAATCTTGTTATGTATCAAATAATAATAATAATAATACTTTATTTATACCCTGACACCATCTTCCGTGAAGGGTCTCGGGGAAGCTCACAATAGTGAAAACACACAAAATACAACAAATGCATAAGCCAGTGTTTTTCAACCTTTTTTGAGCTGCGGCACATTTTTTACATTTACAAAATCCTGGGGCACATGACCAATCAAAATGACACAAAATGACATTCTAACACAGTAATACATATAGGTAATATGTTTTTAAATGTATTTATACACTCAGTGTGAAACCTGGGCCTGTTTCCATGAACACAACATAGATATCCTGGCAGGAATGGCAGAAAGACACAAACTTCCCAGACAGAACTCCCATAACCAAGAGAAAATACTATAAGAGTTTGGTGGGCATTGACCTTGGATTTTGGAGTTGTAGTTCACCTATATCCAGAGAGCACTGTGGACTGAAACAATGTTGGATCAGGACCAAACTTGGCATGAATACTCAATATGCCCAAATGTGAACACAGATGGAGTTTGGGGAAAATAGACCTTGACATTTGGGAGTTAAAGTTTCTGGGATTTATAGTTAACACACAATCAAAGAGCATCCTGAACACTTGCAACAATGGAAGTGAACCAAACTTGGCATATTGAACTCTCATTACCAACAGAAAGTACTGAAAGGGTTTGCTTGGGAATTGACCTTGAGTTTGAAAGTTGTAGTTCACCTACACCCAGAGACCACTCTGGACTCAAACAACGTTATGTTATGCTGTTGTTTGTTTTCTATCCAGAATCGCAATGTTGGGAGGAGGCTCACCACTTTAAGGTCCCTAAAACAGGCATGGGGAAACTTCGGCCCTCTGGGTGCTTTGGACTCCAACTCCCACCATTCCTAACAACATGAGGCCCTTTCCTGCTTAAGTGGCTGAGGGGGGGGGGGGGGAAACAGGGCCTGAGGCTGCTAGGAATGGTGGGAGTTGGAGTCCAAAACACCTGGAAGGTCCAAGTTTGCCCATGCCAGCTTTCGACAGAGACCTCTTCCTCCCCCTCCCCCTTCGTGCCCTTTCTTCCTCCTCCTGCCGAACACTTACTTTTTCTTCTACACTGCCGCTTCTGCCGCCATTTTGATCCGAGGGGGCAGCGTGAGCAGGGGCGATCCTACTGGTAGGCAAAGGCCACGGCCGCGTGGGGCGCCATCTGGGTAAAGGGCGCATTCCCCCACCCGCCAGGCATCCTTTGCCTACCGAGCCTCCTCCTCCGCGGTCTCGAAGGCTCCTCGGCCTTCAAAGGCTCCTCGGCCTTGCCCTCTGCAATGCCCCGTGGGAGGAGCCAGCAGTGGGAGCCCGGGAGAGCGAGAGGAGGGGCCTTTGAAGGCTCCTCTTCGCGCTTCCTGGATCCCACTGCCGGCTCTTCCCACGGGGCATTACAGAGGGTGAAGGAGCGCTCTCCCTTGCCCTCTGCAATGCCCCATGGGAGGAGCCAGCAGCGGGAGCCCGAGAGAGCGAGAGGAGGGGCCTTCGAAGGCTCCTCTTCGTGCTTCCTGGATCCCACTGCCGGCTCCTCCCACGGGGCATTGCCAGGCCCGGATTACCCATAAGGCCAGCCAAGGCCATGGCCTCAGGCGGCACGTTTGGGGGGGCAGCGGATGCGGACCCCCAAATTTTAAAAAATCCCCCAAAAAATACCCCCCCAAAAGGGCGCATGCGTGGCTGCCCCCTCTCTTTGCTCTGCTTTAGGAGGGAGGGAGGATCGGCTCTGCTCCTTACTCCGCCCCTCCCCACCTCCTCGCCGGATTGAAGGAAGCAGGGCAAAGCGAGGAGGAGAAAGGGGTGCCCTCCTGCCGTGGTTCCTGCGTGCCGCCCACCCACGATGCAAAGGAGGAGCAGCGGCGGCGCGGCTTCTCTCTGCCTCCCAGGCGTGGCGTCGCCAGGCAGGGAGGAGGCGGAGCCGCGCCGCCACCCCTCCTCCCTTGCGTGGCGTGACCATGCAAGGGAGGAGGGCCAGCAGCGCGACTTCTCTCTGCCTCCTTCTCCCTGCCTGGCGTTGCCACGCCGTCGCTCCTCCTCCCTTGCGTGGCATGGCGACGCAAGGGAGGAGCGGCGGCAGTGCGGCTTCTCTCCGCCTTCCTGGCGTGGCGTCGCCAGGCAGGGAGAAGGAGGCGGAGAGAAGTCGCGCTGCTGGCCCTCCTCCCTTGCGTCGTCATGCCACGCAAGGGAGGAGGGGCGGCACAGCTTCGCCTCCTTCTCCCTGCCTGCCGATGTCACACCACGCCAGGGAGGAGGCAGAGAGGAGTCGCGGCAGCCCCGCCAAAAAGGGGTGGGCGGTGAGTAGGACGCGCGGTGGGAGGGCGCCTCTTTCTCCTCCTTGCCCCGCCCTCCTGCCTTCAATCCAGCGAGGAGGGGCGGAGCCGGGGCCGGGGAGGTGGAGCCGGGGGAAGGGGCGGAGCCGGGGGGAGAGGAGGGGCGTAGGCAGACCCTTTGGCCTAGGGCAGCAAAAGGGCTTGATCCGGGCCTGGGCATTGCAGAGGAACTACGGAAGGTACAGTGCAGCCAAACTGACATGGCTCAATGCTACGGAATCCCAGGAGTTGTAGTTTGCACTCTATGTCAAAGAAGGCCAATGACTTTGTCGAACTATAAGAATTTGAATACTAATATTGTGCTATGCTAATAATTATAATAGATTGTATGGACACATAATATTGATCATAATATTGTCATACAATATAACAAAAATACAATATAACAATAGAATAATGATATATTTTATATTACATGTAATATTACAAACAATATTGCAGTATAGTGGTATTGTACAAAATAGTAATATATAATATTTTATTTTACTTTATTTTGGGTTATTTGAGTTTTATAGGAGTAATGAAAATATTTAGTAGAGGATAATTTTATTTAAATAAATAATTTTATTTATTTATTTTATTATAATAATAATAGAATAGAATGTTATATTATATTATAATGTCAATATATTGTAATATAATTATACTGTAATGTAGTATAATATAATTATGATATAATATAGTATGAGTATGGTATAATATATTGTATATACATTGATACAATATAATACTACTAATGGTATTGTGATATTATAATTGTATATTTGTTTTACATGGGGGGGGGGGGGCAGAATAATGTTCTAGAATTCACCAACAATCGGAAGATTCTCCGCTATACATCCATTTTAAAACGTATCGACACGGCCCGGAGGACCTTCGGTTTTTTGGTTTAGAAATCATTAGGGTCTCCCCACACAGTGATGCCCAAAAAGCTTTATTGCGGGCAGAAAGTAAATGGATGGTTCTTTTAAAAACTGAGCAACCGTGGGGATTGAATGAAAAGATACCCATCAGCAATTTACTTTTGTAATTAACTCACCTGTTGACTCCTCTCCCCTACAAAACACTCCCTTATTGCGTATGTCTGCGCATTTGCCCTACCCACTGAGGTAGATTACACACGAGAATTCACCTTTAAGGTAAAGATCATAATTGGGATACCTTGTGCTTCCATTGCATTTATGTTGTATAATATATGGTGGTTACTTAATTTGAACGCTCACACTGTGTGTTAGATAATTCATTACAAGCGTCTTTATGTTTATATTAGATTCCTGCCGCCTGCCTTTTGATGCGCGATGTGAGGACTACTGTTTATATTGGCCTTGAAAAAGACCCGCAAGGAGTCGAAACGAGGTTGGACTCCTTGACATTAGTGTCCTCGTCGGCCAGAGAACACGCGGACCACGCCCGGCCACCCTACCTGCTCAATTTGGGAAGCTACTCAGCCGTAGAAGTTTGGCTATTGGCGTGTTCGCCTCAAGTCTCCTCGCTTTCATTTTCCTCGAACGGATTTACAAATACCCATCGGGGTTAGGAATACAAATATCTTTCCAGCGGCTTCACTTCGACAACCAGACCTCACCTGCTAAACCACCTTCCATCTGCACCTCATTGGACTACATTCGTCTGATTTTTGGGTGGGTTCTGCGGTTGGGGCTAGGCACCCGACAGGGGGTTATATGTTTATTTTGCCTACTCTGTTGTCGTTGATGTTTATACATAATATATTAACAATACTTTAGAAACATTGTGTTCAGATTCCTGATTTACACCTGATGATCGCTCACGGCACACTAGTGTGCCACGGCACACTGGTTGGGAAACACTGGCATAAGCAATAGCACAATACCAATAACAAATGGCATTGCATCGTAAAACCCCACAAGTTAAAAATTCAATAAAATGCAACAATAGCTGCAAATATATATACAGGAATCCTCTTGCTCTGTGACTATTTGCCTCTGCAAGACATCAGGACCAGATGAGTCCAACAACAGAGAACTCAGTTTCATTTATTTCAGGCTACACACTAGGCATGAGAAAAATGAAACGGAAATTAAAAGGATTCGTAAGAGATTCGTATGTAATGGGACTTTTGAGCTTTTACGGATCGCTGCCGCGAACCCAGAAGTAGACTTCCTTTTACGGTCCTTGAGGCCAACAATTTGCGTTATGATCGTAAGAAATTCTTAATTATTAATTAATTAATTATTGTACTACGTACTCACTTCTCCCTGTCTTCTCCCCCTCATTTCCTTCCCGCCTTCATTCAGCTTCTTCTTTTTCCCGCATTTCTATGGGGAACTGGAAGTGACGCTGCTGCTAGGTAGGCAATGCATTCTGGAAAGTGTAGTCCTCCACGCTCCCCCCTTCTCTTCCCCCGTTGCTCTGCTGCCATGCCCCATTGCAGGGGCCAGCTTCACACACACACACACACGCTTCTCCTCCTCTCTCTCCCTGCGCTCTCTCAGATGCTTCTCTTCCCCGTTGCTCTGCCATGCCCCATTGCAGGGGCCAGCTTCAGCCCTCCAGGTACGTGTTTTGGACTTCAACTCCCACCATTCCTCACAGCCTCAGGCCTCTTCCTTTTCCTCTCAGCCTGGGCAAACTTGGGCCCTCGCTCCCTCAGGATCGGGGTGAGAGAGAGGCAGCGAGGAGCGAGGGGGGGCCTCCTCCTCCTTTTTGCTGCTTCCAAGAATAGAATACCCCCCTCCCTTCCTCCTTCCCTCCCTCCTTCCTATTTGGAGAGTCCCATCTAGAATTCAGTGTGGTTTATTCAAGTTTTGGCCTAAAACACCCAGAAATCCCAGCCAATTTACCAGCTGTTAGGATTTCTGGGAGTTGTATGCCAAAACCATCTGGAATGCGCATGCGCTGGCATACGAATTACTAATGAATTTCGTTAGTACTTAAGTTACATTTTAGAAATTTTTGGAAATTTTTTTGTAAGTATTTCTTTTACTAATAAAAAAAATCCCCCCCCCCCCCATTTTGATTTTAGAATCGCCATTTTTGGATTCGAAACCATGCCTACTACACACAACTGCGCTTCCTCTTTTCCCTTTAATGTTATGTCACTGCAAGCTTAAAAGTATTCAAAGTAAACAGTGTTTCCCTAGTCCTGATTTCCAAATTAGGGCTATCTACAGATCAGTGGTTTCCTACAGCTCAATCCATAAACCCATTAAGCCAGGGCACTTGGCAAACTGATTTAGTCTCATTGGCTCTGGTTTAATTACTAAGAAGACAGAGCTGTTCCACCCCAATACGAAATGCATTTACTAAGCAAGCCCAGTCCAAATCAACCACCCCTTTCTTAGGAATAAATGTTCTTAGGATGGGGCTGTTAGTCAGTTAATAGTCTTCCTTTCAACCAATTAATCAATGGCTCAGATAATTAAAATAAATATGGAAGTACCTCAATAAAAAAAAGATACTTTGAGGTTATTTAATGAAGGCGGCAGATTGCCTTGTCTTAATAACACAGGCATAATTTATTCTTTGCGAAATGTGTCCTCTCTTCTTCGGTGGGACAACAATGTTTACAACAATACCACCATCAGCAATGAGCACCTTTTCATAAAAGAGCAGATTAAAGCCAATTAAAACCCACCTTTTTAATCCACCTTGTAATTATTTGTATACCTCTATCGCATTCTCCCTTAGCTATCCTTTTGTAAGTTGAAGAACCTAATCTTCTTAAGACTGTTTTCTCACATTTCCTCTTAATGCCGTGAGAGCACTTCTTCAAGCCATACCCCTGTCTGAACATATTTGAAAATGCAGTATCGTAACCTATGTGTTTTTCTCTGTGTATACACCACTGTAATGGAAAAGCTAATTATAATGGTATAACGACACCGCTTACAGCTAGCGTCAATTTATGTAATGATTCGAACCCAAAACTGTGACAGGGCCGTTGCCACCAGTTTATGTGAAGATCTTTTTCTTCAATCTAATTGTGGAGAACTGTGGCAGGGCAGGCTATCCCACCCATTTATGGGAAGGCTCCTTACTTTACAACCTTTGCACCAGTGAGTAATTCTTGTCCAATTACTCACTTACCAATCACTGCCACCAAGTTATGTGACCACCCGATGTTTCTAAAGCTTGCACCAAAAAGAGTTCACAGAGAGATATTTATGAATAAAGAACTTTAACTGTTTATTGGTTAACAGGGTTCCAAGCGTGGAGGTTTCAAAGTACACAGAGCTTAGGTGGTTACAATATCTCCTTAGAGGCACAGGTCTTAAGGTTACTAAGTTTCTAAACACAATGCTTGGCTGTATCTCTTCAAACACTGACTCAATAATATTATAGACATTCTGCCCCAATAGGCTTTCTATCTATCTTCTAGGTTAGCTTTCCAGCCTAACCTACAAACAGTGGTTCCTATCGGCTTTCTAAACCTAACTGCCTTTCTGCACTATCAAAACACAGCCTTTTCTATTTTCCTCAGAAAAGACAACCGCAGCTTCTCAAACTGCCACCAGCTAGTCTAACCGCTCCTGACTAACTGAAGAATTTCAAACCTGGAAATTCTAACGCTAGTGTTAGGCTCCACCTCCTGTTGCTATAGCAACTGAACTTTTCAGAGGCTGTGGACTGTAATATTCCCCATTAACCCTTTGTGGTTTGTCTAACGTTTAATCATCTAACACAATACAAATGCAATAATACAAACCCCACATTTAACTATAAAATAAAGATAAAATCCTCAATACATGTAGTGACCTCATTACAAATGGAGTTTTATTGTCTATGTTTATTATTGTTGATATTATGGCAAGGGCAGTCAGGAATTGTTTACATCTCATTGGTCATTGTGTTACCATGGATACGTCACCTTTGCAGTAGAAAGGTATCCGTTTTAGAGTGGTAGCAAGAAAAGGGATGGAGATAAAAATATAGATGGAAACATTTTAAAAGTTAGAGAGTCTCTAGCTAGGAGCTAGAGGGAAGAGGATCGGTATTTAAGTTTGTAGCTTCCATCGTTATATTGATGTAAAGTTAATATACGTCTGAATTATCAGTTAAGTAAAACTGAGAGGGAGAGATTCCTTTGGGATTAAGTTTTTAGTCAAACTATTGAAGGAAAAGAGTGACTAAAAGTCATAAGCTAGCCAGCCAGGAAGCTGAGGAGAAATATATCTTGAAGGAGAAGAAAGTGTCTTAACAGAGTAGAAACAAGTTAACTGTTTGAAAGTTGTGTAATAACAATTTTATGTATTCAAAGGAGTGAAAGATAGTTGCAATAATATCCAAGTGGAACTGAAATAAAGTACTTTGTAATAGAGAAGCTTATGTGCAAAAGAATTCATAAATAAACATTTCTTTGTTTCAACATATATATTAAAGTCTCGTGTCAAGTTACAGGCCTAAAGTTGCACAGCTGGAAATCAGCCTATGATGACATTGATGTAAACCAGTGTTTCTCAACCTTCCTAATGCCACGACCCCTTGATCCAGTTTTTCATGTTGTGGTGACCCCCAACCATAAAATTATTTTTGTTGCTATTTCACAACTGTAGTTTTGGTAATGTTATGAATCATAAATGTAAATATCTGATATGAAGGATGTATGTTCATTCACTGGACCAAATTTGGCACAAATACCCAATACGCCCAAGTTTGAATACTGGTGGGGTTCCAGGTTGAGAAACACTGATGTAAACTGTGAGGAGAAGTTGGAAGCTACATATTGACTCCAGATTTGGATTACACATTTAAGAAATATACACAGACATATAAAGATTGCCGGTCTAAGACCCTCTACAGAGGTAGAGAAGATCGGGATATAAAAGTTTTAAATAAATAAATAAATAAATAAATAAATAAATAAATAGGATTTTATGCTGTAAGAATCACATACTAAGGAAGGTGCCACAGAGACAGAGATACTGCGTTCCAAGCATGAACTACAAGTCACTGAGTTTGTGAGGTTCAATTCCTCACTCTCCCCATATTGCCTCATCGCCTCAAGTGTACATACATATCTGCTTTGTGGGGTATACTTTCCCCGTTGTTATTTAACATCTATATGCAGACACTTGCTATCCTGGTGCAAAGTTTCGGGCTGGAATGTTATCAGTACGCTGATGACACCCAGCTCGTTCTGAAGATGGAAGGACGACCGGAATCCCTACCCTCTTGTTTCCATCAGTGCCTTGAGGCCGTCACTGGATGGGTGCGTACCAGTAGATTGAGGGTG
This sequence comes from Anolis apletophallus, assembly GCA_030556195.1. NCBI lineage: Eukaryota > Metazoa > Chordata > Lepidosauria > Squamata > Anolidae > Anolis > Anolis apletophallus. The sequence goes on along the minus strand of JARBWK010000011.1, from coordinate 115,269,778 downwards.
AATCCAACAAAGACGGAGATACTGTGGCTGGGGCGTCCGGTTGGTGGGGCGGTCAAACTGCCTACCCGGGATGGTGAGGCATTATGCCCGTCATCTTCTGTAATGAGCCTTGGGGTTACTTTAGACCAGGGATGCTCACACTTTTTCAGCATGGGAGCTACTGATTAAAAAACCAAGTCACAAAGATCACCTACCCAGAAATGTAAAACGTATAACTATTTTCTTATTTATTTATTTATATTTATTATTCTTTTTCTGTGGCAACTCCGGTGCTATGGAACTCTCTCCCGGACAGTACCCAAGCCATCTCGGAGCTGGCCCCCTTCCGAAGGGCTTGCAAGACCGCCCTTTTTGGACTAGCCTTTAACTAGGCATATTGGTTTTAAGAAATATGCCTGTATGTTGTCCACCACTTGTGCTGTGATGTAATTGTGTTTTAAGATGTTTTATGCTTTTATTGTAGGGCCACATGTCTACTTGTTTGTGACATGCCGCCCATTTATTTTACTGTTATCCGCCCCGAGCCTGCAGGAAGGAGCGGAATATAAAATTGAAATAATAAATAACTAACAAATAAATAAATTTTTATGTACCGCTCCTCCCAGCAGGCTCGGGGCAGTTTACATAAAATTAAGTTATAAAACATCAACATTTCAATTTAATAACAACAATATAAAACAAAGCATAAAAATACATCCAACCACCCCATTTCTCCCACACTGCCATATTACCACACATATTATCAGCCAGAAAGTAAGAAGAGAGGCTTTTGAAATGCAAGGCCATTTAATACTCAGCAAGGTCCCCAAAGTAAAAAGACCGACCTTTGAGATGCGGTAAGGAAATGACCCCAAAGCGTCCTTCTTTTTCACCTCCGTTGTTGCTCCTATTTCCACGCCGCCAGCATGCGTGCTGCCTTCAAGAGCTCACGAGAAGTCCGAGAGGCAGAATGGGCCCTTCTCCGCATGCGCACGGGGCCAGCCATGCATCGCGTCATCCAGGCCCGCCCCCTTTGGTCTCCTACGACTCTGAGTGGCTGGAGAAGGACAGAGGGAGGAGGAGTAATCCAAAAGAGGGGGCCCATTCTGCCTCTTGAACTCTGGAGCTTTTGGAGGCGGCGTGCGAGCAGGGAGCGGGAAGGAGCAATGACGGAGGACTTCTTTGCAGCATGCAGGGGTGCGTGAAGAGGACCAACAGCAAAAAACCTGGTCAGGGGCCTGAAGATCACCAGGATGAGGCCCGAAGATCACCCTGGTGATCCCTATCACTGTTCTGAGCACCCCTGCTTTAGACCCTTTGCTGACAATGGAAGCTCAAATCTCCAGCATCCGCAAAACCGCTTTCTTCCATCTGCGGCTGGCTAGGCGGCTGGCTCCCTACTTATCCAGAGATGACCTGGCCATGGTGATCCAAGCTACGGTCATCTCAAGACTGGATTACTGTAACGCCCTTTACATGGGCCTGCCCTTGTCCTTGATCTGGAAACTTAAGCTCGCCCAGAATGCCGCTGCACGAATTCTTACTGGAACTCTGGTGAGAGGTCACATAACTCCCATCCTTCTGCAGCTTCATTGGCTTCCAGTCGAGCACTGGATCACCTTCAAGGTGATGGTGTTAACCTTCAAAGCCTTGCATGGTCTGGGGCCGTTGTATCTGAGGGACCGTCTTACCCCCTATCAACCCCGGAGATCACTCCGCTCCGAACACCTGAACCTTCTCGAGGTACCTAGCGTTAAATCTATCTGCCTGGCGTCCACTCAGCATAGAGCCTTTTCAGTGGTGGCACCAGCAATTTGGAACACCTTCCTACATGAACTCCTGGCCTTGCAAGACCTACCATCATTCCGCAAGGCCTGCAAGACTTATCTCTTTCGACTGCTAAATTGTGTAACTATTGTTGGTCAATTTAAATGCTGTTTGACTTTAGTATGTTTTTATGTAACTGTAAACCTCTCCGAGCCCTCGGGGAGTGGCGGCATACAAGTTCAAATAATAAATAAATGTTCAACGTAGACAGGGGTTGGATATTCAAGGTCTTGGTATACGGCCCCTTTGGTATGTTGCCTGCCCCGTCTGTCTGCTTATCATTGCAGGCACACAGCTAAATACTAAAGAAGCCTGAAAGTTCACTGTCTAAATGTACACAACCACATTATCATCACTACATGGTTATATGCAATGTAATCTTGAAATAATTTTGCACAACTGAAGATAATTTTATGTTGGAGCTTCCTTTCCATCCTCAAGGAATGAGTTCCTAAAGACCAGATCCTTCTTGTAACCCATGACAAAAGCCTTACCTATCTGATCAAAAAGCAGACAACACAAGCTCAGTAGGAAGGTATTCACTGCAAAGGCTCGAGATGATTGCACGAGCAGCAGTGCTTATTTTGTTTTCCATATTGATGTCTTTGTGTCTCATGAAAGGCACTTGCATTTTCAAAAAGGCAGTGTGAAGTGTTGCCTCCATAAGCTCTTCTGCAGAAAAGTGCTCCCCCCCCTTAGCTGTTGGCATTATCTTTCTCCCTAATCTGACTTCTCGAATTGTTTCCTAGAGTTGTCATTTTGTTCCCGCAATACATACAAACATGGCCCACAATGTGTCTTGTTTACTTCTTAGCGCATGATCCACTCCTTTCTTGGAAGGCACCTCCTTTTTACCCTTATCTGCAGCTGTAATTGCATTGATTGTATCCATCTTTGACTGGAACACCTTCCATTTGTGTGAATATGACTTGAAAGGTGAGTATGAAATGCCCATTTGTAAATAGATTGTAATCTCAGGTAAGGTGCTTGATATCTCCTTGTTCAGTAGTGTGAAGGATTATAGCAACTCGGTTGTGCCTTTTGGAATGGATCCGCAAGTACTGGAGATCGGGTTCAAATTGGGGCTACATTTCATATTGATATAGGCCCTAGATAAAGGGGAACAATCATTTAAGCGCTACATAAAGGGAATAATAGGAAAAAGAAAGAACAAAACCACAAAGAAGGACAGGTGAGATGGTGTGAGCAAACTTTGGAGGCTGGCGAGCTGGCTCAGACTGGTAGGCCACAGATTCCCAATGCTAGATTTAAGGCAGTGTTTCTCAACCTTTCTAATGTTCCTCATGTTGTAATAAATGGTAATAGAAACTTGAACCTTGGGAGTCCAGCATTATTGTTATTTATTTATTTATTTTTAAAGAGGGATCCTGGCGAAGTATTCCCATACCTGTTTTAGGGACCTTAAAGTGCTGAGCCTCCTTCCAACATTGTGATTCTGGATGGAAAACTAACAACAACATAACATAACATTGTTTGAGTCCACAGTGCTCTCTGGGTGTAGGTGAACTACAACTTCCAAACTCAAGGTCAATTCCCAAGCAAAACCCTTTCAGTACTTCCTGTTGGTAATGAGAGTTCAATATGCCAAGTTTGGTTCAATTCCATTGTTGCAAGAGTTCAGAATGCTCTTTGATTGTGTGTTAACTATAAATCCCAGAAACTGTAACTCCCAAATGTCAAGGTCTATTTTCCCCAAACCCCATCTGTGTTCACACTTGGGCATATTGAGTATTCATGTCAAGTTTGGTCCTGATCCAACATTGTTTCAGTCCACAGTGCCCTCTGGATATAGGTGAACTACAACTCCAAAGCCCAAGGTCAATGCCCACGAAACTCTTATAGTATTTTCTCTTGGTTTCTGTGTGGGAAGTTTTGTCTTTCTGCCATTCCTGCCAGAATATCTATGTTGTGTTCATCGAAACAGACCCAGGTTTCATACAGAGTGTATAAATACATTTAAAAACATATTAACTATATGTATTACTGTGTTAGAGTGTCATTTTGTGTCATTTTGGTTGGTGGTGTGCCCCACGATTTTGGAAATGTAAAAAATGTGCCACGGCTCCAAAAAGGTTGAGAAACACTGCCTAAGACCATCGGAAATATGTGTTTTTCTGATGGTTTATGGCAACCCCTCTGAAACCCCACTCACGACCCCCCAGTGGTCCCGATCCCCAGGTTGATAAACACTGATCTAAGGTGGTCTGCATTATTTCCTAACCACTTTTAAACTTTACAGAAAAGCTGCCAGGTAGGAAAGTCCTTTTAACTTGGTAGTAGTTCTTTTAACTTTGGCGAGATATCTGGATTTCAAGGCTCTTTATGGCAAAGGGGGAAGCTTCCCTATCCGTCCAAATGATTAAGCAGACCAAACCCTTCAGCACTGTAAAAAGGATGCCGCACATGTCACCACGTAATAAATAAAAACTATATTCATTAACATTTTAATAAAGGGGGAAATGAGCATGATAAAGACAGATGGGCTGTGCATTTCTCAACCCATCTGTTTGGCAGTCGGTTTACACCGCCACAACCAGGAGTATCTCCGGCTGAAGGACTCTAATGAAATTCACAGCAAAGGTGGAATATCTTCCCCTGTCAGCTTTCACGCAGGTATGCAACAGTGACTTTCTGAGCCAAATCGGCTCATTGCTGCGAGTCTCAAGAAAGATGCCGCTATGCCTGGAAGTCAGAGAGTGCCTGCGCGCGTGATTCCTGTTGAGAAAGTTATTTGGCATGAAGGCGTTCAAAGGTGAGTCCTCCAAAACAACACAGCACTGGTGGCAGGGCTATAAGCCATTCCACTGTCAGTTTGGATGTTTAACACATTGCATTTCTCTGCTACCTGCATTGTATTAACAACTTTTCGGAGGAGTGAAAACAGGAAGCATATGGTAAATAGAAGATGCTACCTCCTTTCCATTCTAGAAAGTGTGTTATTATCATCCCACGATGTGTGAGAGATAAAGAGATTCTGGGAAGGTATTTTCCCCCTGCTCGTGCTAGATAGTGATCTCCATTTCTAGGGATCACTGAAAAAAGAAGATTTTTTTTCCTTTTAGGTAATTTTCATTCACTCCTATACAGTGGATGCCGGTGTCTCGCATTTCAGTAGAACAGTGCTTTGCAAAAGCTGCGGAGCTGTTTGGGCTGGAAATCAGCCTGAAGAAAACGGAACTCCTCTACCAGCCCGCACCACAGGAAGAACACCATCATCCCCACGTCATCATAGGCAAATCTGTGCTTAAGTCCGTTCAGCAGTTCACCTACCTGGGAGGCATCATCTCTTCAGACGCCAAGATTGATAAAGAGATAGATCACAGATTAGCAAAGGCATAGAGTGCATTCGGAAGGCTTCACAAGAGAGTTCCGAGCAACAAGCACCTGAGGCAAAGCACCAAAATCAGCGTGTACAGAGCTAGCATACTGTCTATTCTCCTCTATGTGTCTGAAACATGGATACCTATCGCCAACACCTACGACTCCTCGAACGTTTTCATCAGTGCTGTCTTCGCACAATCCTAAATGTACACTGGACTGACTATGAGACGAATGTTGCTGTCTTGAGCAAGCAGGGATCACCAGCATTGAGGCCATGCTATTGAGAACTCAGCTGCGTTGGGCAGGGCACATCTCTAGGATGGAGGACCACCGCCTCCCAAAGATACTACTCTATGGTTAACGCGCCCCGGGTCAGCGCAAGAGAGGCACCCAAAAAGAGATATAAGGACTCCCTGAAACAACATCTCAGGCTTGGCCAGATTGATCACCAACAATGGTCCACCCTGGCCTCACATCGGGAGGCATGGAGACACACTATGCACAATGCTGCGGCCTCTTTCGAGAAGACACACCAAACGGGTCTCGAAGGGAAACGACAACGCAGAAAGAACAGCAACTTGGAAACAACATCACCCAAGGAGTCTTTCTGCTGTGCTTTCTGCAACCGAACTTGCCTATCTCAGATTGGCCTTTTTAGTCATCGACGCGCTTGTAAAAAGCGTGGGATGAGTCCTTCCTAAGAATCTTCGTTCGCGAAGTAATGCCAGAGAGACATTTCAGTAGGACAGTAAATCCATTCCAGCTTTGTGCCAACTTAAAAGGTGCTGGATCTATTTTGGAGTCAAGTTTCAGCACTTTGGAGAGCTCCTTTCAAGTTTTAATTGGATTGGATTGCAGTGGATTGTTTGACTTGCAAACACAGGAGCCATTGCAAATACTTTCCTTAGTACAGGGGTGCTCACACTTTTTCAGCATGCGAGCTACTTATAAAACAACCAAGTCAAAATGATCTACCTACCCACTACTCAGAGAGCCATAAAAGCAAAATATTTGGAAATTTATTTCAATGAGAGCCATATAATATATTTTAAGACTGACTTCAACTAAATGTGAGTATAATAAGCCCCTGAATTTATTCATAATAATAATGATGATAATATTCATTCAGCCTCTGCTACTACTACTACTACTACTAATAATAATAATAATAGTAACAACAACAACAGGTTCCTAGAGTAGAAGGAGACCTCCAAGGGCCATCCAGTCCAACCTCTTTCTGCCATAAGGGAAAAACACAATCAAAACATTCCTCACAGATGGCCATTCAGCCTCTGATAATAATAACAATAACAACAACAACAACAAACCCAGATTTGCTCTGGGGCGAGTCTGCGCACTAGCGCTCGCATGGGTCACGTCTTCCTCCCTCCCCCCTCCCCCCCTGAACACGCTCACGCTGCCCCCTCGGATCAAAATGGCGGCAGAAGCGGCAGTGTAGAAGAAAAAGTAAGTGTTTGGCAGGAGGGGGAAGAAAGGGCACGAAGGGGAAGGGGGAGGAAGAGGTCTCTGTCGAAAGCTGGCATGGGCAAACTTGGACCTTCCAGGTGTTTTATACTCCAACTCCCACCATTCCTAGCAGCCTCAGGCCCTTTTCCTTTCCCCCCCTCAGCCACTTAAGCAGGAAAGGGCCTCAGGATGTTAGGAATGGTGGGAGTTGAAGTCCAAAGCACCCAGAGGGCCGAAGTTCTCCCATGCCTGTTTTAGGGACCTTAAAGTGGTGAGCCTCCTTCCAACATTGTGATTCTGGATAATAAACAAACAACAACATAACATAACATTGTTTGAGTCTACAGTGCTCTCTGGGTGTAGGTGAACTACAACTTCCAAATTCAAGGTCAATTCCCAAGCATACCCTTTCAGTACTTTCTGTTGGTAATGAGAGTTCAATATGCCAAGTTTGGTTCAATTCCATTGTTGCAAGAGTTCAGGATGCTCTTTGATTGTGTGTTAACTATAAATAGAGCAAGACCTTTGTGTGTGTCTTTCTGCCATTCCTGCCAGGATATCTATGTTGTGTTCATCGAAACATGCCCAGGTTTCACACTGAGTGTATAAATACATTTAAAAACATAATAACTATATGTATTACTGTGTTAGAGCGTCATTTTGTGTCATTTTGGTTGGTGGTGTGCCCCTGGATTTTGTTAATGTGCTGCAACTCAAAAAAAAAAAGGTGGGAAAACACTGGTCTAGTGGAACAATCACTATGAAAAGGTGTGGGGAAGAAAGCAAGTCTTCTCAGCAGTAGGACATGTTTGCAAGCTATTTCAGGCCTTTTTAGAGCAGCCACCTTCACAAAAGAGGTCAGAGTACGACAATGTTTGCTCCAGTTCCGGCACAAGACATATTCTTAAAAAATGAATAGTAGGTATTTTGCTTTTTTGCAGGGGAGGGAAATGCATTGAGAAGATGAGGCTTGCTTGTTTCTTGTTGCATTCTCAAAAAATAAAATAACTTCAGAGGCCAAGCCTAAAGAGAATTGCATCACATCCAGGCATCTAACGCCAATGTCCCTTTATGCTGACTGACTGTGATGAACACACAAACTCTGCAATAACGAAACATAAACTACACAATGTCCAACAATCTGGACTATTTCAAATGAGCTGATAGTCACCAAGTTGGAATTTTGTTGGGTAGTGTTGGCTTCTAGCTCAGTGTTTTTCAACCTTTTTTGAGCCGCGGCACATTTTTTACATTTACAAAATCCTGGGGCACACCACCAACCAAAATGACACAAAATGACACTCTAACACAGTAATCCATATAGTTAATATGTTTTTAAATGTATTTATACACTCAGTGTGAAACCTGGGCCTGTTTCGATGAACACAACGTAGATATCCTGGCAGGAATGGCAGAAAGACACAAACTTCCCACACAGAACTCCCATAACCAAGAGAAAATGCTATAGGAGTTTGTTGGGCATATAGGTGACCTTGGGTTTTGGAGTTGTAGTTCACCTATATCCAGAGAGCACTCTGGACTCAAACAATGTTGGATCAGGACCAAACTTGGCATGAATACTCAATATGCCCAAATGTGAACACAGATGGGGTTTGGGGAAAATAGACCTTGACATTTGGGAGTTACAGTTTCTGGGATTTATAGTTAACACACAATCAAAGAGCATCCTGAACTCTTGCAACAATGGAATTGAACCAAACTTGGCATATTGAACTCTCATTACCAACAGAAGGTACTGAAAGGGTTTGCTTGGGAGTTGACCTTGAGTTTGGAAGTTGTAGTTCACCTACACCCAGAGAGCACTGTAGACTCAAACAATGTTATGTTATGTTATGTTATGTTATGTTGTTTGTTTGTTTACTATCCAGAATTACAATGTTGGAAGGAGGATCACCACTTTAAGGTCCCTAAAACAGGCATGGGAAAACTTTGGCCCTCTGGGTGCTTTGGACTCCAACTCCCACCATTCCTAACAGCCTGAGGCCCTTTCCTGCTTAAGTGGCTGAGGGGGGAAAGGGAAAGGGCCTGAGGCTGCTAGGAATGGTGGGAGTTGGAGTCCAAAACACCTGGAAGGTCCAAGTTTGCCCATGCCTGCTTTCGACAGAGACCTCTTCCTCCCCCTTCGCGCCCTTTCTTCCTCCTCCTGCCGAACACTTACATTTTTCCTACATTGCTGCTTCTGCCACCATTTTGATCCAAGGGGGCAGCGTGAGCGTGTTCAGGAGAAGAGGGGGGAGGGAGGAAGACATGACCCGTGCGGGCACTGCTGTGCAGACTCGCCTCAGAGCAAAGTGAGGCAAAACGAGCAGAGCGAGGCTGGGAAGAAGGGAGCCCGAGTGGAGAAGAAAAAGTGTTTGGCAGGAGGGGAAGAAAGGGATTGAGGTCCCAATTTCCCACGGCACACCTGAGGATCGCTCACGGCACACTGGTTGGGAACACTGAGGTAACTCACTCCTATATGCACATGTATCACCACTGTGCTTGATAACAGGCAGCTGGATAGATAAAAAGACTCTGCTTATAGCCTGTGAGTGTCTATCATTGCAAGTTATGAACCTTTTGAAGAACTATGCAAATAATGATTATTACACAGATTGCTAAAATATAGTTAAATAAGGATTGAAAATATCCATACTTTAAAAATAAAAGCAATAGTTGAACACCAAGGCAGGCAAAGGACACTGAGTGACTGCAAGAAACAGATGAGAGATTCAACCCTGTGTGATATATAGATAGAACGAAGAACAGGCATTCATTTTTCCATTCACTTTATATGGCGTAGATTGCATCTTTTGCTTGCCTTTTACAGCTGTTCTCTGTAAAAGATGTTCCGATTAGCACAGGCATATAGTGCATTCAGAAGGCTTCACAAAAGAGTCTGGAGTAACAAGCACCTGAGGCAAAGCAGAAAAATCAGTGTGTACAGAGCTATCATACTGTCAATTCATCTATATGGGTCGGAAGCACCTATCGGCAACACCTACAACTCCTCGAACGCAAAGACTGCCAGCATTGATGCGATGTTGCTATGCCATCAACTTCACTGAACTGGCCACATTGATCAACTTAAGCCACCTGAGGGATTGCACTAAGACTCCAAACTATCTAGTCCGTGAGCTGCTTTATGCTGACGAAACTGCCCTTGTCGCCCATTCAGAAGCAGCCCTGCAGCACCTCACATCCTGCTTTGCAACGGCTGCAGAGCAGTTTGGGCTGGAAGTCAGCCTGAAGAAAATGGAAGTCCTCTACCAGCCCGCACCACAGGAAGAACACCATCATCCCCACATCAGCATAGGCACATCTGTGCTTAAGTCCGTTCAGCAGTTCACCATATCTTCAGACGCCAAGATTGATAAAGAGATAGATCACAGATTAGCAAAGGCATAGAGTGCATTCGGAAGGCTTCACAAAAGAGTCTGGAGCAACAAGCACCTGAGGCAAAGCACCAAAATCAGTGTGTACAGAGCTATTGTTCTGTCTATTCTCCTATATGGGTCTGAAACATGGGTCACCTATCGCCAACACCTACGACTCCTCAAATGCTTTCATCAGCGTAGTCTTCACACAATCCTAAATGTACACTGGATCGACTATGTGACGATTGTTGCTGTCCTTGAGCAAGCAGGGATCACCAGCATTGAGGCCATGCTATTGAGAACACAGCTGCGCTGGGCAGGGCACGTCTCTAGGATGGAGGACTACCCAGGCCCGGATTAACACTTTTTTGCACCCTAGGCCACACTTTGGAAATACGCCCCCTCTACTACCGGCACTGAAAGTTGTTGTTTGGGATCCCGCTATTCCCAAGGGCTGGCCAAGGAGGGTATTTTTAATTAACTTTTTTTGGTCCATGAATTGCGACCCTCTAGGCTTGCGCCCCTAGGCCATGGCCTAGGTTGGCCTTATGGGTAATCCGGGCCTGCGACCACCGCCTCTCAAAGATACTACTCTATGGTGAATTCACCACGGGTCAGCGCAAGAGAGGCGCCCCCAAAAAGAGAGATACAAGGACTCCCTGAAACAACATCTCAGGCTCGGCCAGATTGATCACCAACAATGGTCCACCCTGGCCTCACTTCGGGAGGCATGGAGACGCACTATCCACAATGCTGCGGCCTCTTTCGAGAAGACACGCCGAACGGGTCTCGAAGAGAAACGACAACGCAGAAAGAACCGCAACTTGGAAACAACATCACCCAAGGAGACATTCTGCCGTGCTTTCTGCAACCAGACTTGCCTATCTAAGATTGGCCTCCTTAGTCATCAACATGCTTGTAGAAAGCGTGGAATGAGTTCTGCAATCAGACTTCGTTCGTGAAGAAAAGCCAAGAAGAAGAAGAAGAAGAACAGATGTTCTCTGATGAATAAAATGAGCATTTGTTGTGCCGGTGTGCAAAGTAAAAGGAAGCAGAATGGGCATGGCCGACTTACCAGCCGACCCCCTTTTGCGGGGCAGGGTGTCCTCGTCGCCGTCTTGGGGAGGTCAGGGGCTTCTTCCTCCCAGAGGCCCCTGGGGCGGCGGGAAGGTTTCCCACCGCCAGGGCCAGCTGGCCAATGAGGGGGCTGGCCACGCTTCCCCCCCCCTCTACGTGGCTAGCTGGCCCTTCTCTTCGCCCAGGCAGCGTAGTTAAGGCTGCCTGGGACTTCCCCTGGCACATGCAGGGGCCTTTTCGGTTTTCCTCCCTCCCCCCCCCCCCTACTTGGCTGGTGGTTTGTTTATGTTCACAGTGTGCTTTTACTTGTTCTGTGTTGCATTGTTAAGGTTGTGTTACCATGTTCGTTGTCGCAACTCTGTGTTTGGCAGGTGGCATGGCCCTGGATCAGGATGGCTTATCGCCCCTTGGTTGTAAGGGGGATAATGCCCTGGCCCCCCGGGGTGCCGAGTTCCAGGGACAGGCATTGGGCCGCTCGCAGGGGAGAGAGACTGGGTGTGCTTGGAAGACGTCAAGGAGTCGAAAGAGACGGGTATATAGGATATATTTCAATGGTTTAATCTTCATATAATAAAGTAAATGTTCATCCGAAGGTCAACTTAGAAGTGGAATGTGTGTCTAAATAGGTAACTATAGGTGCACTCTCTGGCCATAACAAGTCCCAAAGAAAATCATAAGTCAATGGCACATCAGTAATACATTCTTCGTGGGACGGTCAGAGAGGGAAATGGGTCAACGGTCTGAGAAATGGTCCGGGCGTCTGTTTGCACCGGTGGCTGCGTCCACCCATTCCAGGATGATGACTATGTATTTGTACTTATAATATTGGATACCCGGACCAGTGGAATGGTCACACTATTTGTTTACTTACACCCGGGTCCAGAAGAAGCCTAAGTACAGGTGAAACGGCGGGGCCTTTCTCAGACCGTTGACCCATTTCCCTCTCTGACCGTCCCACGAAGAATGTATTACTGATGTGCCATTGACTTATGATTTTCTTTGGGACTTGTTATGGCCAGAGAGTGCACCTATAGTTACCTATTTAGACACACATTCCACTTCTAAGTTGACCTTCGGATGAACATTTACTTTAATATATGAAGATTAAACCATTGAAATATATCCTATATACCCGTCTCTTTCGACTCCTATTGGGCCGCTCGCACCCAGGCTTGCAAGTGCCTTTGGACATTCGCGGGGGCCTGTTCTACCCTGATCCAGGACCCATGCGTGGGCGCCAACCCTTTGTTCCTGTTTTAATAAAAGAGTTGTGGCCATTTTCATCCAACCACTTGTGTCAGTGTTATCATTGGGCGCGAGGTGTGTCACCCTAGCACACGCAAATGGAAGTTGAGCTGAATTAATAAATGGCCTGAAGAGATTTAATCAAGAAATCGGAAGAGCAGACACACTAACGAGAAGGCTGGATGTCCGCAAATGAGCTAATTGTCACCCGTCTGTTTCCCAGGGGCCTTCTCTCTTATTTGTTTACCACAAGTGCAAACACCACTCAAGAGCGCTTAACCCAAGCCATTCGATCTAGTGAACAGTTTGATTCAACAACGGAGCCTATTAATCTCTCCGCTGGCTTAGGGTTGCGCTCTGTTTATATGCTGCATCTGTAGAATACTTTATTTATTCTTTCCCCCTTCTCTTGGTGGAAGATAAAAGATCTGGCAGGAAGAGAGATTAAACTGAAAACTAATACAAACGAACCCTATTCATCTCTTGGGCGCTCCGCTTTGCACAGAAAAAAGTGGTTTGAGCGGGATGATTTGCTTTCTTGCGCAGCCAAGGATTCAGCAAGTTCACAGAGTACCTTTAAAATTTAAATAGCAACCCTTCTCTTGACAATCACATGAAGCCTTTTCAAAGGCTGCTCCTCCCTTAAGCACTATATGTGTGTATGTGCGCGCGTATGTGTGCGAATGAGGAGCAAAGTAGCTAGTTGCGCAGCACGAAAAGGACACGAGAACTGCCTCTGCCTGCTCAATCTTGTTGCCCTTTTCTATCCTGTTTCCAAAATAGGAAACATTCCATGAAAATGTTTCCTATTCAACACCCACTTCCTCTTCCTTTGGGGATTACTGTCACTTGCCTGACCCAGAAGGCTCGGAGAAGCTCCGCAGCAGTGACAACAAACAAGCCGGGGTCAAGCTATTAAATAAGCTTCTATTATACGCAGAAACAGTGCTAATCTTTCACTTTGCATTGGCTTCCATAGAACGCCAGCTCGGGGTGTACTTGCTCTCTTCCGCACTTCATCCGACAGTGTCTGAAATAACTCTCCAGCGAACATTTGTGTGTCACACGGAGACTCGAATTTGGACCAAATTGCAGATATGCCTGGCTCCCATGAAATTACTGGCTACGTTGGCTTTTCTCTTGCTGATCTGAATTCTCACATGATTTTGTGCCCCCATCAGTTTTTTCTCAGAGTTGAACCCAAGTTTTCAAAAACTGAACACTCTCAGTTTAATGGGAGGGACTGTTGAGGTCTCCAATTGAGATAGTGGTGGCTTTTGGAACAGGCCCAGATTACCAATAAGACCACCCTCAGGGGCGGTCCTACAGGTAGGCCAAGGAAGCGGCCGCATGGGGCGCCATCTGGGAAGGGGCGAATTCCCCCGCCCACCGGACGCTGGCGCCAGACAGCGTCCTGGCCCTGCCGATGTTCCTCAGGCAGCGCTGCGGCTGGCTGCTTTTGGGTCCCGGCCTTGTGCGCTCCGACGCCGCTTCTGGGCATGCGCAGAGGTTTTTGCGCAGGCGCAGTTGCTCCAGAGCTGAAGTTGAGCGCAGGAGCAACTGCACATGTGCGAAAACCTCAGCGCATGCCCAGTAATATTATAATATAATTATATTGTAATGTAGTATAAGTATGATATAATATAGTATGAGTATGTACTATAATATATTATATATACTAGGGTTGGTTTACGGGATAAAGAAATTAAATTAATTCGTATTCGATCTGTTCAAAATGCTAATTTTGTTGTTTATTGAACCTTCCCCGCCAAACCGGAAGTAGAATTTGTTTATCGAACCTGGGGGCCCTCAAAATTCTTAATTGTTGTAATTAGTTCGGATATCCCTCTAACAGGAATATTTATGTCTTCCAAAATAGCTTTTTAGGGTACTCACAGTCATATCAGGGCCCTTTGGCTGGTCGGAGCCTAATTAAATTGAAAGGCCTTCCTGGAGGAAGTGAAAAAGGAAACCGGAACCATAAAGAACAAGAGTGCTGTTCCTAGAGCGGCTTGGAGGACTGAGAGAAAACAAAGCCTTTCAAACCCCCAGGAAATCAGGATAGATAGAAGGAAAGAGGAGAAGGACATAAGAAAGGCTGAAATAAGGGAAGGAGGGAGTGAGAAGACCAGGAGAGAAGAAAGAAAACTACAGAAGAAACAAAAACCATAGAGAAAAAATTGCCACTCCTAGAGAGGTCCTTGGAGGACTGCAGGGGGAAAAGCCCCTTCTGCCAGGAAGGAAAGGTACAGCTCGATCCCTCCCCACAGATGGCCATCCAGCCCCTGCCCAATAATAATAATAGACTCCTAGAGTTGGAAGTGAGCCCCCAAAGGGCACCCAGCCCAACCCCCTTCTGCTTTGATGTAGGAAGGCACAAGCAAAGTCCTCCCCACAGGTGGCCACCCAGCCCACTTCATCATCGTCATCACCATGTCACAGAATCCAAGGCATAGGAGGGACCCCCGAAGGGCATCCAGTCCAAACCCCTTCTGCCAGGAAGGAAAGGCACAGCTCTGTGATACTCTGTAAGTCACCCTAAAAAGCAATTTTGGAGAAGGTTGATATATTCCTGTTACAAGAACCTCATACTTGTATAAGTTGGTGGTACCATTTCTATATGCTATAAATCTTCAGCTCCAGCCAATTGCACTCCAGAAGTGAAGGGAAATATTGGCCCTTGATTTGCCTGTGCTTTTAACAGTGTCAGTCCTATTTCCCTCCTTTGGGCAATTTAGAACCAATTACAAAATTCATAATTAAGAACATATCAAATAAGATTTTTTTGAAGCAGCAAAAAAAAAAAAATATCCCCCCCATTTGATTTTAGAACCACGATTTTTTCTTGATCAACCAACCCTAGTATATACATTGATACAATATAATACTACTAATGGTATTGTGATATTATAACTGTATATTTGTTTTACATGGGGGGGGCAAAATAATGTTCACTTACAATATAAAATTACCTTAGACAGCCCCTGGCCACCCTAGGCCATGGCCTATAAGCGTAAGCTGCAGGGGGCGCAGATTCACGGACCTTCCCCCTCCTCCTCCATTCACTGATAATCCCAGCCCGGCTCAAGCGCCGCCCCCATTGGCTGCCGACGCCGCGCTAGCTTTTCCTGCTGCTAAGGCATAGCAGCAGGACTGGCGCGGCGGCGGCAGTCAATGGGGGTTGCTCGGGGTGGCGCTTAGCAGCTAAGCACCGCCTC
Organism: Anolis apletophallus; assembly: GCA_030556195.1. Taxonomy (NCBI): domain Eukaryota; kingdom Metazoa; phylum Chordata; class Lepidosauria; order Squamata; family Anolidae; genus Anolis; species Anolis apletophallus. Next base: position 115,254,246 of record JARBWK010000011.1, on the reverse strand, counting down.
GGGCGCCCCCATTGGCTGCCGCCGCCGCGCTGCCTTTTCCTACTGCTGCCAAGGCATAGCAGCAGCAGGAGGACTGGCACAGTGGCGGCAGCCAATGGGGGTTGCCAGGGGCGGTCCTTAGCAGCTAAGCAACGCCTCGGGCACCCCCATTGGCTGCCGTAGCCATGGTAGCGCCTCCTGCTGCTGCGGGTCCCGCGGGGCATGCTGGGACCCGTAGTTCTTTGGGATTGCCGGACGTGCGTTCCCGGCATGGGGAGGAGCCTCAGCAGTGAGTGGATGGATGTCGGGGGAGAAGAGGAGGAAGGGCTGAGGGGGAGAGGGGAATGGGGATAGGCCTCTCTAATGCGGCGGCGTGAGGCGGGGGCGTAATTCCAAACTGTGGACTAGGGCACCAAAAGGTGTTGATCCGGGCATGTCCTGGACCCTCTGAACCTCTCCCATTCAAGGGGATGGCATTTTGGAAACATCCTCTGAATTGTCTGGACACTTCATCTAGGTCAATGGTTCCTTATCTTTTTTTTAACTAGGAACCACTATCCAACATTAGTACCAAAAGGGTTACAAATCCGTTTATGGCCAACTTTAGATTTAGTTTGGTTATTTGGGGTGCTGATTCAGAAAATTGCACTGGATAGATCACATCAGCTCTAGTTTCTGATCCAGAATATATGCCATCCAGTAATCTTAATCTGCTTGCCCAAAGAATACCATATTTAATAATCTAGAGCTGATATGATAGTAGTAATCTTTCATGGGTAGTCAGTCTCTTCCCTCCGGACATCCCCGTTGCCTTGGCACTATTAGAGGGTTTTGCAAGACCAGTCGCTCTCATTGCTGCATGATTTTGAGGCAACAGTATTGGGGGGAGGCTTCAGAAAAGCAAGCGCTCTTACAGCAATTTAACCCAAACGATGAACACTAAACCCTAGGCTCTGTGGTACAATCTCATTATTTTGAGGCTCTCCCATTCCCCTTGTTCTGCGCTGTGAAAGTGGATAGTCTCATAGGGATCACAGGGGATATACAGAGCGGGTGTCATTGTGCACCTCATATCGCTAAAATGAAGCTTCTCTGACAGAAATTCCCAACAGATCATACCAATGCCAGGTAATGAAAGCTGAAACACAAACACTTGATCATTTTATTTTTGATACCTGAGGTGTTTACATATCTGTTATCTATATCAGTGTTTTTCAACCTTTTTTGAGCCGTGGCACATTTTTTACATTTACAAAATCCTGGGGCACACCACTAACCAAAATGACACAAAATGACACTCTAACACAGTAATACATATAGTTAATATGTTTTTAAATGTATTTATACACTCAATGTGAAACCTGGGCCTGTTTCGGTGAACACAACGTAGATATCCTGGCAGGAATGGCAGAAAGACACAAACTTCCCACACAGAACTCCCATAACCAAGAGAAAATACTATAAGAGTTTGGTGGGCATTGACATTGAGTTTTAGAGTTGTAGTTCACCTATATCCAGAGAGCGCTGTGGACGCACGGGTCACGGCTTCCTCCCTCCCCCCTCCTCTCCTGAACACGCTCATGCTGCCCCCTTGGATCAAAATGGCGGCAGAAGCGGCAGTGTACAAGAAAAAGTAAGTGTTCGGCAGGAGGGGGAAGAAAGGGTGCGAAGGGGAAGGGGGAGGAAGAGGTCTCTGTCGAAAGCTGGCATGGGCACACTTGGACCTTCCAGGTGTTTTGGACTCCAACTCCCACCATTCCTAGCAGCCTCAGGCCCCTTTCCTCCCCCCCCCCCAGCCACTTAAGCAGGAAAGGGCCTCAGGCTGTTAGGAATGGTGGGAGTTGAAGTCCAAAGCACCCAGAGGGCCGAAGTTTTCCCATGCCTGTTTTGGGGACCTTAAAGTGCTGAGCCTCCATCCAACATTGTGATTCTGGATAGAAAACAAACAACAACATAACATAACATTGTTTGAGTCCACAGTGCTCTCTGGGTGTATGTGAACTACAACTTCCAAACTCAAGGTCAATTCCCAAGCAAACCCTTTCAGTACTTTCTGTTGGTAATGAGGGTTCAATATGCCAAGTTTAGTTCAATTCCATTGTTGCAAGAGTTCAGGATGCTCTTTGATTGTGTGTTAACTATAAATCCCAGAAACTGTAACTCCCAAATGTCAAGGTCCATTTTCCCCAAACTCCATCTGTGTTCACATTTGGGCATATTGAGTATTCGTGCCAAGTTTGGTCCTGATCCAACATTGTTTCAGTCCACAGTGCTCTCTGGATATAGGTGGACTACAACTCCATTCCTTTCTGCCACTCCTGCCAGGATATCTATGTTGTGTTCATCGAAACAGGCGCAGGTTTCACACTGAGTGTATAAATATATTTAAAAACATATTAACTATATGTATTACTGTGTTAGAGTGTCATTTTGTCTCATTTTGGTTAGTGGTGTGCCCCAGAATTTTGTAAATGTAAAAAATGTGCCGCAGCTCAAAAAAGGTTGAAAAACACTGCCCTACAAGATCAAAACAAAGACAAAAATTAGTAGCACCTGTGTTAGGAACTCAAGCTCCTAATATACAGAAGTCATAGAGTATTAAAATGCAACGGCCTTACACCTGAACAGGGGCGGACCAAGCCGTTCCCGGGGGGTACGCAAAAAAAGGTTGCGCCCCCGCAGTGCGCATGCGCCAATCTGTGCGCGCACTGGCTCCAGAGCATGGCTCCCGCTTTGGAGCCACTGCGCATGCACCAATCTGCGCACACGCACTGGCTCCAAAGCGGGAGCCAGTACGCATGCGCGGACCTTTTCGCGCATGCGCAAAAAGCTCCACGCATGCGGAAGCGCGGCCGGAGCGCCCCGGGCTGCCTAACAAAGGCACGGTGCGCGCGCGTGGCGGCTACAGAGTTGGCCGCAGAGGCCTGGCCAGCGCGGCGGTGGGGCAACGCGGCATGGGCGCTGCAGGCGCCGCTGGCAGTGGGGAGCTGGCGCGGCAGCGCCCCTCCCGGGTGACATAGCCTCTCCCCGGTGACGTTGCCCTACGCGCCTGCGTTGTCCGCCTAATGGACGAACCAGCCCTGCACCTGAACATACATCCCAGACAATTGGAGAAAAAGAAATAACATGCAGGCTCCCGTCAGTTCCTATCTGCATAACAGCATGCAAGGATTGAGATGCACAACACATTTTATGCTACCACTGACAGTTAAAAAGCTACAAGTGCAAGCAAATGTGCTCATGGAAAACACATTTAAAAACAGTGACAGCTTAAATACAGAAAAAGACACCTGTGCTACCTGAAGAAATTGACAACACAATGCCACACATCTTCATTCAGCGAAAGCCCGTGTTACTATACAAAGGAATAGAAAATGGCACGCCGAAAACACAAATGAAGCCCACGGTGTTGGAAAGGAACCCTCCCGGGAAAACCTGAATGTCCACTGTTTAGTAGAGGGAGGGAGGAGCCCATCAACGCAAAGCAGAAAGGAAAGCACTAATGCTACTCTGCATTTGCAGGCTTCCAAAGCCTTCAACCACACAGCGAGAATGGGGTTGGCCGACTTACCGGCCGAGCGGGTTGCGGGGCGGGGTTGCCCCCCCTGCCATCTTGCGGGGATTAAGGGGCTTCTCCTTCCCAGAAGCACCTGGGGTAGCGGGAGTTTTCCCGCCACCAACGCCGGCCGGCCAATGACGGGGCTGGCTCTGCCCCGCCCCCTTCTTTGCACCGGCCGGCCTGCACTTCCGCCTGGGCAGCCTATTTAAGGCCGCCTGGGGCTGCCCAGGCTGCACTTGGGGCCAGCTCTGTTTTGGGAGCGGCGGAAGCGACGGAAGCAGCGGCGGCGGGTCCATGGAGCACCAGAGAGAGCAGCAGCAGACTGGCCCTAGGTCTGCCTCCTGTTTATTCTGCTCTCCGAGCTCCCGCTGCCGGCCTCCCGGCAAGGGGAGAAGGAACTTCTTTCCTTTTCCCGACCCGGCTCCATTCCAGGGTTCACGGCGGTAGGGGGGGGGGAGGGAGCGGCTGTTCGGGTGCCCCGCCACCACCCCCTCCGCTGAGCCTTGGGCCTTCTTGGGCTCTTTCGTTTCCCCCTCGGGGGAGTCTCGGTCTGCTCTACGGGCTTCGGTGGGGGGTGGAAACCCCCCCCCGGCTGCTGGCACTGGCCTGGCAGTGGGCCTTACCGCAGCCTTCCCGAGTTGAGTACGGCAAGCATTTGCAAATATTAAGTAACGGACATAGGAAATGGAACAACTGCACCAGGGGTGGGCAATTATTTTTTCCAAGGGGCCACATGAGAGCCTTAAAATATTATGGAGGGCCGCACCTAAAGGCTGAACTGCAGAAGCTCCCACTGTTAGCCCCAGCTTCTGCCAACCCAGCAGTTCAAATACATGCAAATGTGAGGTCCTGCTTCTACAAGAAAGGAACGGCGCTCCATTTACCTCTTCTCTTCCTCTTCTTTCTGACAAGGCCTCCTCTTTCTCCGGCTTCCTTCTTGAAGAGAGGGAGGCGAACTCCCACTGGGGCAGTTACAAAGCAACATGATGCTTTGTGTGCGTATGGGCAAAAAGGAAGGGAGGGATAGAGCAGAGCGCCTCCTTGTGTCCCTCTCTTCAGCTCTGGAAGAACTTCCGCAGGAAGCCCCGCCTCCCTGATGCCGCCCGTGACCTCATCGAGCAGAAGAGCCTCAGGGAGGCGAGGCTTCCTGCGGAAGTTCTTCCAGAGCCAAAGAGAGGGACACAAGGAGGCATTCTGCTCTCCCCCTCCCTTCCTTTTTGCCCATACGCACACAAAGCATCATGTTGCTTTGTAGCTGCCCCAGAAGGAAGCCACGGGCCGCATGGCATCACCCAGAGGGCCGGATCAGGCCCGCGGACCATAGGTTGCCCATACCTGAACTACACAATGGGACTGGACAATGTTTTAATTTATTGACATATATTTTATTGCTGTAGTTATAATTTTATTGATGTTAACATTTTTATATTATACTTGTGTTTTTGTGGCATTGAATTTTGCCTTGTAAACTGCCTCAAGTTGACGGAAGGCTGAGAAGGGCAGTATACAAATATAGTAAAGAAATAAAGAAATAAATAATAAGTCAGTGCTTCTTATAAGCCTGTAATGAAAGGACCAAGACATTGACATCTCCGGCCCATCCTCTGTTCAGATATCAGTCAGCAAGCCAATGCCTTAAATTAAGAAACTAGAACTATAGTCAGAGTGAGTAGAAGTCTAACTTGCCGGTCTGAGTCCCTCTTTGTTTTTGTTTTTTTTTGTAATGTTTTTATTGAGCATTTTCATTTTAAGCACACATATAATGGGGTGGGGAAGGGTACACAGGGGGGTAGGGAGGGGGGTTAGGAAGTAACTGGGGTTGGGAGGTTGGGAAGGGGGTACAACATGACAGTGGAAAAAAAATAAGGTGACTTCCCATGAGTGAGGTGAGATTATTGATTATATAACTGGAATTGGCATAATCTCTGAAGAAACTTCAAGTAATTTCATAAAGTTCATTGTTACAATTCTAAGTGTGTGCCTTATATTGCATTTAGATCTATGGAGAATTTTGGGTATTGCTTCTGCAGATATATTTTAAAGCTTGTCCAATCTGTATTTTTCTTCCGGTCCACCAACTTTTGGTTCAGAGAGTCCATCTGGATCATGTCCAGCACTTTTATTGTCCATTCCTCGATGTCCGAAGTGGTATTCCTTTTTCAGTGCCGGGCTAAGGCAATCCTGCTACAAGTACTCAGTATGAAAAACACTCTTTCTTGATTTTTATTGAGGTTAAGAACATAAGAACATAAGAAGAGCCATGCTGAATCGGGCCTCAGCCCATCTAGTCCAGCATTCTGTGTCACACAGTGGCCCACCAGTTGTACACAGGGATCTCTAGCAGAAAGGAGGGCAAAACCCTCACCTGCTCCCGACCCCCCACAACCAGTACCCGGGGAAAATCCTGCCTGCCTCCATCAACACAGAGGTGGCACTTGGATGTCCATTTCAGTAGCTACTGATTCCCTTGGTATCCATGAATCTGTCTAATCCTGCCTTGAAGCTGTCCAGGCTGACAGCTGTCACAACCTCCTCTGGAAGTGAGTTCCATAACCCAATGACCCTCTGGGTGAAGAAATATTTCCCTTTATTTGTCCTAACTTTCCTACCTTGGAGCTTTAGGGAGTGCCCCCTAGTCCTAGTATTGTGTGACAGAGAAAATAATTTTTCTTTATTCACCTTTTCTATCCCATGCATGATTTTATACACTTCGATCGAGGTTGGGGTTCGAGAGACCCAATAGGTAATTTTGCGGCTCCATACGGAATTTCACCTGCAGTATCTTTTGCATTTCGTTATGGATGGTTTTCCAATATTTCACCACCTTACCGCATTTCCACCATTGGTGTATGTAGGTCCCTAGTTCCCTTTCACATTTCCAACATACATTGGACGTTCCCTTGCTGTATTTGGCCAACTTGGCTGGGTAAAGATGCCACCTATATTGCATCTTTACCCAGTTTTCTATGATTTCTGTCGATGGTGTATATTTTAGTTTTTCTAGCCAAATTTCCTCCCACTGGTGTAGAAGTATCGAATGTCCTAAGTCCTGAGCCCATTTAACGTGACAGTTCTTGATTTGCTCGTCTTCCGTTTCCCATCTCAGGAGCTGTTTGTAGAAGAAGCTGATATTATTTTTTTGCTTTCTCTTAGTTGGCTCCCATCTGGGGTCTTCTAGAAAACCTGCTTTTTTATCCTCTTTATATCTCAGCGTAATTTGATGGTATTGGAACCATGAGAGGTTGTACCCCTCTTGTTTCATTTCTTCTCTCGTTTTTATTTCCCAGTCTGAGTCCCTCTTTGGAGGTGAGAAGGCCAGGGTATAAAAGTTTTAAATAAATAAAATAAATAAATAACTGGAGAACACACATAGAACTGAAGGTATAACACCATATACATTTTGATTGGTTATAAAAATATATTCAATAGGTATATACCACCGAAACAGTCCCTCAAAAGGAAGATTATCATGAGCACAATAGACAAACACGTTCAAATGAGTCAATATACAATCATATAATATTAATATACATAATTAAAGCCGTGATACACAGACCGCTAAGTATAGAGCACCTCCAGAGACGCGGGACCATAGAGTGGGGTAAGTCCAGGAACACTCGATGTTATTATAAATCCAAGAACACTAGATGTTATTGTAAGTCCATGGGATTTAGTCCAAATATAGTCCAAGGGGGAGTCCAAAGTGTAAGTCCTGCGCGTACTCTGGGATTGTCGAAATAATGTTGGGCGATGTTATGAGGCAAAGGGACTGTGTCCCGGAGTATATCCCAAGACGCCGGACCCAACCGCTCCGAAGACACCGGACCCAACCACTCCTAAGACACCGGACCCAACCGCTCCTAAGACACCGGACCCAACCACTCCTAAGACGCCGGACCCAACCGCTCCTAAGACGCCGGACCCAACCGCTCCTAAGACACCGGACCCAACCACTCCTAAGACGCCGGACCCGGCATCTTAGGATATACTCCGGGATGCAGTTTTTATCATTGTATCTTGCACATGTGCCTCCCTCCCCCCCCCCAGCGTGATTGTGTCTGTTTCTGGTGGGTTCATAGGGAGAGATCCGTTCGGATTTTCCAGACTGGAAAAGCATTACTAACAGGTGGATTTCCATTTACATCTAGCCATTTCCCAAGGAAAAAAACGTTGAACAATACTTGCTGATCCTTGCAACAGTTTCACAGCGTATTCCATGACCAGTTGTTCTACATGGGACAAGGGAGGATCAAGATTTAACAGCATGGTTGAAACCACCAAATGAGTCCAAGGCAACCCAGGATCAGGAGCCAGGCTTTAGCCCAGGGGTGATCTTCGGGCCTCATCCTGGTGATCTTCAGGCCCTTGACCAGGTTTTTTTGCTGTTGGTCCTCTTCACGCGCCCCTGCACACTGCAAAGAAGTCCCCCGTCGTTGCTCCTCCCGCTCCTGCTCGCGCCGCCCGCCTCCAAAAGCTCCAGAGTCCAAGAGGCAGAATGGGCCCCCTCTTTTGGATTCCTCCTCCTCCCTCCGTCCTTCTCCAGCCACTCAGAGTTGTAGGAGACCAAAGGGGGCGGGCCAGGATGACGCGATGCATGGCTGGCCTCGCGCGCATGCGCAGAAGCACCCACTCTGCCTCTCGGACTTCTCATGAGCTCTTGGAGGCAGCACGCATGCTGGTGGCATGGAAATAGGAGCAACGATGGAGGAGAAGAAGAAGGATGCTTTGGGGTCATTTCCTTACCGCATCTCAAAGGTCGGTCTTTTTACTTTGGGGTGGGTGCTTGATTGTACTGTGGCATGTCTCTTTGTTTATTTTTAATGTTTAAAAAATGGCCTTTTGGCCGCGAGGATGGTGTACGCAAAAATATGGAAGTCGAAAGAAATTCCTCGGATTGGGGATTGGATAAATAAAGTCCAGGACATTATGAGTATGGACAAACTATCATACTACATAAGTGAGGAGGTAGGAAATGGACTGATCAAAAAATAACTGGGCACTCTTCAGAGCCTATCTACAAAAACGATCCACAAATCAACACCCACAAGACGTCTGATAGGGAAAAGAAACCAGAATACAACAACAAGTTTGGAATCTCAAGTGTTATTTTTTCCTCACCTACTCACCTCTCTCACGAGACAATTGGTACCCTTTCATCCCCCCTCCCCACTATCTCTTTACATGGGAACACTGAAAGAACTAAACAATGGAAACTACAAGGACATACCGGAAACCAACAACTCCCCCCCTCCCTCTCTGTCCCGCACCATCCCTCCCCCCCTCAAATCCCCCGCCCGCCCTCCCCCCCCAAGTCCCCTCTTACACCCTTCATGCCCTCTCTATCCCTTCCTCATTCCCTACTATCCTATACCAAAAACTGTTCTACCACTATCATTGTCAACTGAAAAATCTTTAATAAATACATTTTTTTAAAAAATGGCCTTTTAGCTCCAAAGCCTCTCTGCTTGCTTTGTTCCTTGCTGGAAGGAGCGGTGCATAAAAATGAATAATAAATATAAATAAATAAATTATAAAATAGTTATACTTTTTACATTTCTGTGTGGGTGATCTTTGTGACCTGGTTGTTTTATAAGTGGCTCCCATGCTGAAAAAGTGTGAGCACCCCTGCTTTAGGTCATCCAAAAGGGCCCCGTCCTCAAAAGATTAGGCTATCTGAATGAAATGAAACATTCTCTAATGTCAGCTCTCACTCACGAGGCTCTCTTCGCTCTTTGTTGGTACGCTTACTGACACAAAGCAGAGTGAAGTACACGGATCTGATATGCACTGAGACCCAGCCTGTGCTAAGATTACAATGCCATCAGCGAAAACCATCGGATTTGTCTGACAGCGTGTGAGAGTTCAGAATATCCCTTCATGCTCTCCAGGATTATCGGAGTAATTTCTGGTGGATGTTATCAGATCTCTGCTGAGCTCCTTACAGATTATTAGAATGGAACTAGTGTATTCTTCAGCTGACAGTGTCATCCCTATCTCCAGGACAGATCCCTGCAAAGTCTGATATTCCAGATTATACCCGAAGGCTACTCAAAACAGCATGCACAAACAAGACCACCTTCCCAGCCCATAAATATTCCAGTCACATTGGTTTTCCTAGCGCATGTCTGCTGAGCAGTGGCCAGCAAAACAACTAAATGACTGAAGTACACAAAAAGGTCCACAGCAGCAGAACAGGTTCAAAATGTACAATATATGCAGCTTTTTCAAATACATGCACGTTAAGTCTTCTCATCTGCTTTTGAAACCTACATATGTGAAAAGGGGCAGACTCCACCAATACATACGGTGTGCACCAGGGCCGTAGCCAGGATTTTGATTCGGGGGCTGAGTTTGGTTTCCGGGGGGCTGAGACTGGGTGGAAGAGGGTCTACCCTGGCAAACCTTTTGTATTGTTATCCCAATAACCCCATTAATGTGGGATATAATGAGCATGGTGATCAGATCATGATATGAATAAACATAACAGTTTAAATAATGTACCAGTAAGACCTTTTCGCAGACCACCCTGAGAATTTCGGGGGCTGAAGCCCCCTTAGCCCCCCCGGCTACATGCCTGGTGTGCACGTGTCTTCATACATACACATCCTATTACTTCATCTCAACCTTCCTTCTTCACCCAGAGGGTCATTGGGTTATGGAACTTACTTCCAGAGGAGGTTGTGACAGCTGTCAGCCTGGACAGCTTCAAGGCAGGCCATTAGACAGATTCATGGATACCAAAAAAATCAGTAGCTACTGAAATGGACATCCAAGTGCCACCTCTGTGTTGATGGAGGCAGGCAGGATTTCCCGGGTACTGGTTGTGGGGGTCGGGAGCAGGTGAGGGTTTTGCCCTCCTTTCTGCTCGAGATCCCTGTGTACAACTAGTGGGCCACTGTGTGACACAGAATGCTGGACTAGATGGGCTGAGGCCCGATTCAGCATGGCTCTTCTTATGTTCTTATGTTCTTATGTTCCTAATGCCATGACCCCTTAATACATTTCCTCGTGTTGTGGTGACCCCCAAACATGAAATTACTTTCGTGGCTATTTCATAACTGTAATATTGCTACTGTTATGAATTGCAGGCCCGGATTACCCATCAGGCCACACTAGGCCATGGCCTATGGCGCAGGCCTAGGGGGGTGGGGTGCCAGATCAAGGGCCAAAAAAAATATGTTCAGACAAAACCGCAACGTGCTGCATGATGACTCTCTCTCTCGGAGGAGGGCGGGGGGAGAGCACTGTGAGGGGGCGGGGGAGGAGGGAATGGCGACCCCTCGCCATTGCCCCCACCCCCTTGTCAAGGAAGGAGGGCGCGAGGAGCATGAGGCGGACGGAAGCCACACCCCCTGGGCCGCTGGCGGGCATGCGCGTGTGGTAGGAGGGCACCTCTGCCTCCTCCGCCATGTTCCTGGGTGCACGGATGCGCAGCAGCGGCCCCGGGGGCGGAGCTTCCCTCCGCCTCATCCTCCTTACGGCCAAGGAAGGAGGGCGGGGCGAGGAGGAGGAAGAGGCAGAGGGAAGCCCCGTCCCCGAGGCCGCTGCCGCGCATGCCCAGCAGCGGACCCGGGGTGGGGCTTCCAAAGTGTGGCTTAGGGTGCCAAAAGGAGCTAATCCGGGCCTGATTAATTGTAATGTAAATATCAGATATGCAGGATGTATTTTCATTCACTGGGTCAAATTTTGCTCAAATACTAGATATGCCCAAAATACTGGAAGAGTTTGGTGGGCATTGACCATGAGTTTTGGTTTTGTACTTCACCTACCTCCAGAGAACTCAAACAATAATGGATCCCAATCAAACTTGGCACAAATACTCAATATGCCCAAATGTGAACACTGCTGGAGTTTGGGGAAAATAGACCTTGACATTTGGGAGTTGTAGTTGCTGGGATTTATAGTCCATCTACAATGAAAGAGAACTCTGAACCCAGCCCACAATGGATTTGCACCAAACTTGGCACACTGCCTACATCGCTAACATTGAATACTGGTGGGGTTGGAGGGCTGTGTTTGAATTCTGGGAGTTGTAGTTCACCAGCACCAAAAAGGAAGATAAGGACAGGCGGAGAGTTCTTCAGCCTTCTCTGCCAAAAGGTTTCCGAAGACCATCAGAAATATGTGTTTTCTGATAGTCTTTGGTGACCCCTCTGAAACCCCCCTCATGACACCCCCCTCCCACGAGTCCCGACCTTCAGCTTGAGAAACACTGCCCTAGAGTATCTATCCACTTGAAATCCAGTTACTGCCTCCTGAAGAATTCTGGGGTTTGAGGATTAGAGAGAGGCATTTAAACGGCTTATTTATTTTATTTATTTCAAATATTTACACCCCCCCCCCTTCTCTACCCCCGGAGACGGACTCAGGGCGGCTCACAACTGGCAATGCCCACATATACAATTTAAAAAGACCCATTGGTTGGGGGCAATTACTGACATTCATTGGCCAAATGTCTTGTCATTGTACCCAACAATTACATAAATGACCGACTATGTGACGAATGTTGCTGTCCTTGAGCAAGCAGGGATCACCAGCGTTGAGGCCATGCTAGTGAGAACACAGCTGCGCTGGGCAGGGCACGTCTCTAGGATGGAGGACCACCGCCTCCCAAAGATACTACTCTACGGTGAACCCGTCACGGGTCAGCGCAAGAGAGGCGCCCCCCAAAAAGAGATACAAGGACTTCCTGAAACAACATCTCAGGCTCGGCCAGATTGATCACCAACAAAGGTCCACCCTGGCCTCACATCAAGAGGCATGGAGACGCACTATCCACAATGCTATGGCCTCTTTTGAGAAGACACGTCGAACGGGTCTCGAAGAGAAACGCCAACGCAGAAAGAACTGCAACTTGGAAACAACATCACCCAAGGAGACTTTCTGCTGTGCTTTCTGCAACCAGACTTGCCTATCTCAGATTGGCCTTTTCAGTCATCAACACGCTTGTAAAAAACGTGGTATGAGTCCTTCCTCAGAGTCTTCGTTCGCGAAGTAATGCCGAGAGAGATCAGATTAAAACCAATTAAAAATACAATTAAAATACAACTATGCAAAGAGTTCTGCAATCCGAAGCCAGTCCACAGTCCATTTTCATAACACTGTCATCATTCTATTATCTGCCTGCTACCCAGATATCTAACCAAATGCTTGGTCCCATAGTCACGTCTTTAAATTTTTCCTAAAGGAAAGGAGGGAAGAAGTTGACCTAATTTTGCCAGGGAGTGAATTCCACAGGTGAGGGGTCACCACCGAGAAGGCCCTGTCTCTCATCCCCAACAAACGTATTTGCAACAAAGGAGGGATCTCCCGGAAGATCATAAATTTGGAGGTGGGGCATAAGGGGAGATACGTTCGGACAAGTAAGCTTAGCCAAAGGGGTTCTGGGCCTCAGTAAACTACAAATCCCAGAATTTTGCAGGAGGCAACAACCAAATTTAAAGTGGATAGTTGCTCTCATGTGATGGAGTTACTACTTTCCCCATCATTTCTCAAATTATGCATTCAGCAAGAAATGAACGGCATAGATTGGATCAGGGATAACCAGTATGGCCTGGAAGCACTGGGGATGTGTCTATAGGAGAGAGAGAAACAGAGAACGAAGCCGGGAGTGCAAATGTGTGTATGCAAAAATCAAATGTACACACGAAGACTGCTTCCTTGGAACCTGAAGATCCCTCTGTTTTATCTTTCAGGCCGAGGCTGAACTGTGAGATGGAGCAGCTGCAGCCTGTTCCCACTCCCCACCCAGCCGCTCCTGCACTGACTCCCTCCCAAACCTGCTGTTGAGCGCAAGGCTCCAGATGTGTCATGCAGATGTTGGGGGAGAGGGGAAAGAGAATATCAGGGGGAGAGGAAGCTGTGGCAGCCCCAGCTCTTGGCTGACAGCAGCAAATGTGAAGGCAAGCAAAGCAAGTCCAAGTTGCAATGGATTACTAGGCAAGGTGAGACCTTAGGCACACCTGTGTTGGACTGCCTGCCACTGTGTTTTTAGTGATGGGGAAGCAGAACACGGAGGGAAAAGCAAGTGCTTTTGATGGAAGATGGCAGATAATGCATGCAATCTTTTCCCAGGGAAACCCTTTATAGCAGGGCTGCCCAGGAAGTCGATCGTGATCAACTGGTTGATCCCGGGACCGAAGGAGGTCAATACCAGCCGGATCGGGCACTTCTAGAGGGGGAGGAGCCATGCCGCGCAAAGCCCCGCCCCTCCCCCGGCTTCAGCGCTACCACAGCTTCTTCAGCCTTGAGGAGGGTAGTGCCAAGCCAGTAGTGGCTAGCTATGCCACCACTGGCTTGGCACTACCCTCCTCTAGCCTGGAGAAGCTGTGGTAGCGCTAAAGCCAGAGGGGGAGGGGGCGGAGCCAGGCCGCGCAAAGCCCCGCCCCCTCCCCCGGCTTCAGCGCTACCACAGCTTCTTCAGCCTTGAGGAGGGTAGTGCCAAGCCAGTAGTGGCTAGCTCTGCCACCACTGGCTTGGCACTACCTCCTCTAGCCAGGAGAATCTGTGGTAGCGCTAAAGCCAGAGGGGGAGGGGGCGGAGCCAGGCAGCGCAAAGCTCCACCCCCTCCCCGGCATCAGCGCTACCACAGCTTCTTCAGCCTTGAGGAGGGTAGTGCCAAGCCAGTAGTGGCTAGCTATGCCACCACTGGCTTGGCACTACCCTCCCTCTAGCCAGGAGAAGCTGTGGTGGCGCTAAAGCCAGAGGGGGAGGGGCGGAGCCAGGCCGCGCAAAGCCCCGTCCCCTCCCTCAGGCGCTACCACAGCTTCTTCAGCCTTGAGGAGGGTAATGCCAAGCCAGTCGTGGCTAGCTATGCCACCACTGGCTTGGCACTACCCTCCTCTAGCCAGGAGAAGCTGTGGTAGCGCTAAAGCCAGAGGGGGGAGGGGGCAGAGCCAGGCCGCGCAAAGCCCTGTCCCCTCCCCCGGCTTCAGCGCTACCACAGCTTCTTCAGCCTTGAGGAGGGTAGTCCCAAGCCAGTAGGGGCTAGCTATGCCACCACTGGCTTGGCACTACCCTCCTCTAGCCTGGAGAAGCTGTGGTAGCGCTAAAGCCAGAGGGGGAGGGGGAGGAGCCATGCCGCGCCAAGCCCCCCCCCCCGGCTTCAGCGCTACCACAGCTTCTCCAGCCTTGAGGAGGGTAGTGCCAAGCCAGTAGTGGCTAGCTATGCCACCACTGGCGTGGCACTACCCTCCTCTAGCCTGGAGAAGCTGTGGTAGCGCTAAAGCCAGAGGGGGGAGGGGGCGGAGCCATGCCGCGCCAAGCCCCGCCCCCTCCCCCGGCTTCAGCGCTACCACAGCTTCTTCAGCCTTGAGGAGGGTAATGCCAAGCCAGTAGTGGCTAGCTATGCCACCACTGGCTTGGCACTACCCTCCTCTAGCCAGGAGAAGCTGGGGTAGCGCTAAAGCCAGAGGGGGGCAGAGCCAGGCCGCGCCAAGCCACGCCCCCTCCCCCTGCTTCTCTCTCGGTAGATCTTTCTGATTTGGTTTTATTATAAGTAGCTCGCATGCTGAAAAAGTGTGGGCACCCCTGCTTTATAGCAACCATTTCCATAACAATAGGCAGCACCTAAACTTCAGGACTCTGCCAGGCTACATAATCCCATTCTTAAGCCACGAGCATCAAGGCAGCCTGGCACATGAAGCCAAAACGAATGCCATGTGCAGCAATCTGAGGAGGAAGCTCCCAATTAGGATCTGCACTGTAGTAGAACACAGTATTATGCAGGGAAAGAAAATAATTATGCCTTTCAGAAATCCACATGTGTATTTGCCAGAGGAAAAAAGAGAGATATACAGAGGACATCAAGCTAACAAAAAAAAAAAAAAACACAGAACGATGCCTTTCTGTGTGAATGACAGAAAATGGTAAAAGAAAAAGGCTTTGCTTCACTTACTGTTCTCAGAGAGTTCAACGATGTAGTGAAGGACAGGGCTGTTTCCATCGAAGGGACGCACCCAGGAGAGGATGACGCTGCGGCTGAAGGAAGAGTTCAAGGTGGCCAGAAGGTTCTGGGGCGGGTGAGGCAGTTCTCTAGGGAAGACCAAAGACAGGCCGCTGGCAATCAGACAGGGGCAGAAACACAACCAACCCTTTGCAGGAACTCACAACCAAATGTCATCATGTACAGTGTTTACAATTTCAGACATTGAATGGATGCCAGGATACATATCTTTCAGTCTAGTCAAGGTATGGGCAAACTTCAGCCCTCCAGGTGTTTTGGACTCCAACGCCCACAATTCCTAACAGCCTCAGGCCCTTTCCTTTCCCGCCTCAGCACCAGACCCGGATTAACACCTTTTTGCGCCCTAGGCCACACTTTTGAATTATGCCCCCTTTAAGCCAACCTCCCCCCCCACCCACACACACACACACCACTCAGACCCACACTTGGCTGGATTTCACCATGGTGCCTGCGGAGCAGAAGAGAAAGGCGAGTAGGCACCATCCCACCGCCTCCAAGGTCCCCATTCCCACCGGCTGTAAAGCTCCGCTATGCTCTGAAGGTCTCCTCGGGAGGCTTGGGGAGAGTGCAGCGGTGCAAACTCGCTCCAAAGGCACGCACGAGAGAGAGAGAGAGAGAGAGAGAGAGAGAGAGAGAGAGATGTCCGCTTGGCGTGCGCTCCCACAGAGCGAAGGAGGATTCAGGTTGGGTTTGTGTGGCTTTTGTTCGGCTGCTCTCGAAGACAGGAGAGCCAGACCCTGGCCTTGATCCTTCCCTCCCTCCCGCGGCTCCCTTTGGCCAAGCAGGCCGCCCCGGTTTGGTCCGAGAGCACAGGAGCGAGCCTGGGTTGGTGTGGTCTCATGCTGGGGAACTGGGAGAGGTCCACCCAAGCAACGCCCTTTCTCTCCCCTCTCCCTCCCTCTCTTCCTTCTTTACTTTCTTTCATCCTAGATGCCTCCTACTCCTCTTTCTCCCCTCCCTCCCACCGCCCTCTCCCGGACTCTGCAGGAATTTACAGTCTGCCACCGTGGGAGCCGGGCAAGTCACCATGGAGATGGTTTTCCCGGGAGCCAGGAAGTCAGGCCAGCCAGAGACCCGCTGGCAGCCCAGAGAGCGAGAGAATTTGCCAGGAGAAGGAGCGAG
The DNA here is from genome assembly GCA_030556195.1 of Anolis apletophallus. Classification (NCBI taxonomy): domain Eukaryota; kingdom Metazoa; phylum Chordata; class Lepidosauria; order Squamata; family Anolidae; genus Anolis; species Anolis apletophallus. Next base: position 115,237,621 of record JARBWK010000011.1, on the reverse strand, counting down.
GAGGGGCATGGGAAAGAGGGGTGCAGACCAGTTTTTAAATTTTTTTTGGTCCATGATGTGAGCCCCTCCTCGGCATGCGCCCCTAGGCCATGGCCTATGTTGGCCTTGTGGGTAATCTGGCCATGCTCAGCAGTCTAAAGCCCTTGCACAAAACTAGTTTGATACTTACTCTGCGCAGAATTCGGGCATAGTTAGTTACTTTTCACAGAAAACAACCATTTCTGCACAGAAAATTCTTTTTTAAAAAAATATTAATTTTTATTGAAATATCAAGTTAAAACAATACACGCACACAATTAGAAAGAAAACAAATATATAAAATTAAAAAAGATAAAGAACACATATAAAGACATGGGTAACCAAGAACAGGCATGGAAGAGGGGGTGGGGGTGTTTTGGGGGAACAGATGGATGGGGAATAGGAGAGGGAGAGAGAGAGAGAGAGAGAGAGAGAGAGAGAGAGAGAGAGAGGAGAACACACACACACACATACACACATATTAGGGGTGGTTGAGCCGTCAAAAATTTGTTTCTAAACTCGCGTGGGGGGATTGTCATTGGTGGTTTGATATAGAAATTGTTCCGAAAAATTTCCATAAAATTTCGTTATTGAAATGTAATTATTAACAAAAATTTGTTATTATTTCCTGTTAGTTCTCAGCAGGGAAGGAGGTGGGGATGTCTTCCACACCTCCTTCCCTGCTGTGCTGAGAACTACGCACGTCAAGGCTTGACGCGCTGTAGGTCTTGGCAGGGAAAAGGAGGGGCCTCCGCACCTCCTTTTCCCTGCTAAGATCCAAAGCGCATCAAGGCTTGACATGTGGATAGTTGCTCTCATGTGATGGAGACTATACTTCGAGGCTAGCTGTCTCAACTGGCTGAGGAATTGGTGTGGATTGGTGGGGGATAGGATCTTAAGTATTGAAGGATACGGGCTGAAGTTTGGTCTCCACGGTTACCTCTGGTATGGAAAGACAAATGCTGATAGAAAAGTAAATGACCATTTTATAAGGAAGCCATTGTTAAAAGTATGGGAGAAATATAAGAAACAAATGAGCGAAAAGATACCCCTTTGGGTGTCCCCAAATGAAGCACACCAAATAAGACAATTAGAAAACGACAGATGGATAAAATACAAGGACTTACTGGAAATAAATGGATCAGATTGGACCGTGAAGACCAGAACTCAGCTGAAGGGAGAGGGGTATGATATGGGCTGGTTTCCGTACTTTCAGTTAAGGGAAAGAGCGAAAGAAGATGCAAAAAGGGGGTGGGAAAGTAAAGAGACGGAGTTAGAGGAAGCGATCATGGGCAAAGAGGCCAAATTGATGGCTAGAATATATAAAATATTATTTTAAAAGGGTAATGGAAATGAATGTAACGGAGCACATGTGAAAGAGTGGTCAAGAAGCATCGGCTACAGAATAAATTCAGAGACCTGGAAATCCATCTGGAAAAAAAATGTAAATATCTCCTTAAGCTATAAATATAGAGAGAATTGGATTAAGATATTATATAGATGGTATCTTACCCCGGTAAAATTAGCTAAAATATATAAAAAAACAAAACCAAATTGCTGGATTTGTAATAACCGTAGCGGGACACACTTTCATAAGCTCTGGCTTTGCCCCAAAGCAAAAAAATATTGGTGTATGGTCCACAGAGAGGTAGAGAAACTTCTCCGAAAAAGGATAAGAAAAAGGCCTGAAAAATTCCTGTTAGGGATCACAGATAATGAACACAATAGAAGTGAAAGTAGAATATTCACACTGGCAATAACAGCAGCCAAGACCCTCTTTGCCACCCATTGGAGGTCAGAGACGATCCCCACAAGGGAAGAATGGAGACAAAAACTATTGGACATTAGTCTTATGGAAAAACTAACAGAGACATTGAGAGAAGGGAACACCGGACAAAAGCACACAGACAAATGGGACTGGTCACTCCTCCGAGAATACTGTAGAAACGAATGTAAAGTCGACATAGAGATGTAGGCCTGGGTTAGGATAAAGGGGAATTTGTAAAGCTAAACGTGTGAAATATTCTTTAATTATAGGTCGGAGATGAAAAGGTCGGGAAAACAGAGATGTGAAAAATGAATGTACTTGAAAAACATCGCTTGCTAATTAAGACAAAAATCTTGTCATATCCCCAACCTGCTATTTCTATTTCCATGAGCACTGCTACTATATTTTTTCTACTCCTCTTACTCTTACTATCCGAAGGTGGTCATTCGGTACCACCAGACGCTTTTCTAGGGGACCCTTTTTCTTGGTCCCCGCTATCTTTTACTTCACTCTATTCTTTATACTGCTTTTTCTTTTATTGTCAACCTGTGAAAACCTAATAAAGATTTTTTTTTTAAAAAAAAGGCTTGACATGCTGTAGGTCTTGGCAGGGAAAAGGAGGGGACTCCGCACCTCCTTCTCCCTGCTAAGGTGCGCTGTAGGTCTTAGCAGGGAAAAGGAAGGGCGTTTTTTTCCCTCCTCAGCTCTCGCGAGTTGAGAACTGAGAGGGGAAAAAACGACCTAATAACGTGACCTTTAGAAAAATGGTGGCGCCCAGGTTCGGTATAGAAATTACATTTCCGGGTGGGGCCCCCAGGGTCAAAAAACTTTGAAATTAATTTTAAATACGAAAATTAACAGATTTCGAAGTATTTAAAACCAGAGATATCCACCCCTAACACATACATTACATACATGCACACATTTGTGCACGGAAAATTCTGTTCTCCATACAGAATGATTGATTTGCATAGAATCAAACGTTTTCAGCACAGGAAAGGCATTCATGTTACAGCAAATAATATTTCTGAATTGAAACATTATACTCCATGGAAAAAATAAAAAATCCTGTGCTGAAAGTGATGAAAATTTTTGTACATAATACATCCGAGGTTGCAAATAGTCTTTGAAAACTGTACATTTTCTAACACAGGCCTGGGCAAACTTCAGCCCTCCAGATGTTTTGGGCTCCAACTCCAACAATTCCTAACAGCCTCAGACCCCTTCCCTTTCCCCCTCAGTAGTCTCTGGCCCCTTCGCAATACTTGTTTGATACTTATTCTGCACAGAATTCGGACATATTTACTTTTCACACAAAATAACAAGTTGTGCACAGAAAATTTTGTTCTCCGTACAGAATAATTGATTCGCATAGAATCAAATGTTTTCTGCACAGGAAAGGCATTCATGTTATACAAATAGTATATCTGAATCGAAACATTATTTTCCACGGGGAAAAAAATATTTCTGGGCTAAAAGTGATGATTTTTTTTTGTACAGAATACATCCGAGGTTACAAATAGTCTTTGAAAACTGTACATTTCTGAGACTATCTTCTAACATAGGCCTGGGCAAACTTCAGCCCTCCAGGTGTTTTGGACTTCAACTCCCACAACTCCTAACAGCCTACCGGCTGTTAGGAGTTGTGGGAGTTGTAGTCCAAAACACCTGAGGGCCGGAGTTTGCCCAGGCCTGGTCTAGTCTATGAGTGGACTAATATCTTCAGGGTAAAGCTAAAGTTTTGTCCAGTTTCCTAATGATGATTTACACAAAACTCCTTAGTTTGACGCTTAAATAGCTAATGGCACTGTTACTTACCATTGGGGGAGTCAATTTTCAAATGTGTTTTTTAATTGAGAGACTTGGTCCATAAATTCATTTTACAGCAAGTTCTTAGTAATGGAATAGCTGTAAAACATATGAACAGGAAACCAAGGAGGTGGGGAGGCAGATGATTTAAAGTGGATTTTTTTTTCAGACTTGAGAAAGCAGAAGACATTGCTGCCGTCCATTTAGCACACCCAGTCAAAACTATTATCCATACCCCTGGGTCTCAACCATGGAAAAGTCTTTCAGCAGCCTGAGCTCACACTGGCATATCATTAAAGTTGTAGAGTTGTTTTCAACAAGAGTACAAGTATACACATACACACAAGATGTAAATAACTTGAAATCAACAGATCTCTGAAACCAAGATGAGACATGAATGGTTAGTATTTTATATGTATAGCTATATCTATATCTATATCTATATAAATAGACACGTCGTGCTGTGGGGCTTATAGACAGCAAAACCGCTGAACCCACAAACACCAAATCAGGCCACACAACCTCCTACACCACAAGGTATGTTTACCACCCAGAAAATTTCCCAAAATATCAAACTAAACTGTCAAAAAACCCCAAAAAACCTGGGGAACTACAATTCCCATGATCCCCCGCGCCAAAGCTGTACGGCGCATGTGCGGATGTACTGGGTCCCTCTCCCTCTCAACCTCACCCCACAGAGAACAGCACAGGCAAAAACACCAAACGGCAGTTGGCCAGCAAGGACAGAAAGAGAGAAGGGAAACGCGTGCCCCAGCCAATCCAGAGATGACACCCGATAGAGGGAGGATCGCCAACTTCGGCAAAGTCAGGGCCTCGATTAGGATGCGGCCTGGCCTCCCTCTCACCTCCGCTGGCCTCAAAAACAAGCTGGCTGGGAAAAGAACAAGTGCAAGCCACGCCCCCTGCTGACTAAGGAAGTAAAAGGGCGAGGAAAAGAACAAAGCCATGCCCTCTGGACTGAATAGAGAAGGGGGGAATACAAGTGACTCGGGGGGAAAAGGGGCGGGAAAGAGTAAAGTAAAAGGCCTCAAAAACGAGCCCGATGGAGGGGCGGAGGCTCTCCGTCGGGTGTCTTCAAGAAGGACAGAAAATGGAAGAATAGCACAAAGGAAGGGAGGGAGGGAGGAGAAAACAAGGGAAGGAAGGTAGGATGGATGGAAGGAAGGAAAGACGGAGGGGAGGAGAAAGGAAGGATAGAGGGAAGGAAGGAGGGGAGGAGAAAGGAAGGAAGAAGGAAGGATAGCAGGGAGGGAGAGGAGGAGAAAGGAACGGAAGGAGGGAAGAAGGAAAGTCGGATGGAAGGAAGGAAGGAAGGAAGGAAGGAGGGGAGGAGAAAGGAAGGAAAAAGGAAGGATAGAAGGAAGGGAGGGGAGGAGAAAGGAAGGGAAGGACCCATGGAGGGAAGGAAGGTAGGATGGACGGATGGAAGGAAGGAGGGGAGGAGAATGGAAGGAAAAGGGAAGGCTAGAGGGAAGAAGAGGAGGGAGGGAGGGGAGGAGGAAAGAACGGAAGGATAAAAGGAGGCAAGGAAAGTAGTATGGATGGATGGAAGGAAGGACAGAAGGAAGGAAAGGAATGCTATTTCATTTTTCTTCATTTTCCTTCCTTCTTTGCCTCTTTCCTGCCTTTCCTGTCCACCAGAATATACCACAGCAACACGTGGCCGGGTACAGCTAGTGTATTTATATGTATATGTATTTAAATCTTGTAATCTTGTATTGTTGTAGGATGTTTTAATTTGTATTAGTAGCATTCAATCCTTGCTGTAAGCCGGTCTGAGTCCCTCTACGGAGGTGAGAAGATCGGGATATAAAAGTTTTAAATAAATAAATAAAATTAATAGTACTTGGATGAGAGACACTGGATCCCAAGAGCTGTAGCTCCTGTATTTCAGAAGAAGGCTATGGGGAAACCATCTCTGAGTATTCTTTGCCTAAGAAAAAAAACCCCTATGAATTAAGAAGGTTGCCATACGCTGACAGGAAACCTGAAGGCACATCCAAGCACACTTGAGAGTAAAAATGCCAAGGTTAAATAGGAAACCTGAAGGCACATACGTACGCACACACTCAAGAGTAAAAAAAATGTGAAGGCTAAATAAAGTCTTTAAAAACAAACCATATTTTGGCTTAAGGGGGGAGGATATTCTCTCTCTATCCCTCTCTGTATAGTTGTTGTTAACAAGAAAAAGAGTACAACTATACACACATACACACCAACTAATACACTAGTACCTCCAATCATCCTAATTTGGCATCAAAGCAGATAATGTCCAGGGTGGGAGGAAAAAAACTCTTGTCTGCTTGAGGCAAGTGTGACTGTTGCAATTGGTCATCTTGATTAGCACTGAATGGTCCGCGGTGGTGCAATGGGTCAGCGGTTCAAATTCAGGGAGAGCGGGTTGAGCTCCCTCTGTCAGCTCCAGCTCCCCATGCGGGGGCACGAGAGAAGCCTCCCACAAGGATGGTAAAACATCAAAACATTTGAGTGTTCCTTGGGCAACATCATTGCGGACGGTCAATTCTCTCACACCAGAAGCGACTTGCAGTTTCTCAAGTGGCTCCTGGCATGAAAAAAATAGCATTGAATAGTTTGCTAGCTTTGCAGATTCAAAGCCTGGCTGCTTTGGGTTTCATCTGAAAAAATGTTGATGTATGAGAAACTCACACACAAGAATAGCAGAAAATAACCTATGGCCCTATTGCTTTGAGCAATAAGCATCTTGAATCCTATTTTGCCAGTTATAGCCATGAAGAACTACGCTGGTAAAAGGCATGGCCCAACTTACCGGGCCAGGTACGTTGTGGTGCGGGGCATCCCTTGCCGTCATTATTGCCTCAAGGAAGGGGCTTCTTCCTCCCAGAAGCCCCCTTGGTTGGTGGGAACGTTTCCCGCCATCCAGCAAGATGGCCAATGGCCAGCCGGCCATGCCTCGCCCCTCTGGAGAGGCCGGTGCCGGCCTCTCCCTCCCCTTGGGCAGCCCAGTTAACGCTGTCCCAAGCGCCCCGGCAGGCACTTTGCCTGAACCAGCTGATCCCTCTCACCAGGGGCGGACCAAGCTGTTCCCGGGGGGTACGCAAAAAAATTCCCGGGGGGTACGCAATCTGCGCACGTGCACGGGCTCCAAAGTGGGAGCCAGTACGCATGCGCAAACAGGTCCATGCATGCGAAAGCGGCCGGAGCGCCCCAGGCTGCCTATCAAAGGTGCGGCGCGTGCGGCGGCTGCTGCGGGCCGGCTGCGGAGGCCTGGCTGGCGTGGCTGCAGGGCAGCGCGGCACGGGCGCCACGGGCACCATGGGCACCGCGGGCCCACCGGCGCTGCGGCGCCTTCCCGGGTGACGTCACCCTCCCGGTGACGCCGCCCCTACGCGCCTGCGTCGTCCGCCTAATGGACAAACCGGCCCTGCATCTCACCCACCCTGCATGCAGTTGGTGTCTTGGTTTATGGTTAGCTTGTTTTGTTAGCGTGTTCTGGTTAACTTGACTGTTTTTGTGCTATCTGTCATGACTCCTTGTTGGCGTGGGGCATGGGCCCTGGTTCTGGCTTCATATCCCCCCCCCTTATTGGAAGGGGGGAACATCTGGAGGTCTTAGGGTTGCCGAGTTACATTGGCCGAGTATTGTGCCGGTGGCACCCTGGGCATGTTTAGCGGTATCGGACAGCAGTGGGCTGGCCGATCCTGATCCAGAACCCATGCCAACCCTTGTTCCTACTATCAATAAATGAGTTGTGGCCAGTGTTTATCCCAAAAACCTTGTGTGTCTGTGTTTTTCCTTGGGCTTGGCTGCAGGAGTTGCATCGCCCATACACACATGCAACATCCTGGCATCTGGGACAAGTAACACGACCTTAAGAGGCAATCTTAAAATTTCACTTTCTCCCAGTACTCTATCAACAGAAGCCAAGATCCTCTTCTTCAACTCATGGGCTCTATTCATGTCCCTAGGCAGTAGACCAGGGGTGGCCAACCTATGGCCCGCGGGCCAGATCCGGCCTGGCAGCCGCTTCTGTTTGGCCCGGGGAGAAGGGTGTCGGGGGCGGGGCCAAGAGGAAGGGATGCCGCTGCTGCCATCCCATCGCGGGCTCTGTGGCGCCTGTGTCAGCAGACAGGCCAGAGGAGCAGTGGCTTTGGAGTGCCTGCTATCCCTGGAGGCGATCCGGGCCTGCAGCAGGAGCACTCCGTGACCTAGGGAATGGCTGGGGGTGAGAGCGGGCGGAGGCCTGCAGTCTCCAATTGCCTGCTGCTCTCCTCTTTTTTTTGTCCTGGCAGAGGGACACGGGGACAGAGCGCTGTGCTGTGTCCCTGCTGCGTCCCTGAAGTGAGCGGCTGAGGGCACGGCCGAGGCAGAGAGAGGGCGGAAGGGGAGGAAGAAAGTAAGGAGGGAGGGAGGCGGCCAGGAAGACCTGCCTCCCGCCCCGAGCAGGTCATGGAGGCCTCAGGCGACGAGGGCGGCGAAGCGGCCGAGCTCCTGAGGGGCTGCTGACCTCCACGTTCAAAGAGTCCCCGCCTTCCTCCGAGCTCCCTTCGGAGCCCCCCTGGCGGGTGAGTAACAGGCAAGCAGAGAGGGCAGGCAGGCAGGCAGTCTCTCTGAGGCAGGCCACACACAAGCTGGGTCCACTTTGCCATCCTCTGGGCTGGGGTCATTGGGCCTTTCCATCTTGAGATCTTTCCTCTCTTCAGGATGCCAGCCTTCATCTTGGTTCGCACCTTGTCTTCTTGAATTTTATTTTATTTTAGTGGTTTTTATTTTTATTTTATAATAATTTTATTATAATATAATAAATAATATAATAATGTTATATTATAATTTAATATATTATAATGTCTATATATACTATAATATAATAAGTATGATATTAATGCTAATAATATATGAATATTTCTTGATATATTAATATGTTAATATTAATGATGTGTAATATATAGTAAATATAGTAAATAAATAAATAAATAAATAATGTAGATTAGAATGTAGTTCAGCCTCTAGTTGCGGCCCTCCATAATATTTTTTGGCTCTCGTGTGGCCCCCTTGGGGAAAAAATTGTCCACCCCTGCAGTAGACACAATACATGTTAATTTTGTTGGCAGGGGCGGTCCTACAGGTAGGCCAAGGAAGCGGTCACATGGGGCGCTATCTGGGAAGGGGCGAATTCCCCCGCCCGCCGGGCGCCAGCGCCAGACAGCGTCCTGGCCCTGCTGATGTTCCTCAGGCAGTGCGCGTGGCTGCCTGCTTTTGGGCCCCGGCCTTGTGCACTCCGACGCTGCTTCTGGGCATGCACAGAGGTCTTCGCGCAGGCACAGTTGCTCCGCAGCTGAAGTTGAGCGCAGGAACAACTGTGCATGCGCGAAAACCCCAGTGCATGCCCAGTAACTCCTGTGCGCAGAAGCCTGTAAGCAAAGCACTCCCTATCGGGCAGGCAGGGAGTGCTTCCCCTCTCACTTTATCTCCGCCCTGCCACCGTATACGGTGACCCAATTGGGCAGGCAGAGGGCAGAGACAAAGGGAGAGGGGAGGGGAGCTAAAGGGGTATTGGCGATGTATTGCCTCCTGACAGCCACCACCGGAAATAGCCACCGTGCGCTGAGGCGAACTCCCTCACCAGGCCCAATCATGTCTGAACCCTACCACAACTGCTCACCTCCCCCCCCCCCCGCGCGCGCGTGCGCCGGCTGGGAGCATCAAGGACAGATAGGCGCAACTGCGCAGGCAAATAGTAATATATAATATTTTATTTTACTTTATTTTGGGTTATTTGAGTTTTATAGGAGTAATGAAAATATTTAATAGAGGATAATTTTATTTAAATAAATAATTTAATTTATTATTTTATAATAATAATATAATAGAATGTTATATTATATTATAATGTCAATATTTTATGATATAATTATATTGTAATGTAGTATAATATAATTATGATATAATATAGTATGAGTATATATTGTATATACATTGATACAATATAATACTACTAATGGTATTGTGATATTATAATTATATATTTGTTTTACATTGGGGGCCAAAATAATGTGTAATGTACCTTAGACCAGGGCTGTCCAACAGGCGGCCCGCGGGCTGCACACGGCCCGCCAGCCCCTTGGATGCGGCCCGCACCCTCCTGCAAGAATTCAGTTTTTTTTAAAAAATGGCAAAAAATCGATCTCCGGGGAGCGGGGCCGCTCGTGGGGGGCGGGGCCACTCACGGGGAATGGAGTCGTTTGCGGGGCTGCTCATGGGGGCGGGGTCACCCGCACGGGCGGGGCCGCTCGCGAGTATGTGCGGCAGGGCGGGAGCGGCGAGGGGCCCTTCGCCATGTCCCTGGCTGCTTTTTGGTGGAGCTGGGTGATGTCAGGCGTGGCGCCTCTTCCTCCTTGCCACCGGCGTCATGCCTGACGTCACCCAGCCCCGCCGAAAAGGGGCAGGCCGCGCAGGCCGCCGGACCTGCGCGGCAGAGCGGGAGCAGCAAGGGGCCCTCCGCCATGTCCCTGGCTTTTGCAGCGGCCGCGCCCGGGAGCTGGAGAAAGGAAGGAAGATAAAGGAAGGTAAGCTCCCAGGGCGGCCACTGCAGCAGCCAGGGACATGGCGGAGGCCCCCTCGCCACTCCCGCCCTGCCGCGCATGCCCGCAAGCGGCCCCGCCCCCATGAGCGAGCCTGCTCCCCGCTGCGGTCCCTCAGGTGATCAGTGACCGGAATTCCGGCCCTTGGGCCGGTAGAAGTTGGACAGCCCTGCCTTAGACCACCCCTGTTTGTTGGCCTTGAACTGTACCTCAATCTCTCCCATCAAACACTAGGTCTAGCTCTGGGATTTTCTGCCTCAACTACACTGGAATTTCGTAGGTTCGTAGCTCACCAAATCGGGCTCATTCTGGCCTCTCTCAACCCTCTCACTCATGAATGAGGAAATGCCAACCAGCCGGGCAATTTGTCACTGACTGGAAGTGATCTCTCAAGATCAATGATGGCTGACCCTTGCTGGCCATCCCCAAAGCAGTAACTGTACTTGACATGCTTTAATTAAAAAATGTACTCATTTCTTTTCATAATTCATTACGATGCCGCTGCACACTTAGCACTCTCTGAAACCACAAGTCCAGATTCATAAACAAGTTCAATTCCAGGCCCCAGAATGTGGTTTTAAATCAGAGCTGTGAAAAAAGCATGCTTTGAATTTCAGATTTCTTCTCGCCGTTGAAGTGAAGAGCGGGGAAATGAATTTAATTTTGTATTAACTTTGAACCACGGCCCATAGCTTATTATAACCCATACTAGGCTGCACAACCTGAGCCGAAAAGCAAAATTATGTTTGAGTTGGTAAAAGCGATTACAGAGAAGGCTGTCCTGACAGTGTTTATTAAGCTCCAAATCAAAAGAGCCACCTTTCTGCCAAATCAAGCAGCAGATGCTCCGGAGGAATTGTACAGCAGCCCAAAGGGGCAACCAGCAGCGGGCATTGCATTAAAGTGAGTACAAAAGTAAAAAAAGATACATAAAATAAAATTCTGAGAATGCAAGAAATTACACCTCTGGACTATATTCAAGGTATGTGTGGTAGTTGTGCCAAATGATCCCATAGTGACCATGTCATTAAAATGTTGCATCTACCTATGTATATAATAAAAGTCAGTGTTTGCGGAGGACGGGAGGTGCGGAGGTGCGGAGGAAAATGTGGCAGCGTTTCAATTGGTTGCCACTGTGGGATTATTTGCATAAAGGACTCTGATTGGCCAGCCTCAGAACTCCAACATTCTAAGGCACCAGACAGAGGGGATTGGTTGCCAATGAGGGAGTATTTGCATAAAGGACTCTGATTGGTCAGCATCCAAGAATCCAAGCCTCTACATTTAACCACTCTACATCCTACTGCAGTTTAGAGGAGGAGGGACCATGGATGATGGGATTTCAAGTAACTCCACTCACTTCCCGAGCCCACTGCAACCCTCAGCCAGTGACTGATTAAGACCAAACTTGGCACACAAAGCCCCCATGACCCACTTAACATCCTGGTGAAGTTTGGAGGAGGGTGGACCATGGATGATGGGACTTCAACTACCTCTACTCGTTGCCCAAGACCGCTGTGGCCCCCAACAAAGACCGATAAAGACCATACTTGGCACACAGAGCCCCCATGACTCACTCTATCTTCTACTGCAGTTAAGAGGAGGATGGACCATGGATGATGGGACTTGAAGTACCAAATAACAACCTTGGCACACAATGCCTTTCTCAAATAACCCGGGCACCGCCGGGACCCCAAGCTAGTAGTCAATAAAAACTAGCAATATAATGAGGCAACAGAGAGAAAACTAAATGGAACAAGGTATGATGGGACAAAGTTTCCTGAATTGTCCACATGCATTGTTTTGGTCAGTCATGGAAGAAGTATAATGGAGAAATATTTCCTAGAATGTTTACGGGCAAAGTTTCTGGGATTCTCATGGTCTATCAGGGAAGAAGAAAAGGACAAAGTGTCCTGGATTGTGCACATGCATTGCCGTAGTGCAGTGTTTCTCAACCTTCCTAATGCCGCGACCCCTAAATATTAGGCCTGGGCAATCATGGTTCTAAATGGTTCTAAAGTACTTACAAAACTAAAGTTCTGGTGGTGAACACTAGGTGGCGCTGGTGCTTTGCTTCTACAGTGTTGCTAAAGTTCCGGTGGTGAACACTAGGTGGCGCTGGTGCTTTGCTTCTACAGTGATGCTAAAGTTCTGGTGGTGAAAACTAGGTGGCATTGGTGCTTTGCTTCTACAGTGTTGCTAAAGTTCTGGTGGTGAAAACTAGGTGGTGCTGGTGCTTTGCTTCTACAGTGATGCTAAAGTTCTGGTGGTGAACACTAGGTGGCGCTGGTGCTTTGCTTCTACAGTGTTGCTAAAGTTCTGGTGGTGAACACTAGGTGGCGCTGGTGCTTTGCTTCTACAGTGATGCTAAAGTTCTGGTGGTGAACACTAGGTGGCGCTGGTGGTTTGCTTCTACAGTATTGCTAAAGTTCTGGTGGTGAACACTAGGTGGCGTTGGTGCTTTGCTTCTACAGTGATGCTAAAGTTCTGGTTGTGAACACTAGGTGGCACTGGAGCTTTGCTTCTACAGTATTGCTAAAGTTCTGGTGGTGAACACTAGGTGGCGTTGGTGCTTTGCTTCTACAGTGATGCTAAAGTTCTGGTGGTGAACACTAGGTGGCGTTGGTGCTTTGCTTCTACAGTGCTGCTAAAGTTCTGGTGGTGAACACTAGGTGGCGCTGGTGGTTTGCTTCTACAGTATTGCTAAAGTTCTGGTGGTGAAAACTAGGTGGTGCTGGTGCTTTGCTTCTACAGTGCTGCTAAAGTTCTGGTGGTGAACACTAGGTGGCGCTGGTGCTTTGCTTTTACAGTGTTGCTAAAGTTCTGGTGGTGAACACTAGGTGGTGCTGGTGCTTTGCTTCTACAGTGATGCTAAAGTTCTGGTGGTGAACACTAGGTGGCGCTGGTGCTTTGCTTCTACAGTGTTGCTAAAGTTCTGGTGGTGAACACTAGGTGGCGTTGGTGCTTTGCTTCTACAGTGATGCTAAAGTTCTGGTGGTGAACACTAGGTGGCGCTGGTGGTTTGCTTCTACAGTATTGCTAAAGTTCTGGTGGTGAACACTAGGTGGCGTTGGTGCTTTGCTTCTACAGTGATGCTAAAGTTCTGGTGGTGAACACTAGGTGGCACTGGTGCTTTGCTTCTACAGTATTGCTAAAGTTCTGGTGGTGAACACTAGGTGGCGCTGGTGCTTTGCTTTTACAGTGTTGCTAAAGTTCTGGTGGTGAACACTAGGTGGCGTTGGTGCTTTGCTTCTACAGTGATGCTAAAGTTCTGGTGGTGAACACTGGGTGGCGCTGGTGCTTTGCTTCTACAGTGTTGCTAAAGTTCTGGTGGTGAACACTAGGTGGCGTTGGTGGTTTGCTTCTACAGTGTTGCTAAAGTTCTGGTGGTGATAAATAGGTGGCGCTGGTGCTTTGCTTCTACAGTATTGCTAAAGTTCTGGTGGTGAACACTAGGTGGCGTTGGTGCTTTGCTTCTACAGTGATGCTAAAGTTCTGGTGGTGAACACTAGGTGGCGCTGGTGCTTTGCTTCTACAGTATTGCTAAAGTTCTGGTGGTGAACACTAGGTGGCGTTGGTGCTTTGCTTCTACAGTGATGCTAAAGTTCTGGTGGTGAACACTAGGTGGCGTTGGTGCTTTGCTTCTACAGTGCTGCTAAAGTTCTGGTGGTGAACACTAGGTGGCGCTGGTGGTTTGCTTCTACAGTATTGCTAAAGTTCTGGTGGTGAAAACTAGGTGGCGCTGGTGCTTTGTTTCTACTGTGTTGCTAAAGTTCTGGTGGTGAACACTAGGTGGCGCTGGTGCTTTGTTTCTACTGTGTTGCTAAAGTTCTGGTGGTGAACAGTAGGTGGCGCTGGTGCTTTGCTTTTACAGTGTTGCTAAAGTTCTGGTCGTGAACATTTCAGAACTCTAATAAAACATTGAAAATTTCATTATAATAGCAGTTCCTAATTGGTTCTGTCTTAAAAATCGCCAATAATGAAATAACGAAATTTTAAATTTTTTTAGAGTTCTGAAATGTTCACCACCAAAAATTTAGCAACACTGTAGAAGCAAAGCACCAGCGCCACCTAGTTTTCAGCAACAGAACTCTAACCAAACTTTCAAAATTTTGTTATAAATGGCAGTTCCTAATTGGTTCTGTCTTAACAATCGCCAATAATGAAATAATAATGAAATTTTGAAAGCTTTGTAACAGTTCTGAAATGTTCACCACCAGAACTTTAGCAACACTGTAGAAGCAAAGCACCAGCGCCACCTAGTTTTCACCACCAGAAGTTTAGTTTTGTAAGTACTTTAGAACCATTTAGAACCATGGATTGCCCAGGCCTACTAAATACAGTTCTTCATGTTGTGGTGACCCCCAACCATAACATTGTTTTCATTGTTACTTAGTACCTGTAATTTTCCTACTGTTAGGAATTGTAATGTAAATATTAGGGGTGGTTGAGCCATAAAAATTTGATTCTAAACTCATGGGGGGGGGGCAATTTCCGTTGCTGGGTCGTTACAGATATTATTACAATTTTTAAAAAATAAATTTCATGATTGAAATGTAATTAATAACGAATTTTTGTTATTATTCCTTATGCCAGCTGGCTTGTCATCCACCCCTCCCTTCCTTCCCTTGCCAGATCAGATGCCATGCAGATATAATCCCGGATGGCATCTGATCTGGCGAGGGAAGGAGGGAGGGGTGGATGGCTTGCATCCACTCCTACAAAACACAGGAGGCAATGCACCAAGCATGCACTAAGTTACTGAGTAAGCTGGCAGTATGGGTACAGGTATGCATGCTTGCACTCACTCAGCCTGAATAAGTCCTAAAGCCCACTAACAACATGATAGAAGCAAGCTATTTCAACAAATAATCTATTAATGTAAATGAAATTCACAGATACAGTATGAGCTTCTTATAACAGGAATATCAATCTTTTCAAAAATTGCTTCTCAGGGTCACTTACACACATCATACTCCTGCAGTTCTGGCTGCTCGGAAGCAGACGCAAAAGCGAAAAACCTTCTCCCAAAAAACAGCCGCAGACTCAACCAATCGATGT
Organism: Anolis apletophallus; assembly: GCA_030556195.1. Classification (NCBI taxonomy): domain Eukaryota; kingdom Metazoa; phylum Chordata; class Lepidosauria; order Squamata; family Anolidae; genus Anolis; species Anolis apletophallus. Next base: position 115,222,384 of record JARBWK010000011.1, on the reverse strand, counting down.
CCGAAAAATGGATCCGTGATCGGATCCATTTTTCGGGCATTGATTGGTCGGGTCTGCAACATGTGTTTGAGAGAAGATTTTGCCCACTTTTGCGCCTGCTTCCAAGCAGCCAGAACTGCAGGAGTATGATGTGTGTAAGTGACCCTGAGAAGCAATTTTTGAGGAGATTGATATTCCTGTTATAAGAAGCTCTCAGCTGGCGAGAGGAGAAGGGAGGGTGCTGCTGCCTCCAGTCTCCTCTCGCGAGTTGAGAACTGAGAGGGGAAAATACGACCTAATAACGTGACCTTTATAAAAAGGGCCACACCAGGTTCGGTTTTGAAACTTCACTTCTTGGTTGGACACCAAGGGTCGATATATGGTCAACATAATTTCAAATATGAATTATTAAAAGATTTCAAAGTATTTAAATTGGAGATATCCACCCCTAGTAAATATCTTATATGCAGGATGTATTTTCATTCACTGGACCAAATTTTGCACAAATACCCGAGACTCCCAAATTTGAATATTGGTGAGGTGTGTGTGTGTGTGGGGGGGGGCTGAGTCCCTCTGTGGAGGTGAGAAGATCAGAGTACAAAAGTATTATAAATAAATAATAAATAAATGAATTGCCATGTTCTAGTCAAGAACCACCAACCCTGGAATCTTACATAATTGCTGCAGAAAAGCTGGAAAAATATTATTACAAGAAAAGCCATTTATTTACACAAGAGGACAGGCCCGGATTGGCTGCTTTTGGCGGCAGCTAAGCTAAGGGTCCTCCTTCCTTCCTTGAGTGAAGTAAGGAAGGAGGGGGAGCGAGGAGAAGCAAGAGGCGGAGCAAAGGGGCGCCGCGTCAGAGGCCCGGCTGTGACGCGGTGCCTCTCGCGCTCTGCCTCTTGCTCCTCCTCGCTCACCCCTCCTTTCTTCCTTGAGTGAAGGAAGGAAGGAGGGGGAGCGAGGAGGAGAAAGAGGCTTAGCGAAGGGCGCCGCGTCAGAGGCCTGGCTGTGACGCAGCGCCCCTTGCTCCGCATCTTGCTCCTCGCTCGCCAAAAAATCGACCTGTTTTTAAATAAAAAATTTGGGGGTCCGGATCTGCTGCCCCCCCCATTTGTGCCGCCCTAGGCCTTGGCTTAGGGTGGCCTTATGGGTAATCCGGGCCTGCAAGAGGAACAGATAATTTACACACAATCACAGAGCTGAAGGATTGTGTGTTACAGATGCCAATGATTGCAACACCAGCACGAAGCTTTCCATTAGGCATGGTTTAGAACCCAAAAATAGCAAATCGTAAATCTAATGGGGGGGGGGGGGATTTTTTTTAATTAGTAATAGGAAGACTTACAAAAAAATTTCCAAAAGTTCTAAAATGTAACTTAATTACTAACGAAATTGTTAGTAATCGTATGCCAGACATGCATTCCAGATGGTTTTGGCCTACAACTCCCAGAAATCCTAACAGCTGGTAAATTGGCTGGGATTTCTGGGAGTTGTAGGCCAAAACTTGAATAAATCACACTGAATTCTAGATGGGACTCTCCAAATAGGAAGGAGGGAGGGAGGGAGGGAGGGGGTATTCTATTCTTGGAAGCAGCAAAAGAAAAGGAGGAGGAACCCCCCCCCCCTCGCTCCTCGCTGCCTCTCTCTCACCCCGATCCCACAATAATACAGCAGTAATAACAATGGGTATAAGAAGAGGTAAAATTCAAACCGAAGTATTCTGACTGGTGCCTGCCTCATGCGGTGCAAACGGGCTCTTCTCTGTGAGCCCGGGAAATTAGCCCGGGAAAGACAGCGTTTTCTGCTTGGGTGCACACATACATATTCTTGGGGGGGGTTGCTGCAGAATCTTCTCTATGAGGCCGGGATTCTGCAACAACCCCCTCCCAAGAATATGTATGTGTGTGCCCCAAGCGGCAAACGCTGGCTTTTCCCCCGGCTAATTTCCCGAGCCCGTTGCACCGCATGAGGAGGGACCAGTCAGAATACTTCGGTTTGAATTTCACCTCTTCTTATACCCATTGTTATTACTGCTGTATTATTGCATCTGCATGGAATTAGGTATGACCAGTTGGATTACTTATAATATTAGGCAGTGGCACTTACAGTAGCATTCATTCTATGATACATTAGGTTGGTTTCTCACCCCAATACTCTTTGATGCTTTAGATCCTGGCAGGGCAGGAGAGGCAGGGAAGCCTGGAAAAATGTAAACAGAGAGGTTTACTCAAGTAAATCTGCAAGGAGGGCCCTTCATCCAAAGTGCCCTCCTTTGCAGATTTACTTCTGAGTAATCCTCTCTGTTTACATTTTTCCAGGCTTCCTTCCAGCCGAAAGAAGGAGCGAGTTTAGGGCTTGCCTTGCCATAATATTGGCAAGGGAGGCGGGAGGGTGGTGAGAGAGAAGGAGGGTGCCCCCTTATGCCCCCTTACGACCTAATAACGACACTTAAGAAAATCCTGGCCCCCAAGTTCAAAAGAATGTCCACTTCCTGGTTGGCGTTCAAGGTGAGAAACGCTCGAAAGTAGCATTTCTTACGAATTTCTTACGAAACGAATCATTTTCATAACTTTTTTCTCATGCCTACTTTCCATGTATAAATCCATTTCTAAAAGGTATCAATTCAACGTTACTTTGCACTTGCGGTAAGCTGTGCTTAATTAAGCAGGCTTGGTCAAGGCAGCTGTCATTTTGCTTGTGTACCGAGTTGATATAGAAGGGAATTGTTTTCGTCTATTTGGGATTCCGGTCTTTAGCGGAAATGTAAAGAGACTCCTCAACATCTGAAAGACTGAATGTCAAACTTGTCTCCACTCATTAGGAAAGTAGGTTTGATCGCCGTTTGGGGAAAAGGCCGCACAAGTTAACGTTCCTTTTGGGTTGTCCCGAGTTTAAATGCAACGTGTTGTTGAGGATGTGGCTTCAGCTGATTACCTTGCAAGACTTCCTCCAAATTTTAATATTAATGCACTATAACATCCATCAATTTGAAGTTCTGAGTCTAAAGCAATCTCCGCTACTCTCGATTAGGACGCAGTGTGCTCATTAAAATGGATTTGTCACAAGCTCATTTTTTAAAAACCGAGCGGGCAGCATAAATAGTAACCTTGAGCCAATATTAGTAAGGATAAATAATTAACTGATGTTTGGGGTTAAGCAGCACTCTGCGCGAACCTGAAAGGCCATAAAATATCAGAACAAAGATCTGTCACCTGCTTAAATGAGAAGCTGTCAGTCGCAGTGGATGCGAACACGCCAAAGTCCCTACAGGCAAAGGCACGGAGATTGCACGAAATATATCTCACCGGGAACCATCATTTAAAACCGAAGGAGAGCCCTTGAGTTGGGGGAATGCGTTCGCCTCTCACTTGACCACATAAGTGGAGGTTAACAATTAATAATCTCACTTGAAGAAGTGTGCTCATGGTATATAAGGAGAAGAGAAAATATGAAGAGCCAAGAAGACGAGAAATTGTTGACACCATCATCATAAACACTTGCTTGTGCATGAATACTGTGACTTTCCTCTCTAAGAAATTTAAGTTTCATGCTCTTAACATCCGTGAAACGATGTGCCTGTTAGCCAGATCTCAGGCTGGGGACAAATCTATATTGGGCTAAATAAGGACACGAGCAAGGGCAGCGTTTTGAAAGCTTTGTGACTCTTGATGAGACTGTTCTGAAATGTATAGGACCTCTGTCATTGGACTTCTTTCAGCTGAAACAATATATCCTGTATTTTACTCCAAGGATCCTGCTTTGCAGCAGTTGCAGAGCTGTTTAGGCTGGAAGTGAGCCTGAAGAAAACGGAAGTCCTCTACCAGCCCACACCACAGGAAGAACACCTTCATCCCCACGTCAGCATAGGCACATCTGTGCTTAAATCCCTTCAGCAGTTCACCTACCATCATCATCTCTTCAGACGCCAAGATTGACAAAGAGATAGATCACAGATTAGCAAAGGCATATAGTGCATTTGGAAGGCTTCACAAAAGAGTCTGGAGCAACAAGCACCTGAGGCAAAGCACCAAAATCAGTGTGTACAGAGCTATCGTACTGTCTATTCTCCTCTATGGGTCTGAAACATGGGTCACCTATTGCCAACACCTACAACTCCTCAAACGCTTTCATCAGCGCTGTCGTCGCACAATCCTAAATATACACTGGACCGACTACGTGACGAATGTTGCTGTCCTTGAGCAAGCAGGGATCACCAGCATTGAGGCCATGCTATTGAGAACACAGCTGCGCTGGGCAGGACACGTCTCTAGGATGGAGGACCACCGCCTCCCAAAGATACTACTCTATGGTGAACTCGCCACGGGTCGGCGCAAGAGAGGCGACCTCAAAAAGAGATATAAGGACTCCCTGAAACAACATCTCAGGCTCGGCCAGATTAATCACCAACAATGGTCCACCCTGGCCTCACATCGGGAGGCATGGAGGATGCACTATCCACAATGCTGCGGCCTCTTTCAAGAAGACACGCTGAATGGGTCTCGAAGAGAAATGACAGCTCAGAAAGAACCGCAACTTGGAAACAACATCACCCAAGGAGTCTTTCTGCTGTGCTTTCTGCAACCGAACTTGCCTATCTCAGATTGGCCTTTTTAGTCATCAACGTGCTTGTAAAAAGCGAAGGATGAGTCCTTCCTAAGAATCTTCGTTCGCGAAGTAATGCCGAGAGGCAAAGACAGGGCACATGGTCCCACTATATGTATGCCACCTCCCAATGTTTCCTAGATGACACCCTTCCCTTTTGCATTTTAGGGTCCAGTTCAGTTCTCAAATATCTCAGACGGTAAGGACACAGTAGGGTTGTGCATCATTTTGTTTTTAATTTGTATTTCGGATCAAATTCATTAGATTTGTGCATACGAATCAATATTAGAAACATACAGGAAAGGTGGGAGGGATTTAAGAATGAAATAAAGTGCTTCGAAAAACAAATCCTTTTTCTTTGGCCCAATCGTCACAAGGAAGACACTGGTGGAGGGACTAAAGTTAATGGGAGGGAGACTGAGAACACAGGCATCTTAAATGGGAAGGTGAGGCCCCTGTGGCGGAAATTGCAAAAGGCCCTGCCCTAAACTACATTTCCTAGAATGCAATGCCCGGCATAATAATTAGAGTCAGTCTAATTATTATAATAGTAAATTAAAATGATTGAATCTGCAAAGGACACTAAATTAGGCAAGTCATAGAATAAATCTGCGCTAATTTGAAGTTAACGCGCTGTTTCCTTTGTGTGTCCAAACACTTCCCTCCATTTGTTTTGCAGGAATACACCGGATTGTTGGTTCTCACCTTTAAGGCTTTGCAGAACTGGGGGCCGGCTGACATCCACCCGCCGGAGGGCGTTTTCTAGCTCCCACGCTGTGGAACGACAGCCGTGTTTAACCCAGTTTAGATGTGGCTGTTGCCCCAGTTCTGACGCGGAGGGAAGACATCCCCATCCAAACTGGGTTAAACATGCATGTCCGCCATTAACGAAGCGATTCCAAAACCTCAGAATTTATTCAGGAAATTCCGATTTCCCCCCGGAAAATTTCAGATTTAAAGCGCCAGCACCCCCTACTTCCAGAACGAGTTTTGAACCATTTTTTTAAACTCAAACAGGCCTAGTGTGAATCTTTCGGAAACTTCTTTGGGACTGATGCACTGGTTATTTTGTGCACCGTGTATACATTTCAAGGACAGTGCTCTTGTAGGTTTTTTTTAAAAAAAAAAAATTGTTAAAACACTTTGAAAATTTCCCAAAAATCCATGAAAAATTAAATGTCCTGAAATTTGGTGGGCTGAGAGTAGAAAACATTAATATTATTAAAGAAAATATTACTAGGCACATAGAAGAACAGGCATTGCTGAAAGAAAATCAACATGGTTTCTGCAAAGGCAAATCATGTCTTACTAACTTGTTAGAATTCTTTGAGGGTGTAAATAAACACATAGATGAAGGGGACCCAGTCGATATTGTTTACCTTGACTTTCAAAAGGCTTTTGACAAAGTCCCTCACCAAAGGCTCCTAAACAAGCTCTTCAGCCATGGAATCAGGGGACAGGTCTTGTCCTGGATTGGAACCTGGCTAAACTGTAGGAAACAAAGGGTGGTAATAAACGGACACTTCTCTGGGTGGAAAGAGGTGAGAAGTGGCGTACCCCAAGGTTCAGTTTTGGGTCCGTTACTTTTTAATTTATTCATTAATGATCTGGATGTAGAAGTAAATTGTGAGGTAGCAAAGTTTGCAGATGACACTAAATTGTTCAGGGTAGTTAAAAATGAAACTGACTGTAAAGAGCTCCAGAAAGATCTCTCGAAATTGAGTGAATGGGCAACAAAGTGGCAAATGCATTTTAACCTAAACAAGTGTAAAGTCATGCACATCGGGCAAAGAACCCCAACTACACCTACCAATTGATGGGGTCAAAGGTTTCGAGACAAACCAGGAAAGGGATCTTGGGGTCTTGGTGGACAGCTCAATGAAGATGTCAACCCAGTGCGCTGCAGCAGTGAAAAAAAGCAAATTCTATGCTTGGCATGATCAGAAAGGGATTCGAAAATAGGTCAGCAAATGTTGTATTGCCTCTCTACAAATCTATGGTAAGGCCACATTTGGAGTACTGTGTACAATTCTGGTCTCCGCACCTTAAGAAGGATATAACAGAACTGGAAAAGGTACAGAAAAGGGCAACAAGAATGATCCAAGGGATGGAGCGGCTCCCTTATGAAATCAGGTTGCAACGCCTTGGTCTTTTCAGCCTTGAAAGACGGCGTTTAAGAGGTGACTTGATCGAAGTGTATAAAATCATGCATGGGATAGAAAAGGTGAATAAAGAAAAATTATTTTCTCTGTCACACAACACTAGGACTAGGGGCACTCCTAAAGCTCCAAGGTAGGAAAGTTAGGACTAATAAAGGGAAATATTTCTTCACCCAGAGGGTCATTGGGTTATGGAACTCACTTCCAGAAGAGGTTGTGACAGCGGTCAGCCTGGACAGCTTCAAGGCAGGATTAGACAGATTCATGGATACCAAGTGTATCGGTAGTTACTGAAAAGGACATTCAAGTGCCACCTCGGAGTTGGTTGAGGTAGGCAGGATTTCCCTGGGTACTGGTTGTGGGGGGTCGGGAGCAGGTCAGGGTTTTGCCCTCCCTTCTGCTCGAGATCCCCGTGTACAACTGGTGGGCCACTGTGTGATACAGAATGCTGGACTAGATGGGCTGAGGTCCGATTCAGCATGGCTCTTCTTATGTTCTTATGTTCTTAAAATGTTTTCTACCATTGTAGCAAGTTTAACTCCAATATCTTTAAAAATGAGGGGGAAAGGAGCCTCTGAAATTTCAGCAGTCATTGTAATCATGTGCAATTACTGTAACAAAATAGTAATGAAGAAGTCGATGGGACAGCCGTCGCCATTGAAATAGGGGCAAGGGCCTCTTCGTAGAGAATGGCCTGGAGACGCTGCGCCCTGCTCTTCCTGGACTGTGCGGTGGCAACTATGTGGGCCTCGCCAAGACACCAGAGACACTTTGAATGGCCGTCACAGTCAGGGATCTACTTGGAACAAGCAACGCAGTGCTTGAAGCTCGTCGTGGACATATCCAAAAGTACGAACCGCTAGGAGACAAACTCTCTAGAAGAACGAACCGCTAGGAGAAGTTCTGATGTTAGCCGTGTGGCGGAAAACAAAGGAATGTGGGAGGCGCGCACAGAGCGGCTTATGTGCCCTTTGGGGAGGCTGGGCGGGGCTACCGTCAAAACTTTAAAAATTCAAACTAGGGAAGTTTCCGTTAGAGCCTGCTTTGGTGTGTAGGCTTCATAAGTGTGCATTCAGAGAACCCACAAAGAAAAACAAGTTTTTCAGTAAAAATATTTTAGAAACACTTTAGAAATGAAGCTCTAGCATCTCCAAGTTTTGTAATGACTTTTGAACCACTTTTTAAATGGATCACACACCCTCCAGGACGAGGCCCGGATTATCCATAAGGCCACCCTAGGCCACGGCCTAGGGGCACAGCCATGAGGGAGGGGCGCCAGATCCGGACCCCCCCTTTTAAAAAAGGTTGATTTTCGGGCGCTTCTGCGCCTGCGCGCGGAGTGCCATAGGCCCCTCCACCTCTTCCTCGCTCACGTCGGGCACCCCTCCCTCCTTCCTTGAGTGAAGGAAGGAGGGGAGTCCGACGCGAGCGATGAAGAGGCGAAGCGAAGTCCCGCCCCTAGGACCTCTGACGCGGCTTTGCTCCACCTCTTCCTCACTCACTCCGGCCCCTCCTTCCTTCACTAGGAAGGAGCGGCACCCGTGCAAGCTAAGAGGACACGGAACGAAGCCGTGTTAGAGACCCTAGGGGCGGGACTTCGCTCTGCATCTTCCTTGCTCATGTCAGGTGCCCTTCCTTCCTTGAGTGAAGGAAGGAGGGGCGCCCAACGTGAGCGACGAAGAGGCGGAGTGAAGTCCCGCGCCCTAGGGCCTCTGATGCGGCTTCGCTCCGCCTCTTCCTCGCTCGCGCTAGCCCCTCCTTCCTTCACTCAAGGAAGGAGCGGCACCCGGCGCAAGCGACGAAGATGCAGAGTGAAGCTGCATCAGAGGCCCTAGGGGAAGGACTTCGCTCTGCATCTTCCTTGCTCACGTCAGGCGCCCTTCCATCCCGCCCCTAGGGCCTCTGACGCAGCTTCCCTCCGCGTCTTCCTCGCTCGCATCAGGCACCCCTCCTTCCTTGAGTGAAGGAAGAAGGGGCGCCCGATGCGAGCAAGGAAGACGCGGAGGGAAGCTTTGCCCCTAGGGCCTCTGACATGCATGCTCAGCATCGGCCCAGGGGCGTGGCTTCCAATGTGTGGCCTAGGACCGCCACAAAGAGTTCATCCGGGCCTATCCAGGACACAGCCTCCTGTAATTTGGCAACATTTCCATTTTCCTTACTGCCTCACTCAAGCAAGTGGGAACTACTTCATGACAACTTTAAGACTGGAGAATAATTTTAGATCTTCAGAGATGACACACTGTAGAGATAAATACCTTTGAAAAATGCAACTTCCAGTTTGCTGGGGGAAAAAATGACTCAGCAAACACCCACAGAACTTGCTTACAAAATTAGCGAAAAGCGAGCTATTTTGCCCAGGGAAATAAACGAGACCTGTTTTTGGAAAGATTTCTGACTGAAGATGGTGGGGAGAGGGAGCCCAAGAGCAGGTAATTAGAGAGACTGTGACTGAAGAGAGGATTACCAAGAAGGCGCAAGAGATTAAGCCGGCTTCCCTGTCAATTTATTAAAAAAAGAAAAGGAGGAAAAAAGCTTTCCGTCGTGGTCACAAAAGACTTCCGAAGTTAAGTCTGCCATGAAGTTTGACTTGCAATAAGTGGCTCAGCTGGAGACGGGCGGGCAGGCGGGGGGAGGGGGGGCATAAAAAGCTCATAAGGAAAACAGAATCGTATGGTTTTTGGCTTGCACAAAAGAAGGCATCGGCAAAACCGTTTCTGTAGATTCCTTGCTTGAGAAAACCCAATAAAATTATTGACAAGCAACTTTAAAGCGCACACACATAGATGATCATTGGCAGATCGGTTTGTGATAAACCAAGTTGCTTCTCGACCGCTGCAAAATAGGAGGAGAGGGTAGTTAGTTCTGGAGTTCTGGAGATGCAAACAAGGGCACATCCAGACAGGGCACAAAATGCGTGCCTTCCCGGATATTTGCAGTTGGCATCCAGACGATGCTCAATGCAAAACCGAATGCATTTGGCACAAAGCAAGAAAACCCTGCTTTGTGCTGAGGTAAATTGATAGTGGATGATGATGATGATGATGATTATTATTATTAGGTTTCCAGGCCCTTCAATATTTTGAAGATGAGAACAATAACTTGTGTTGCCAAGCCAATGAGAATGTGGTGAAGATGACAAAAGTCATTAAAGAGGAAAGCTGAGAAGAGGCTGCAGGCGTTTGCGTTTGGATGAGCCAACTGAGAAGGCCAAAGATACGCATTAGGGGTGGATATCTCCAGTCGTAATACTTTGATTTCTGTTAATTTTTTGTATTCGAAATTATTTTGACCCTGGCTTATCATTACCCAATCTGAAGATATACTATGACGCAGCAGCATTATGCTGGATAAGAGACTGGACTACCCTTCAAAATAAGAAGATGCTTAATTTAGAAGGCCATGAGATTAGAAGAGGTTGGCACGCATATCTGTGGAGGGACAAAGCCAAGATTGAAAAAAATTACTAATCATTATGTGAGGGCGGCCTTACTAAAAGTTTGGAAGAAGTACAAAGGCAGACTTTATGTGAAAACCCCTCTGTGGTACTCCCCAATTGAGGCGCAACATAAGAGGGAGATTTCACCGAAAAGATGGCATACATATAAAGATCTCCTACTGAAAGAGAAGACCAGTTGGAGGCTAAGATCACTGGAAGAACTTAGGGAAAGAGACAAAGACATTTCCTGGCTCCAGTACTTTCAAATTCAGGAAGATTTTAGAATAGATACAAAGATTGGCTTCTCGGATCAAGAGACAATATGGGAAAAAGTAATGAGCACAGACAAGAAACTTATTAAGATATTGTATAATCAATTACTGGAATGGGACACCGAACAAGATCTGGTAAAAGAAAATATGATAAATTGGGCAAAAGACCTTGGACGCCCAATCCGTTTAAAAGAATGGGAAGACATCTGGAAGAGGAAGATCAAGTACTCAGGTTTCACGGCAGTGACGGATAATTGGTACAAGATGTTCTTCCGTTGGTACCTAACTCCTGACAAGCTAGCCAAGATGTACAAACATGTGAACAACAAATGCTGGAGATGTCAAACGCATAAGGGAACTTTTATGCATTGTTGGTGGGAATGCCAAAAAATAAAGTGCTTTTGGAAGAAGGTCCATGACCACACTCAGGAAATCTTGGAACAGAATTTCCAACTTAAACCAGAACATTATTTGCTCAACATCATGGAGGATACGATGGATAAAAATGAAGAAAAATTATTCTTCTACTTCTCAGCCGCCGCTAGACTGGTCATCGCTAAGAACTGGAAAAACATCGAACCTCCAAAGACAGAAGACTGGCTGCTAAAAATAAGAGACTTAATGGAACTAGATATACTGAAAGACCTGGTAAACGATCAAAGGGAAAGGAACAAAACTGACTGGAAACAGGTAACGACATACCTAAAAGAGGTAAAACTTAGGTGAACCCCCCAGGGGACCGAACATTGAAATGGAAAATTAAGTGGCGATGGATGGTTGATGCAACGGGACAATCGAGATCACAAGTGAATAGAGACTCCATGACTGGACTGGAAGACTCTCACGAGAAGTTCCACATATCTTGGAACTTTTTTTCATCTCCTCTGGATAGTATTCTCTTCTTTAGCACTATTTTTTAAATCTCTATTTCACTCTTACCTTCCTCTCTTTCTTTTTCTCTTTCCCCTTCCTTCTCTTCTCTTTTTTCTTTTCATCTTTCTTTTCATCTTTTTCTCTTCTTTCTTGTCCTTTCCCCCTCTTTTTCTCTCTCTACTCTAGCTACGTGATTTCATCTATGGAAGCTTTCAAGACTTTCTTTTTACTCATGTATTGTAAAACAACCTAATAAAAATTATTTTTTTAAAAAAGAAATTATTTTGACCCTATATCGACCCTCATCATCCAACCCGGAAGTGACCTTTCTAAACCGAAACCAAGTCAGCCATTTACGTAAAAGGCGCCATATTAGGTCGTTTCCACCCTTTCTTATGTTTAACCCGCCTTTGGTTGTCAGCTGGCGAGAGGGGAGTGGAAGGCAGCATCTCCTCTCGCCAGATGACACCCAAACACGGGTTAAAGATAACCCCCGTTTGGGTCTCAGCTGGCGAGAAGAGGGTGCCAGGTTGCCCCCTCCACCCTCCTGTCGCCATCTGACATGTGGGTTAAAGGGAACACGGGTTGGTTACTGGGCTGGCAGAGAGGAAGGGAGGCACCTCCCTTCTCCCCTGCCAGCTCAGAATCCAACCCGGGAGGAGTGGAGTGCTTGCTCTCCCTTCTTCCCTCCCTGCCCCCACCTCCAGCTGAGAGGCATCGCACATTAAATATAATGTGCGATGCTTCTCAGCTCAGGGGGGAGGGAGGGAAGGAAGAAGAGAGTGCTTGCTCTCCACTCTTCCCTCCCTGCCATGCCAGCTGAGATGCATCGCGCATTAAATATTTTATTTTATTTATTTATTTTATTAATTCAACTTAATATACCGCTCTCTCTGGTGCTCAGAGCGGTTTACAAGGTTAAAACAACATATAAAACACATAAAAACATACAGTAGTAAAACCCGATTAAACCCCCCAATCAAATCCCGTTCCCAACAGTGCTGCAAAACAGCATAAGAACAGTCTCGATACAATGGCAGCGGCGCGGCAGAGTGCTGACCATAACAGGCGCTGGCTATGGGCCGAACGCCTGTCTAAATAGCCAGGTCTTAACAGCTCTGCGGAATGGTAGCAGGACCCGGATGACTCGAATCTCCTCAGGGAGGGAGTTCCAAAGAGTCGGCGCAGCTACAGTAAACACCCTCTGCGATGCTTCTGAGGGCGCAGCTACAGTAAACACAATGTGCAATGCTTCTGAGCTGGGGGGGGGGCAGGGAGGAAAGAAGGGAGTGCTTGCTCTCCATTCTTCCCTCCTAGCCAGCATAATTAATAATAACAAAAAATTGTTATCAATTACGTTTCAATTACGAAATTTATTTTAAAAATTTCGGAATAATTTCTATAACGACCCAGCAATGGAAATCCTCCCCCCCCCCCTGAGTTTAGAATCAATTTTTTTATGGATCAACCACCCCTAATACACATCTCATCTTCTTGCTGAGCTCAATGAAGCACTAGCTACTTTTGCAGTTTGCATTCAGTAAGCCAAGAACAAATGCAAAGAGGAGGAGAGTCAAACTGGGACATTTTAAAAGCATCTGTAAAAGTGGGAAGAGAGATTATACAGTATATTAGGATTGTCCCTTGCAAATGGGGACAGTTGAATAATTTTGCTAGAACTGTTCTACATTCAAAAACTGACTCTATATTAATCTATATACTATTTTAATCTATCCTAATGGAGATCATCTTCCTTTGGAACCGGAGCTGCCATTACGCCTGTTCATAGTTTTCTATCAATACGAATTTCAGAGAAATTTCATCTTTCTGGGGAAGGCATTTCTCATTTCATTTACATGACACCAATTTTGCTTCTATAGATGACCTAAAGGGAGAAAATGTAGTTTCTGACCTTTTGGAGCATTAGCAAAAATAATCTATTCATTTGGCATTTAACAAGGGAAGAGGCTTCTTGCCTTTTGTGCCGGTGTGTGTTTTTTCCCCTACTGCAGGTAAATTTGGATGCAGCAGTAATTTTTCCTTCCCGGATAATAGCCCACCAGAGAGGCTGGAAATTACCGAAACCCTTCTCTATTGTGTGGAAAAGATAATCTGCTTTCTGCCTGACTTCTTCCCAATTGTTCTCACTTAGATGAAGCATGCAAACTAAAAAAAAAAAGTCCAAATGGCAAGAGGCAGTCAAAGCAATTGGAGGGATATATGGAGATGGCACCCAGGATGAGATGGCTTTTTAACAGGGTGTCATTTGGAGTTTTGTTCCCATACATCTGCGGGAATCACTGTTATTAACATGCACTTAATAATGGAGAAATTCAAAATGACATCCTTTGCATTCCTAGCCCGGTGTTCATATCTGGTCGTCTCTCGTCGGTGATGCCCTGTGGTTTGCAAAACGGTGATTGTTTTGAGGCAACACTATCTTTACAAATGTATGACCATGGAACAGTCACCGGACTATGTTCAGATCCAGAAGGTTAAAGCAAAGGAAGGAAGATGAATATCCTTCCCAAACTATTATATCTTTTCCAAAACATCCCTATAATTAGAAACCAAAAGATATTCAAGACTTGGAATAAAGAAATATCAAAGTTTGTTTGGGCAGGGAAAAGGCCTAGAATAAACTACAAGATAATGATAGATAAAAAAACGAGAGGGGGTTTTGGCCTACCAGACTTCAAAAGCTATTTTGAAGCCTGCACACTGGTGTGGGCGAAAGAATGGATATCTCTACGGAAGGAAAGTTTACTGTCTCTGGAAGGGTTTGATTTAAGAACTGGATGGCATGCATATCTGTGGTACGGGAATGTAAAGATTGAGAAAAATTTTGGCAATCACTTTATTAGATCGTCCTTAATAAAGATATGGAATAAATATAAGTCATACTTCTATACAAAGACCCCTCTATGGGTTTCCCCGACAGAGGCGAAGCATAGGAGAGTACAAGGAGGAAATAAATGGTTAACTTATAAAGATCTATTAAAAGAGGTAAAAGGGGGAGTGGAATTAAAAACTCAAGAAGAACTAAAACTGTTATGTGGAAATGTAACTTGGCTACAGTACTTACAAATTAAAGATATTTATACCCAGGATAAGAAGACGTGTTTCAACGAGAAAAAAGATTTTTGGGAAAAATTGTTAAAAAATGAAAAAAAAAATTACCAACATTTATAATAAATTACTAGAGTGGGCAACGGAAACGGAAGAAATAAAAAATAGTATGGTACTATGGGCCAAGAACATCGGCAGACAAATAAAACTACATGAGTGGCAGTTAATTTGGACTAAGAAAATTAAATATACTTATGCAACTGACATGAAGGAGAATTGGATGAAGATGTTCCACAGATGGTACATCTCTCCCCAAAAATTAGGCATAATGTACAAAAATAATCAAAAGAAATGTTGGAAATGCCACTCTGACTTAGGTAGTTTCTACCATATGTGGTGGACCTGCAAAGAAACAGGAATATATTGGAAAACCATACACAAAGAAATACAAATGATATTAAAGATCAAATTTCCGTTGAAACCTGACTACTATCTTTTGGGTTTGTTAGATAAAGATTTAAAACTAGATAGAAATGAAGACAAACTGTTTTGGTACATGGCTACGGTCGCACGTATGGTTTTCGCTAGATATTGGAAAAGTGATTACATTCCAACTAAAGAGCAGTGGCTCGAGAAAGTATATGACATAAAGAACATGGACAGACGGACGTTTCTCTTGAGCAAGAACAATGGAAATCCAAGGATAGAAACGGATTGGAGTGTATTAACAATATACACAGAAAATCACAAATAGAAGGATGAGATAAATTGAACTATTGGTCTTATACAAGGACCATTATAGCAATATAACTGTAACAAATGGGAATCATTTGTGGTTAAATGATTGGGTGATTATGTTTATATCTTCAAGATTCAGGGAGATAATGGTTGGAGCAACAAAGAACACCTACATCCCTCGACGACGGAAAGTGGAAGTCAACTCTATGTTGAATGTTGTATTTTTATTGTTTTAATTTTCTGCCCTCCCCGATCCCTTCCCCCATGCCATCACTCCCCACCCTCTTTTCCTCCTCTCCCTCTTTGTACTCTTCTCTTTTAAGGTAGAATGTTTGTATAAGGTTGTTGTTATATGTATCACATTATAATCACAAAATCAATGAAAATAATTTTTTTTAAAAAGCAAAGGAAGGGACAAAGGAGGGGCACAGAGCAGGCCCGGATTACCCATAGGGCCAACCTAGGCCATGGCCTAGCGGTGCAAGCCAAGGGGGGTGCAGAATCATGGACCAAAAAAAAGGTTATAAAATAATTTTTAAAAATCGTGCCGTGATTGGCTCCTGCCGCTTGGTACCCAAAAGGAGGCAGAGCCAAGGCCGGGCTCCGCGGAGGCAGCGCTCGTGCTCGCCGCATCAGCCTCAGCCCATCCATCTATGCTGCTGCTTCTCAGCCACTGCTTCTGTGCCTCAGGGGAGGGGAGGGGGCGCCTGGGCTGGCTCGGAGCGGCTTTCTTCACAGGCTGCTGGGGGAAGAGGAGGCCGTGCTGCCGTGGGAAAGAAGGGCGGCGTGCGGTGGCGTGGCGTTCCGGAGGGGAGCTTGAGGCGGAGGAAGGCCCCGACACTCTGCAGCCTCCTGGCCATGAGCCACACGCAGGGGCCCCTCTGAAACCGCTGCCCCGGACAAAGAGCATGCTCTGGACCCAGCCCGGCTTTCCCTGTCCCTTCGGGCCTTGGCTCTGCGGCACTCGCTCACCTTCCTCTGCCTCCTTACTGAGGGGTAACGAACTCGCTCCCTGTCACACAAAGGGGCCCGTTCCCTTCTCTTCAGTGACAGCGCACGTGCACCTTTCCCCTCACCCCATTGACACAGGATGGGAAGGATGTGGCGGCACGATGCGGAGGGGGGGTGAGGGGGGGGTGAGGTAGAGGTTGGATTAAAGGGGGTGTAATTCCAAAGTGTGGCCTAGGGGGCAAAAAGCTGTTAATCTAGGCCTGGCACAGAGGCAAAGGGACCATGCAAAGTATGTGCATTGTTTGTACACGCCACTTTTCTCTTTCTTTGGAACCCAAGGTTGGCTCACATGTAAACACACTCAGGCCCAACGTAGCATCCCACGGAAGGCAATTTGCTGCAGGGAGCAGGCGTGGAGAAGGTATTTTCTGTGACCTCACCAAATAAGCCTTTGATGAAATTAAGTCAAAGAGAAACCCTTCATTTGAAAGACTTAAAACTCTAGCAGGTTTGTAAAGAGAGACACAATATTTTGAATAGCCGAACTATTATTTAGCATGCATACGTTTCCCAGTTCAATTATTGGTTTCGTTGGTTAATACGGTCTTTTAGCAGCAGAGGTCCCTTGCAAGGTCCCTGAGATTTTGGTGAATGAGAGTAGAAATGTGTGGAGAGATCTCACACTTTGACGGTCTTCTAAATACGGGGGTTGAATGAAAAGTAATGCCTCCACCTTCATTACTTGGGTTTGGATGGGAATATTTTAATAAATCAAATGCAGAAATAATCCTTCGAATGTGCTCTTTAACTACCACTATTCACTTTTCCACATAATTGCCAGACAATTGGATACATTTTTACCAACAAGGAACAAGTTTTATGAAGCCGTCACGGAAGAAGTCGACACTCTGTTTCCGCAACCAGCGTCTCCCAGTTCTCTCAACGTCTTCATCAGAAGCATAATGATGTCCCCACAGATCTTCTTTCATTATCGGGAACAGATGGAAGTCAGATGGTGCTAAATCTGGACTGTATGGAGGATGCCGTATGGTGGTGAGATCCAGTCTCTGAAGTTCTGCTGTGTACCCATCGTGCACAGATCTTCCGATAGCCAAGCAAAGCAATAATGTGACCCACACATTCTTGTGAAATGCCAATTATGCTTGAAATTTCTCTCTGAGTGATATGACGATCAACCTGAATCAATCTGTCAATCTTTTGCTTATGAAACTCAGTGGTTGCTGTCATAGGATGTCCAACTTTTTGTTTGTCATGCAAGTCAGATGTTCCCACGTGAACATCTTTAAACTGACTCGCCCAATGATGCACAGTACTCACATCAACACAATCACCATAAACATCTTGCATTCTCTGATGAATCTCCTCTGGGGTGACACCTTCTGCTGTCAAGAATTCAATGACTGCATGTTCCTTAAGTCGCATTGACCGACTGTCTGTGCAGGGTTCCATACTTCACACTTTAGCAACACAAACATTCAATACTAAGGCTTCCCGCCAAAATGGAACTGTAGAGGAGAGTCTACTGAACAAGCCAGTACCTGCCACATACCAGTGCTGCCATCTGTTGTGGAGTTACAAGGTGGAGGCATTACTTTTCATTCAACCCTCATAGGAATCCTAAGGCTTCCCACCAAAGATGGAACTGTAGAGGAGAGTCTACTGAAGAAGCCATAGTACCTGTACCTGTTGAGGAGTTACGGCGGAGGCATTACCATTCAACCGCCCTCTGTTGAGGAGTCTACTGAACAAGCCAGTCCCTGGAGGATTAAGAAGGTGGGGGCATTACTTTCATTCAACCCTCATAGGAATCCTAAGGCTTCCCACTAAAAATGGAACTGTGGAGGAGAGTCTACTGAACAAGCCAGTACCTGCCGCATACCAGGACTGCCATCTGTTGAGAAGTTACGAAGGTGGAGGCGTAACTTTTCATTCAATCCTCATAGGAATCCTAAAGCTTCCCACCAAAATGGAACTGTAGAGGAGAGTCTACTGAACAAGCCAGTCCCTGCCGCATACCATCTGTTGAGGGGTTACGAAGGTGGGGGCATTACTTTTCATTCAACCCTCATAGGAATCCTAAGGCTTCCCACCAAAAATGGAACTGTGGAGGAGAGTCTACTGAACAAGCCAGTACCTGCCGCATACCAGTACTGCCATCTGTTGAGGAGTTACGAAGTTGGAGGCATTACTTTTCATTCAATCCTCGTAATCCACACATCAGTACATACATGCTAATTGTCAGCCTTAATGCTTAAGAGTATAAAGTTGTGTCTAGTCTATTCTTAAAATCCCTAAAGAATAAACAGAAGACAACAATTTAAGCATAGGAAACAGCAATCTAGTTAAGCACCGGAAGAAACAATCTGTTTGGGGTCCTCTTCTCACATGCGAAGAAGAGGCGAATGTAAAACACGGATGGTTTCCAAACATAATGTCATCATGGCACCGAAGATGGAACTCAAGATAGATATAACAAGTATATAGCAAAACCTTAGCTATGACCATGTTGAAGAGACATCCTTACGCACCTTCTGTAAGACGAGATTAGGTGTAACTAGTAGGCATGAGAAAAAAGTTATGAAAATGAAATGATTCGTAAGAAATTCGTAAGAAATGCTACTTTTGAGTATTTCCGCACCTGGAACGCCAACCAGGAAGTGGACTTTCTTTATAGAACTTCGGGGGCCAGGATTTTCTTAAGTGTCGTTATTAGATCGTAAGGGGGGGGCACCCTCCTTCTCTCTCACCACCCTCCCGCCTCCCTTGCCAATAAGTATTATGGCAAGGCAAGCCCTAAACTCGCTCCTTCTTTCGGCTGGAAGCCCGGAAAAAATGTCAACAGAGAGGATTACTCAGAAGTAAATCTGCAAAGGAGGGCACTTTGGATGAAGGGCCCTCCTTTGTGGATTTACTTCTGAGTAAACCTCTCTGTTTACATTTTTCCAGGCTTCCCCTGCCTCCCTGCCTGCCAGGATCTAAAGCATCAAAGAGTATTGGGGTGAGAAACCAACCTAATGTATAATAGAATGAATGCTACTGTAAGTGCCTAATATTATAAGTAATCCAACTGGTCATACCTACATTCCATGCACATGCAATAATACAGCAGTAATAACAATAACAAGAGGTAAAATTCAAACCGAAGTATTCTGACTGGTCCCTGCCTCATGCGGTGCAAACGGGCTCTTCTCTGTGAGCCCGGGAAATTAGCCCGGGAAAAGCCAGCGTTTTCTGCTTGGGTGCACACACATACATATTCTTGGGGGGGGGGGATTTGCTGCAGAATCCCAGGCTCATAGAGAAGATTCTGCAGCAAATCCCCCAAAGAATATGTATGTGTGTGCACCCAAACAGAAAATGCTGGCTTTTCCGGGCTCACAGAGAAGAGCCCGTTTGCACCGCATGAGGAGGGACCAGTCAGAATACTTCGGTTTGAATTTTACCTCTTCTTATACCCATTGTTATTACTGCTGTATTATTGCATGTGCATGGAATGTAGGTATATGACCAGCCTGGGAAAACTTGGGCCTCGCTCCCTCGGGATCGGGGTGAGAGAGGCAGCGAGGAGCCAGGGGGCTCCTCCTCCTTTTCTTTTTGCTGCTTCCAAGAATAGAATACCCCCTCCCTCCCCCTCCTTCCCTCCCTCCTTCCTATTTGGAGAGTCCCATCTAGAATTCAGTGTGATTTATTCAAGTTTTGGCCTACAACTCCCAGAAATCCCAGCCAATTTACCAGCTGTTAGGATTTCTGGGAGTTGTAGGCCAAAACCATCTGGAATGCGCATGCGCTGGCATACGAACTACTAATGAATTTCGTTAGTAATTACGTTACATTTTAGAAATTTTTGGAAATTTTTTTGTAAGTCTTTCTTTTACTAATCAACCCCCCCCCCCCCCAATTTGATTTTAGAATCGCCATTTTTGGGTTCGAAATCATGCCTAGTAACTAGCTAGCAGAAACTGATGCTATTAAAAAAAACCCACATTAGTACTCAGTTTCAGTCTAAAAGATTATGGTATTAGACTATCATCTTCTCCTGCTCGACAAAACTGCCGGCTGTTCTTACAATCCACTTCCATCAAAGCTTAAGGATCAGCTCAGTCGAGGAAAACAATCAATGCAGGTCCCTTTCAATTTTATACTTATCAGCAGAGCATTTAATACAGATAATCATGGGCAAACACAGCCCTCCGTGAAGAAGAGGGAATTTATTTATCTATGTATATAATAAAAGTCAGTGTTTGCGGCGGAAGGTGTGGCGGGAGGTGCGGAGGAATATGTGGCAGCTTTTCGATTGCTCGCCCCTGTGGGATTATTTGCATAAATGACTCCGATTGGCCAGCCACCCAACATTCCAACACTCCTAGGCAGCACAGAGAGAAAAGGAAAGGGCCTGAGGCAGACATAAATGGCTGGAGTTGGAGTTAGCCAGTTGACAGTTTTTCCCGTTGGAAATTACATGCTCAGTACCCTACTGTTTAAGGCAGGGCTGTCAAACAGGCGGCCCACGGGTCGTATACGGCCCCCAGCCTGTTGGACATGGCCCCCGCTACCCTCCTGAATTAATTTATTTTAAATATATAATTTTTAAAACATTTTTAAAAAAATAAAAAATGGCAGCCGGGGAGGGAGGAGGAGGCGGGGCAGGGAGAAGGAAGGGAGCCAGCTCCTCCTCCTTGCCTCGCCCCCCTCTGTCCCTCTCTTTGCCCCTCCGCTGCGAAGCCTGGATGGCTCGGGGGAAGCGAGCCCAGGTTCTTGCTTCCCCCGCGAGCCATCAGGCCTGTGGGAGAGGTTGTCTGGCTCTCGCGTCCCTCTGGTCAGAGGGACACGAGAGCCGGGCGAAACCTCTCCCGCAGGCCTGGATGGCTCGCAGGGAAGGACGAACCGGGCGCTCGCTTCCCCCGCGAGCCATCCAGGCTGCCGTAACGCCTTGGAAGGGAGGGGGGTCCCCAGCGGCGCCTCCCTCTCTCCCAAAGCGTCAGAACAGCTGTTCTGACACTTTGGGAGAGGGGGCATGGCCGGGGCATGGCCGCCCCCCCCCCCCCCCCGGTGATCACTCACAAGAAGTCCGGCCCTTGAGCCGGCAGAAGTTGGACAGCCCTGGTTTAAGGCATAAATTGACAGTAAGGCTTCATTAACTTGATTTTCCCAACTAGGCCTCAGCTCATGGGACATTGTGTATGGCCTGAATTGACAGTAAACAAATTTGGCACACAGAACACCCATGATCCAATCTACATACTGGTGCAGTTGGGAGGAGGATGGACCATGGATGATGGGACTCCCAGCACCTTCCCTCACTTCCCAAGACCACTACAAGCCACATAAACAACCAACCTTGGCACAAAAGGCCTTTCTCAAATAACCCGGGCAGCACCGGGTCCCCAAGCTAGTTTCAAATATTTGTACCCTGCCCTTCTTTGCCCCCAAAGGCTTACTACAGTGGGGAATCTTACTACAGTGAGAATCTGCAGGTCTGAATCAGAGAACTTTGGGCTTGCACCTGCAACTGTTGCTATAAGCTCCTGGGAATATCTACTCAAGCCTTGTATCTGTAAAATGCCAAAACGGGCTGAGATCAAAGAATGATAAGGAAGGACTGAACCGGAAGAATCACGATTTGTCAGGACAGTCCCAACTATGCCCCTGCCGTCCCAACTTTTGCGCTGCTTTCAAATATCCAAGTTTCTTCCTGCTTCTCCCACTTCCTTGCTTTGTCCTCACCTTGCTTTAGTTGCTGGTGCTTGGCGGGGTTACACTCCCCCTGAAGGTGCAGGTTCGCAGTCTGGGAGTGATCCTGGATTCATCGCTGAGCCTGGAACCCCAGGTCTCGGCAGTGGCCAGGGGAGCTTTTGCACAGCTCAGGGTTGTGCGCCAGCTGCACCCATATCTTGGGAAGTCAGACTTGGCCACGGTGGTCCATGTTCTGGTTACATCCCGTATAGACTAGTGCAATGCTCTCTACGTGGGGTTGCTTATGAAGACTGCCCGGAAGCTGCAATTAGTCCGGCGCGCAGCAGCCAGACTACTAACGGGAGCGGGGTACAGGGAGCGCACAACTCCCCTGTTGCGCCAGCTCCACTGGCTGCCAATTAGCTTCCGAGCACAATTCAAAGTGCTGGTGTTGACCTACAAAACCCTATACGGTTCCGGCCCAGTTTACCTGTCCGAACATATTCTCCCCTATGAACCATCAAGTTGTGCTAAGATCGTCTGGAGCAGGGGTGCCCACACTTTTTCAGCATGCGAGCTACTTATGATAAAACCAAATCAGAAAGATCTACCTGAGAGAGAAGGAGAGCGGAGCCAGGGAAGGGGGCATGGCCTGGTACGGCCTGGTTCCGCCCGCTCCCCGCTCTGGCTACAGCGCTGCCAGAGCTGCTCCAGGCTAGAGGGGGGTATACCAAGCCAGTAGTGGCATAGCTAGCCACTACTGGCTTGGCATACCATCCTTAAGGCTGAAGAAGCTGTGGTAACTGTAGCTGGGGGAGGGGGCGTGGCCTGGTGCGACCTGGCTCCGCACCCTCTCCGCTCTGGCTACAGCGCTGCCACAGCTGCTCCAGTCTAGAGGAGGGTATGCCAAGCCAGTAGTGGCATAGCTAGCCACTACTGGCTTGGCATACCATCCTTAAGGCTGAAGAAGCTGTGGTAACACTGTAGCTGGGGGAGGGGGCGTGGCCTGGTGCGACCTGGCTCCGCACCCTCTCCGCTCTGGCTACAGCGCTGCCACAGCTGCTCCAGTCTAGAGGAGGGTATGCCAAGCCAGTAGTGGCATAGCTAGCCATTACTGGCTCCTCAAGGTTGAAGAAGCTGTGGTAACGCCGTAGCCAGGGGAAGGGGCATGGCCTGACGCAGCATGGCTCCGCCCCCTCAGAAGCACCCCATCCAGCTGGGATCGACCTCCTAAGGTCCCGGGATCGACCAGTTGATCGCGAGCCACCTAATGAGCACCCCTGGTCTGGAGAGACCCTGCTCTTCGCAGTTGTGTATGGTGGGGGCGAGGGACAGGGCCTTTTCTGTGGTGGCCCCCCGGTTGTGGAATTCCCTCCCAAATGAAATTAGATCTGCCTCCTGACTTTTGGGAAGCGGGTGAAAATGTGGTTGTGCAATGAGGCCGTCGACGAATGAAGGAGGCGACCGTGAAGCGGCTAAAGTCGCTAACCACTTGATACGGACCGAATATATGGATTAAGTTGGACTTGATTTTACTTTGGCGAAAGGCTTTTTAAATGTATTCATTGTATTGTATTTTATTGTAAATTTATGATGTTTTCAGATTTTAAATGTTAGCATTGAATACTTGACGTTTGCCGGTCTGAGTCCCTCTTCGGAGGTGAGAAGGCAAGCCGGGGTAGAAAAGTTTTAAATATATAATAAATAAATAAATAAATAATATTACTTGGTATTTTGCATGTGACATTAGGATTGCTGTCTGGTTATCGCCTATTGCTAACCAATTTTTGGATTATACATCTTCTTTCTTTATTGCTGCATTTTCATACATTTTCATGTGTTTTTGCAATAAACTGTTTGCGTATACTCTGGACTCTTGGGGTTTCCAGGCCTGGGGTCCAACACTATGCTTCAACAGTTCTAGACAGATTTATTTATTTATTTATTATTCGGGCTTCTATGCCGCCGACTCCCTGAGGCTCGCGGGCGGCTTACAGGAGCCGAAGGGCACAGTAAAATACAGGCAATAAGCAGTTAAAACAATTAAAAACAACAGCAGTACAGTAATTAATAACACAGTTAAAACAATGAACAGCACATCATCCTCAGAAGAGCGAATAGATGGCGGGGCATGGGCAGGACTTACTCACCAAAGGCCTGCTTAAACAGGTATGTTTTACAGGCCCGTCTAAACGGGAGCAAGTCCTTCATAGCCGAGTTCCGGCCGGGAGGGCGTTCCACAGCGTAGGTGCTATGACAGAGAACGCCTCCGGCGGGTAGCAGTCAGCCTTGCGAGTTTAGCTGAAGGTATCTCCAGGAGATTGGAGTCCTCAGACCGAAGTGATCTCGGAGGGCAATATGGGGTGAGACGGTCCCTCAAATACGCTGGCCCCAGGCCGTGTAAGGCCTTGAAGGTGAGGACCAACACTTTGAAGGTGATCCGGTGCTCAATTGGCAGCCAGTGCAGATCCTGCAAAAACAGGTGTGATGTGGGCGCCAGCTGGCGTGCCAGACAGGAGCCGGGCGGCAGTGTTCTGCACTAGCCTGAGCTTCCGGGTCACCGACAGAGGAAGGCCAACGAGCGCGTTGCAGTAATCCAGCCTTGAGATGACTGTGGCTTGGATCACCGTGGCCAGATCGTTCGGGAGAGATAGGGGCCAGCCTCCTTGCCTGTCGCAGATGAAAAGCGATCTTGCTGACCGCAGAGACCTGGGCCTCCATGGTCAGCTGGGAGTCCAAATGGACCCCCAGGCTCTTTACGGAAGGCGATGGGCATAACACCGCACCGTCTAGGCTCAGAAGCTGGACATTAACATCACCCGGGCGACCCAGCCACAAGATCTCCGTCTTCGCCGGATTCACCCTCAACCTACTGGCTCGCAGTCATCCAGTAACGGCTTCGAGGCAGTGTTGGAAATTATCGGGGACAGAACCCGGCCTGCCCTCCATCTCAGAATGAGCTGGGTGTCGTCAGCGTACTGGTGACACTCCAGCCCATAACTCCGCACCAGCTGTGCAAGCGGCTGCATGTAGATGTTAAATAACAGAGGGGAGAGAATGGCCCCCTGGGGGACCCCACAGAGTAGTGGGGAGCCCTCGGAGGCCACCTCGCCCCTCCTCACACGCTGAGACCGCTGGTGGAGGAAGGAGGTCAGCCATTTAAGGGCTGTCCCCCTCACTCCAGCCACGGCCAGGCGGTGGATCAATAGATTGTGGTTGACCGTGTCAAACGCTGCCGTGAGGTCCAATAACACGAGCAGCGCAGACCCGCCTTGGTCGAGCTGGCAGCGGAGTTGGTCTGTGATGGAGACCAGAACCGTCTCCGTCCCGTGCCCCGAACGGAAGCCGGACTGGAAGGGGTCTAGCCATGTTGCATCATCTAAGAAGGACTGCAACTGCTCCGTTACTGCCCTCTCAACTACCTTCCCCAGGTAAGAAAGGTTCGACACTGGTCGGTAGTTGGAGGGAACAATGAACTGATTGGGCTTCTGAAAAGCCAATATAAAGTCAAAATAAAACAAAAAGGTAGAGAAAAGAAGAAGACATAAATGATCACCACCATTACCCAAAACTGTTGCGACACTCACATTACTTCCATCCGAGCCACCCTGGAATCGTTCCCTCCGAAGGAAGTGACTTCGCACGTGTAGTCTCCGATGTCCCCGGACCACGTCTGGCTAATGATGAGGGTGCCGTCTTTGTCGATGGTGAGGCGGGAGCTGCTAGATGGATTTATGACAACGTTGTCCTTCTTCCAAACATACCTGATTGTCACAGTATTTCAGACCGTTAAAGTCAGATGTCTATTTCGTTAAAAAAGATGACATATCAAGTGCTGAAATTATATAGTATAAAACAGAACTAAATAATTATGTCGCACAGTCAAGCTTGCTAGTAATGTTCCCAAGGTCTCTTTCGGATCCAGTCACTGTCTGTCAGACCTGAAAGACTAATAAAAGGCAATTGCCCTCCTTAAACATTAAATTTGAGACACGAGTTGTCAATCTGAGCCCAAAAAGGCTGAGGCTGGCGGCAGGATGTGGAGCTTTTGTTCCCAGAAGTGTCTAGAAAAAAGGGCATAATCGTCCTTAGTTTTCTTAATTGTGGCTTTTTAAACTGCACGTCTTAAATGAATTGTCACTTCCATTGTATCCCAGAATCTCCAGAAACCTGTAGATATCACCCTCCTCTCTGGTTTCTCTTCTGATAGTATATAGCAGGCATGGGCAAACTTCAGCCCTCCGGGTATTTTGGACTTCAACTCCCACAATTCCTGACCTCAGGCTCTTTACTTTTCCCCCTCAGCCGCTTAAGGAATTGTGGGAGTTGAAGTCCAAAATAAGTAAGGAGCCTGAGGTTAGGAATTGTGGTAGTTGAAGTCCCTGATGACACCCAGCTGGTGCTGAGGATGGAAGGCCGGCTGGACTCTGTACCCGATTATTTCCATCAGTGCCTGGAAGTCGTGACTGGGTGGCTATGAGCCAGCAGGTTGAAGGTGAACCCGTCGAAGATGGAGGTCCTGTGGCTGGGTCGTCCCGGGGGGCGGGCGGGGGGAGCTCTGGCTGCCAATAATGGACGGTGAGGCGGTTAGTCTGTTGCCGCTGGTTAAAACCCTGGGGGTCCAACTGGACCCTCTGCTGACGATGGAGGCTCAGGTCTCCATCGTGAGCAGAGCGGCGTTTTTCCATCTGTGCCAGGCGAGGTGGCTGGCACCCTCCCTTTCCGGTGACGACCTAGCCGCAGTAATCCAGGCCACGGTCATCTAAAGACTGGACTACTGTAACACCCTTTACATTGGCCTTCCTTTGTCAGTAATCCGGAAACTGAAGATGGTGCAAAACGCTGTGGCTCGACTGCTGGCTGGAGTGACACTAACATCAGGGCCGGTTCGTCCATTAGGCAGAGTATGCAGGCGCGTAGGGTGATGTAACCCGGGAGGGGCGTTGCCACCTGGGAGGGGCGCGCCGTGCCGGCTCCGCCCTGCCGGCTCCGCCCCGCCCGGCTCCGCCCCGCCCCGCCCGCATTGCACTGTCCGCCCGCCGTTGCGCCGGCCAGGCCTCCGCAGCTGGCTCCGTGGCCGGCGCCACGCCGCCACGCCAGCTGGGCCTTTGTTAGGACGGCCGCGCCTCTGCATGCGCAAAAAGCTCTGCGCATGCGTACTGGCTCCAGAGCGCACCTCCCGCTTTGGAGCCAGTGTGCGTGTGCACAGTTTTGCGCATGTGCACTGGGCTCCAAAGCGGGAAGCGCGCTCTGGAGCCAGTGCGTGTGCGCACAGATTGGCGCATGCGCACTGGGCTCCCCGCAGGAGCAAAATTTTTCACGTACCCCCCGGGAACAGGTAGGTCCGCCCCTGACTAACATGTTACATCACACCAGTCCTCCAGCGTTTGCACTGGCTTCCCATCGAGTACCGGATTGCCTTCAAAGTGCTGGTGTTAACCTTGAAGGCCTTGCATGGTCTGGGGCCAGTGTACTTGAAGGACCGCCTCTCCCTGCACATTCCCCAGAGACCACTACGTTCCATGCACCAAAACCGATTGGGGGTTCCATCACTCAAGATTTCCAAATTGTCACCGACTCGGCAGCACACCTTTTCCGTAGTAGCGCCTACCCTGTGGAACGCCCTCCCGGCAGAGGCACGAGCAATAACGGAGTTACGGGCCTTCAGGAGGGCCCGTAAGACCACCCTGTTCCACCAGGCGTTTACTCTCTAAGGTTGTGCTTTCCATTCTGCTCCTAATCTGTTTTTATTCTGTTTTTAACTACGTTGTGTTGTGTATTCATTGTTGTGAACTACCCTGCGCCTTTTTGGGAAGGGTGGCATATAAATCGAAATAATAAATAAATAAATAAAATACCCGGAGGGCTGAAGTTTGCCCATGCCTGCTATATAGTATAAAATATAGTTTCAACACAATTCTTTTCTCTTTTCTTGTGCAGAATGCACCAACAACTATAGTCCTTCCATATCCATCTAATCTGGAGCAACTCCTTTAGAGTCTGGTTTCGCTACAGAAGAGACCTCTATTTTTTTAAAAAACTCTATTAGGGATCATCAACTAAGTATCTTTGCATACAAGGACAAAACATCAGGATAGTTTTTTCTTGTTGAAAATTCCTCTCCAATATTCTCCCCACATACAAATGCCTTCAAATGTGGTTGTTTATCGCACAAAAACTATTTTCAGCACAGGCAACCAATTCTCTATATAGCTATAAATAAACATATATTTCTCTGAAAATTATTCCTTCACAGTATTCTAGGAAATTAGTTCCCAACTTCTTTTTTGACCAAGGACCACTTGACCAGAGGCCACTCTCCAACATTAGTACGAGGACGGGTCAATAAGTAAGTGACTTTTTGAATTTCCCGTCTCTTAACTGAAAGGGCGACACTGCTCCTGTCAACAGGCATCTGTCACTTGACTCCTGTCAAAATTTGAACAAGCTGTGTCATTTAGTTTGTGTTTGACAGCCATTCATAGCAGACTATTGCAGAATTTGAGGAGAAAATGGAAAAAAGTGAATTTCGTGTGCTCGTTAAGCTTTTTTTTTTTGCGGAAAAAACCATCACTCAAACCAAGGCTAAACTTGATAAATACGATAGGGACTCTGCACCATCCATTTCAATGGTGAAAAAGTGTTTTACTGAATTTCGTTGTGGCCGTACAAGCACGGAAGATGCAGAACGTTCTGGACGCCCAGTTGAGGTCTCTACATCCAAAACAATTGAAAAAAATTCACGATATGGTGTTGGCCGATCGGAGATTGGAAGTGCGAGAGATTGAGGAAGCCACAGGCATCGCACGTGGCTCAGTGGTTTCAATTTTAAATGATCACTTGGGTATGAGAAGGCTTTCCTCAAGATGGGTGCGACGTCTGCTCACAATCGACCACAAACGCAATCGTGTGACAATTTTGCAGGAGTGTTTGAGGTTGTTCAACCACTATATGGATGAGTTTTTGCACCTTTTCGTAACTGTGGACGAAACGTGGATCCACCACAACACACCAGAGACCAAACAGCAGTCAAAACAGTGGGTTTCTCGGGATGAATCGGCGCCAAAGAAGGCCAAGGTGGGTTTGTCAGCCAATAAAGTTATGCTGACTGTTTTTTTGGGACCGCATTGACTACCTTCAAAAGGGTAAAACAATCAATGGCGAATATTATGCCAACTTATTGGGTCGATTTAATGAGGATTTGAAGGGAAAAAGCCGACCGCATTTGGCAAAGAAAAAAGTTCTTTTGCACCAGGACAATGCCAGGGTGCACACCTGTGCAGTTGCCATGGCAACAATCCATGAATTGGGATACGAATTGCTCCCTCATCCGCCCTATTCTCCGGATTTAGCCCCGAGTGACTATATCTTGTTTCCAAACCTGAAGAAATGGCCCGGCGGAAAGAGATTTGACTCCAAATCATCTCACAAACAAATACCTATTTTGATGAACTCGACAAATCTTATTTTTTGGAAGGGATAAAAAAAAAATGGAGAAATGTTGGATAAAGTGTATAGAGCTCAAAGGAGACGACGTTGAAAAATAAAATTATTTTTTAATTCAAAAATCTGTGTTTCATTCAAAAAGTCATTGACTTATTGGCCCGCCCTCGTACCAAAAGGGTTACGAATCAGGTTTTGGTCAACTTTAGATTTGGTTTGGTTCGTTGGGATGCTGATTTGGAAAACCCAGTAGTCGCCATCTGATCATGTACAGTAAACCATATTTAATCATCTAGAGACGTTGTTGTAGTAGTAATATTTCATGGGTAGTCAACCTCTCCCCTCCCAACATCTCTGTTGTCTCAGCACTGTCATGTATGTATTTATTTACTATATTTATATCCCGCTTTTCTCAGCCCTCGGGCAACTCAAAGCGATTAACAATAGCAAAATTCAATGCTCAAAACATCATAAAACAGTTAAAAACAATTTAAAATATAGCATAGCAATTTTGCTACTCTAACAAGTTCTAATGCAAATATCTGACATGCAGGATGTATTTTCATTGTTACAAATTGAACATAACTAAAGCAGAGTGATCGATCACGAAAACAAAATGTTTGGGGGAGTATGGACAACGGATGATGGGACTTGCAGTACCTTTGACCAATTCAACTCTGACTTCCACAGCCGAGACCCTATGAATGACAGACCTGGACCAAACTTGGCACACAAAACCCCTATGACCCACAGAAATTACTGGAGGAGTTTGGGAGGAATCCACAGTGATTTAGGGGAGATGTAGTTCACCTACATTTGGAGAGTACTCTGAACCCAAACAACCCTGGATCTGGACCAAATTTGGCACAAATACTCAATATGCCCAAATTTGAATACTGGTGGGGTTGGGGGATTGATTTTGTCATTTGGGAGTTGCAGCTGCTGGGATTTATAGTTCACCTAGAATCAAAGAGCATTCTGAACTCCCAACAGCAATGGAATTGAACTAAACTTGAGCAATAGAGATACTGGGCCTTGGAAATTGGGAGCTGCTTGCATTTTCCTTCGTGCCACGGCCATCTCCCAGGAAGTGCCTACAAACGCCGAAGAGACTCAGGGGGCATTTGCAGACACGGAGGCTTTCCTTCTCTGCTGGACCAACTGGCAGGCACACACTCGCAAGCGCGCAACTGTCTCAGCCTGCCAGTTGGAAACCCAATGCAGGTGTTGCCTGGAAACCGCAGTGCGCGCCCCCTTCCTCTCCTCAACTCTGCCCACGGCGCAGTCCCTTATCGCTCCTTCCTTCCAAGAGACCAGGCCCGGATTACCCATAAGGCCACCCTAGGCCATGACCTAGGGTGGCACCATTTGGGGGGCAGCAGGTCCGGACCCTCCCCCCAAAAGTAAAAAAAATTCCAAAAAAAGTTCCAGAATTTTTTTTTAAAAAAAGGGCGCATGCACGTGGCAGCGTAAGCGCCATCCACGGCCACCCCCTTTCCTCTGCTCCCCTTGGCTCTGCCCCTGCTCTCGGCTCCACCCCGCCCCCAGCTCCACCCCACCTCCTTGCCGGCGCGAGGAGAAAGGAAAACCCCACCACCGGAGCCGATGCGGGGCCTCCCCACGGCTCCTCCTCCCTCCTAAAGCTGTCATGTCTCATGCTGGCCTGAAAAGGGTGATTTCGGGTCACTTCTCAGGCCGGCATGGCAGCTTTAGGAGGGAGGGAGGGAGGGAGGAGCCGTGGGGAGGCCTCGCATCGGCTCCAGGGGTGGGGCTTTCCTCCTCGCACCGGTGAGGAGGCAGGGGCGGAGCCGGGGGCGGGGTGGAGTTGGGGTGGAGCTGGGGGTTGGGAGGAGCTGGGGGCAGGGAGGGGTGGAGCCAGGGCGGAGCTGGGGCGGGGGCAGAACCTTTGGCCTAGGGCGCCAAAAGGGCCTGATCCGGGCCTGCAAGGGACCCATTGGATTGGAAGGGGTGATACAGGACTGTGCCATGGGCGGAGTTGAGGAGAGGAAGGGGGCGCGCACTGCAGTTTCCAGGCAGCGCCTGCACGGGGTTTCCAACTGGCAGGCACACACTCACACGCTTGTGAGTTGGAATTCCGCCACCGCCCCCTTACAGGGCTTCAGTCCCCCCCCCCCCATTCTCCTGAGCCTCCCACCGCCCCCTTGGATCGCCTCACCGCCCACTAGGGGGCGGTATCGCGCACTTTGGGAACCACACTTCTAAAGGGATCTGCAGCATTCCTAGTTTGCCTTTCCCTTTTTCGCCTGCATTAGTTTTCATTCCTCTCCATGCTCTCTGCATGTCAAAGCAACAGAGGGGGGAATTCCTCTAATTCATGCTTGTAGGGTTTGGCAGTTTGAAGACGACTTTACATTCTGAATTGATTAATTTTTTTTTCAGAATGCTTTCAAGAATATTTTCAAGATTCCTCCCTGTAAACATCCCTACAAGGCCATTAAACTGCTTTAGGTTTGATTCTCATTAAGTATCAGCTTTTGACAAGTCGGTTTTATTGATATCATATTAACCCCGACAGTAAATCACGGGAAGTGATATTGAAGTCATGAAGTGGAACATAGTTTGTTGTAAATAATATATAAGTTTGAAGAGGGAATTTTTTTTTTAAAAAAAGACGTGACGTGATGAATGGCGCAACCGACCACCTTAGGGTTTTGTTTCTGGGAACACTGGCAGAAAAATACTGATCCGGCACAGTCTGGCTTTAGGCCAGGGCATGGTACTGAAACACCCTTGGTCGCCTTGGTAGATGATCTATGCAGGGAGCTCGACAGGGGGAGTGTGTCCCTGTTGGTTCTGCTGGACCTCTCAGCGGCTTTCGATACCGTTGACCACGGTATCCTTCTGAGTCGCCTTGCAGATATGGGGCTTGGGGGTACTGCCTTGCAGTGGCTCCAATCCTTCCTGGAGGGTCGTACCCAGAAGGTATCATTGGGTGACACCTGTTCGGCTCCACAACCGTTATCTTGTGGAGTCCCTCAGGGTTCAGTACTCTCCCTTACATGAAACCACTGGGAGAGATCACTTGGAGTTTCGGAGTAAGGTGTTATCTGTACGCAGATGACGTCCAGATCTGTCACTCCTTCCCCCTGTCACCAAGGAGGCTGTCCAGACTTTGAACGGGTGCTTGGCTGCAGTGTCGGACTGGATGAGGGCTAGCAAATTGAAACTTAATCCAGTCAAGACAGAGGTCCTCCTGGTCAGTCGAAAGGCCGAACAGGGCATAGGGTTACAGCCTGTGTTGGATGGGGTCACACTCCCCCTGAAGACGCAGGCTCGCAGCTTGGGAGTGATCCTGGATTCATCACTGAGCCTGGAACCCCAGGTCTCGGCAGTGGCCAGGGGAGCTTTTGCGCAGTTAAGACTCGTGCACCAGCTGCACCCGTACCTTGGGAAGTCTGATCTGGCTACGGTCGTCCACGCTCTGGTCACATTCCGAATAGATTACTGCAACGCACTCTACGTGGGGATGCCTTTGAAGACAGTTCGGAAATTACAACTAGTCCAACGGGCAGCAGCCAGATTACTAACCGGAGCCACATACAGGGAGCATACTACCCCCCCCTGTTGTGTCAGCTCCACTGGCTGCCTGTCCACTTCCGGGCTCAATTCAAAGTGCTGGTTTTGACCTTTAAAGCTCTATACGGTTCTGGCCCAGCTTACTTGTCCGAACGCATCTGCTGCTACGTCCCACCTCGTAACTTAAGATCTTCCGGGGAGGCCCTGCTCTCGCTTCCGTCAACTTCTCAAATGCGGTTGGTGGGGACGAGAGAGGGAGGGCCTTCTCGGTGGTGGCTCCCCATCTGTGGAACGCGCTTCCTAGCGACATACGTTGAACTCCATCCCTCCTGGCATTCAGGAAAAAAGTGAAATCCTGGCTGTGGGACCAGGCGTTTGCACGCTAGCACAAGGCAGCACTTTGGACTGGATTCTAATGGCAAGTTGGTGGATATGGCTCAATGCTCTTTTTATGGATGGAACACTGTTTTTAACTTAAATGAATGTGTATAATGTGTTAATGTTAATTGTATTTTAATGTATTTCAATGCTGAATGTTTTGGGGGTTCTTATATTGTATTTTACTGTTTGTTAGGCCGCTCTGAGTCCCCCCTCGGGGGTTGAGAAGAGCGGGGTAAAAATGCTGGAAAATAGATAAATAAATAAAAAACCTGAGGATGGGAATGAGCTCACCTAACACAACGCGGCTGGTTTACAAAATTAAGCTCAAACAACCTGCACAAACAACTGTGGACACCACCAACCTGATTGAAATTCTCGGGTCATGAGCAGCTTCGCACTGCAGCATCGCCGTGGTTCCCTTAATAACAGTGCTGTCCTCAGGAGGGCGGACGATAAAAGTGCGATCTGGAAAAGAACACGACCCAGAGTTCAGGTAAAATTGCCGGCTTCCATCTTGACTTAGGTGTTTGCCCTCGGAAAGCAGCAAGCTCGGTTATTTGTCATCCAGACAAGAACATTTCTGCTCCCTTGGCTCCTTGCGTCTCGCAAACACGGTGGAAGTGCAAAGTTCTCCGCGGACTCTCTTCCCCAGAAATTCATGCAAGGGATTACGGCCACCTCCCACCTTTAATTTCCCAACGGACTCCCAATTGCAAAGAGGCATCGATATTCGAAAAGCAAACCCGGAGGCAATTTGAGTGCTGGGTGTTCCTCGTGGGTTGGGTTCAAGTGCTGACCCCTTCAGGGTAATTAGGAAATCAGGTGACAGTCACTCACTGGGCTAGATGGAGTCTCCCCCTTACACTGAACTCATTTTAGGGGCATGGCGGCGGCAACCTTAATGGTAGGTCACGCTAACTATGGTTGGCATGCGATCAGAATTCAAATGAGAGGTCCAAAGGGAACTTCAGATACTTCAGTCGTTTTTTCAACTAGGTGCATTTGAATGGCAATCTTTCATGTCAATGCAGACAGGTCTTTGAAGTCCAATTAAGGCAGAAAGGGGAAGATTCAGTCCGGAGAAAGACAAATACAAAGTATGCTCTAAAGCAGGGGTGGGCAATTATTATTTCCAAGGGGCCACACGAGAACCAAAAAATATTATGGAGGGCCGCACCTAAAGGCTGAACTACATTCTAATCCAGTGTTTCCCAACCTTTTTTGAGCCGCGGCACACTTTAACATTAAAAATCTGGGGCACACCACCAACCAAAATGACACAAAATGACACTCTAACACAGTAAAGAACGGCTGGGGGTGGGTGGCCTGCTGGGAGCAGCTGCTGGGAGTGCCGACGCTGGGGAGGGGCGGAGTCAGTCTGCGCCATGCCCCGCCCTACCCCCGGCTTCACCTCTCCCAGCAGCTGCTCCAGCCTTGAGGGCAGTGCCAAGCCAGCGGTGCCAGAGCCAGCACAATGCTGGCTTGGCACTGCCCCCTCAAGGCTGGAGCAGCTGTTGGGAGTGCCGAAGCCGGGGGAGGGGGCAGAGCCAGGCTGCACCATGCCCCGCCCTCTCCCCCCAGCTTCAGCTCTCCTACAGAGGAGGAGCATGAGCGGTGGATGGGCTTCAGTGGGCGGGCTCCTCCGCCACACGGCTTCAGCGAGCGAGGGGCGAGAGTCATGGTGGGAGTCATGGCGGATTGGAGGCTGGCTGGGGAACAGCCGAAGGAGGCAGCGCCCCGGTCCCTTCTTCTTTTTCTTCGCCACTGCCCGGCCCTTCCTCCTCCCCAAGCAGCAGGAGTTCGGCAGGAGGGGGGAGGAAGGGGGGCAGAGAGCTTTTTTCGTGGCACAGCAGGAGGTCCATCATGGCACACTAGTGTGCCACGGCACACTGGTTGAGAAAGACTGTTCTAATCATAATTATTATATATAGACATTATAATATATTGAAATTATAATATGATATAACATTATTATATTATATTATTTATCATATTATTATAATAAAATTATTATAAAATTATAATAAAAACCACTAAAATAAAATAAAATTCAAGAAGACAAGGTGCGAACCAAGATGGAGGCTGACATCCTCAAGAGAGGAAGGATCCCAAGATGGAATGGCCCAATGGCCCCTGCCCAGAGGATGGCAAAGCATATATGACATACTGTAGATTAGAAAACAAAACTTTCTCCTGACTTTCTTTTCCAGATCACCAGACTGGGCCACAGCAACATGTGGCAGGGGGAGGCTAGTCAATATGAAATCAATAATTGTACTCGCAATTGGCCCCTTTGTCGTAGTGCCCGCCCCTCGCCATTTACTTGCCCGGCTAACCTCCCTCGTGGCCGCCTTCCTGATTGGACAGGACGCTCTGTGACACAGCCCAATAGACGCCGACGGCCTGGTTTCCCAAGCTTGTGATTGGCCCACTCCGGCATCAAGCATCGAAAGGAAGCCGGGACGGAGTGAGAGAGGGAGAGAGAGCCAGGTGTCAATGTTGAGGTGACATTAGAGGCGGCGGGGGTGGCGCTACGTAACCTGCACATTGTCCTGGGCGTAAGTGCAGTTGGTGCATTCTGCGCAGGTGGCCTAGGTGCCGCTGAGAGGGAGAAGCCCTGCTGCAGAGCAGCAGGCGATCATAGGCTGCAGGCCTCCGCCCGCTCTCGCCCCAGCCGTTCCCCAGCTGATGGAATGCCTGCCATCCCTGGGCCTGCAGGGGGAGCAGTCGGTGATCTGAGGTGACTTATTCGACCTGGCGACCTGGAAGACTATCAGCCGCGCAGATCGCTGAGTGCTCCCGCTGCAGGCCCATAGAGCCCGCGATGGGATGGTGGCAGCGACACCCCTTCTTCTTGCCCCCGACGCCCTTCTCCCCGGGCCGGACAGAATCGGCTGCCGGGCCGGATCCGGGGCGCGGGCCGTAGGTTGACCACACCTGCTCTAAAGAGAACTTCTAAAGAGAATAGGCATTACCAACAATAATGTATATTATTGTTGCACCAGGACTGTGGCGCAGCTGGCTGAGTCTCAGCTGCATTAAGATCATTACTGACCTAAAAGTTATGAGTTCGAAGCCAGCCTGGGTCGGAGTGAGCTTCCAGCCAATTTTGTGTAGCTTGTTGTCAACCTTTGCAACCCGAAAGACAGTTGCATCTGTCAAGTAGGAAATGTAGGTACCACCTATGTGCGGGAAGGCTAATTTAACTAATTTATGAGGCCATAAAAAATATCCAGCAAAGCATGCGGGGAATGCGGAAAGTACTTCATCAGTGTTGCAGATGGACGGTGAAGCGACAGCTCCCCTGGTGGCCAGAAAAAAGTTAAACGTGTTGTGCGTCTATGGCATTGAATGTTTGCCATGTATATGTACATTGTAATCCACCCTGAGTCCCCTACCAGGAGAGAAGGGCGGAATATAAATACTGTAAATAAA
This sequence comes from Anolis apletophallus, assembly GCA_030556195.1. Taxonomy (NCBI): domain Eukaryota; kingdom Metazoa; phylum Chordata; class Lepidosauria; order Squamata; family Anolidae; genus Anolis; species Anolis apletophallus. Next base: position 115,185,812 of record JARBWK010000011.1, on the reverse strand, counting down.
TAAACAATACATTCATACAGTGAACTGCCATCATGGCAGTCATTGAAAAAGCTCACATGAAGTTATATAAATGAGTCCTATGTTGATTGTTTGATTGGATTTATCGCTCTCTTTTCTTTCAGGCCAGGATTAAATCTGAAGCCCAAATGCTTAACCTGAAATTGCCATACTTAGACGTATTATGAAAAGACTTGACTTACTCGCAAAGATAGTAAGTGCTTGACAAAAGAGAAGGGAGTAGAAAAAGAGGAGAACTGCCCCCAAAAAGGTGTGTAAATGCCATCAATGATGCCACAATATTGAGGCTACAACATTTAGACAGGTGATTGATAACACGGGAACTTGGAGATCTTTCATTCATATGTTTCTCGTAAGTTGAAGTTGACCTGACAGCAACTAACAACAGCGACAAAGTTACTCCACATCATAGGATGTGAAGTGTACATAGTAATATGGGAAGCTATCTTATGTTCGCAGGCCCCTTGGTGGCACAGCGGGTTAAACCGCTGAGCTGCTAAACTTGCTGACCAAAAGGTCAGTGGTTCAAATATGGGGAGTGGGGTGAGTTCCCTCTGTTAGCCCCAGCTTCTGCCAACATAGCAGTTCGGAAATGTGAGTAGATCAAATGTGAGTAGGTACCGCTTCTGCAGGAAGGTAACGGTGCTCCAGGCAGTAATGCCGGACAGGTGACCTTGGAGGCATCTACGGACAATAACAGCTCTTTGGCTTAGAAATGGAGATGAACACCAACCCCTAGAGTTGGACTCAATTAGACTTTATGTCAAGAGGAAACCTTTACATATCTTATGAGGGCGAGTCAATAAGTCCATGACTTTTTGAATTTCCCGCCTCTTAACTGAAAGGGCAACACTGCTCCTGTCAACAGCCACCTGTCAGCTGTATCATTTAGTTTGTGTTTGACAGCGACTGATAGCAGAGTACCGCGTGATTTGAGGAGAAAATGGAAAAAAGTGAATTTCATGTGCTCATTAAGCATTATTTTTTGCAGAAAAAAACCATCACTCAAACCAAGGCTAAGCTTGATAAATACGATGGGGACTCTGCACCATCAATTTCAATGGTAAAAAAGTGGTTTACTGAATTTTGTTGTGGCCGTACAAGCATGGAAGATGACGGACGTTCTGGACACCCAGTTGAGGTCTCTACACCCGAAACAATTGAAAAAATTCACGATATGGTGTTGGCCGATTGGAGATTGAAAATGCGAGAGATTGTGGAAGCCACAGGCATCTCACATGACTCAGTGGTTTCAATTTTAAATGATCACTTGGGTATGAGAAAGCTTTCCACAAGATGGGCGCTGCGTTTGCTCACAATCAACCACAAACGCAATCGTGTGACAATTTCACAGGAGTGTTTGCCATTGTTCAACCGCAGTATGGACGGGTTTTTGCGCCGTTTCGTAACCGTGTATGAAACGTGGATCCACCACAACGCACCAGAGACCAAACAGCAGTCAAAACAGTGGGTTTCTCGGGGTGAATCGGCGCCAAAGAAGGCCAAGGTGGGTTTGTCAGCCAATAAAGTCATGGCGACCGTTTTTTGGGACGCACGCGGTATAATCCACATTGACTATCAATCAATGGCGAATATTATGCCAACTTATTGGGTCGATTTAATGAGGATTTGAGAAAAAAAACGACCGCATTTGGCAAAGAAAAAAGTTATTTTGCACCAGGACAATGCAAGGGTGCACACATGTGCAGTTGCCATGGCAACATTCCATGAATTGGGATACGAATTGCTCCCTCATCCGCCCTATTCTCCGGATTTAGCCCCGAGTGACTATTTCTTGTTTCCAAACCTGAAGAAATGGCTCGGCAGGAAGAGATTTGACTCCAAAGATGAAATTATCTCATAAACAAATACCTATTTTGATGACCTCGACAAATCGTATTTTTTGGAAGGGATAAAAGAATTGGAGAAACCTTGGACAAAGTGTATAATGCTCAAAGGAGACTACGTTGACAAATAAAATGATTTTTTATCCAAAAACCTGTGTTTCATTCAAAAAGTCACGGACTTATTGACCCGCCCTCGTATGTCCGCCAGAATTTCTGGTAGGAATCCTTCCAAGCCCTATCTGGGAATGTCATGGTTTGCACCAGGGGCCTTTGTATGCAACGCATGTGCTGCGCCACTGAGCTGAGGAGCCTTATCTCATAAAATATTTCATAATACCCCACGAACTCAAGAGGTGACATTCACCCCAAACATCATTATAAAGTCCCATCATTCAAAAGTGCTCGGGAAATGAAGGTCACTGAGCAAGAAGGCACAAAAGATTTCTCATAAAGGAAGCGGCTGCAGAGTACATCAGCCAAATCCAAGTGTGAAAAAGGAAGGTAAATGGAAAAGAGGAACAAAGTCCCATTCCTCAGAAGCAATAATAGGCCACAATGCTTGGAGAGATATCTTGACAAGGAACAAGAGTCAAGTGCTCAGTGTGAACATCAGATCCCATTAAGCACCATGTCCAAGAGTGCCGAATATTTCTGCTCTTCAGGTTATATAACAGCGACATCCGAACTGCTGCAGTAACCGTGTGTGATTGAATTAAATAACTTTTAAAAGATCACCTCTTCAGAATATAACTTTGACACGACACCTCCACCCACATTTCACTGCTTTGGCAGAGCAAGCAGCTCCTTTTTAAATTCTTGCATCTCATAAAGATCTAAATAGGACGATGCCAACCAAACTAGAGTTTGGGAAAGTTACATACTCAAGCCCATCAATGCTACATGGCATGAGAAAAAAGTTATGAAAATGATTCGTTTCGTAAGAAATTCGTAAGTAATGCTACTTTTGAGTATTTCCGCACCTGGAAGGCCAACCAGGAAGTGGACTTTCTTTATAGAACTTCGGGGGCCACGATTTTCTTAAGTGTCGTTATTAGGTCGTAAGGGGGCACCCTCCTTCTCTCTCACCACCCTCCCGCCTCCCTTGCCAATAAGTATTATGGCAAGGCAAGCCCTAAACTCGCTCCTTCTTTCGGCTGGAAGCCTGGAAAAATGTAAACAGAGAGGATTACTCAGAAGTAAATCTGCAAAGGTGGGCACTTTGGATGAAGGGCCCTCCTTTGTGGATTTACTGAGTAAACCTCTCTGTTTACATTTTTTCCAGGCTTCCCTGCCTCTCCTGCCTGCCAGGATCTAAAGCATCAAAGAGTATTGGGGTGAGAAACCAACCTAATGTATAATAGAATGAATGCTACTGTAAGTGCCAAATATTATAAGTAATCCAACTGGTCATATACCTACATTCCATGCACATGCAATAATACAGCAGTAATAACAATGGGTATAAGAAGAGGTAAAATTAAAACCGAAGTATTCTGACTGGTCTCTCCTCATGCGGTGCAACGGGCTCTTCTCTTATTAGCCTGGGAAATTAGCCGGAAAAGCCAGCGTTTTCTGCTTGGGAGCACACACATACATATTCTTGGGGGGCTCATCCAGGCTCATAGAGAAGATTCTGCAGCAAATCCCCCCCAAAGAATATGTATGTGTGTGCACCCAAGCAGAAAACGCTGGCTTTTCCCGGGCTCACAGAAGAGCCCGTTTGCACCGCATGAGGAGGGACCAGTCAGAGTACTTCGGTTTGAATTTTACCTCTTCTTATACCCATTGTTATTACTGCTGTATTATTGCATGTGCATGGAATGTAGGTATATGACCAGCCTGGGCAAACTTGGGCCCTCGCTCCCTCGGGATTGGGGTGAGAGAGAGGCTGCGAGGGGGCGAGGGGGGGGCTCCTCCTCCTTTTCTTTTCCTGCTTCCAAGAATAGAATACCCCCTCCCTCCCTCCCTCCTTCCCCCCTCCCTCCTTCCTATTTGGAGAGTCCCATCTAGAATTCAGTGTGATTTATTCAAGTTTTGGCCTACAACTCCCAGAAATCCCAGCCAATTTACCAGCTGTTAGGATTTCTGGGAGTTGTAGGCCAAAACCATCTGGAATGCGCATGCGCTGGCATACGAACTACTAACGAATTTCGTTAGTAATTAAGTTACATTTTAGAAATTTTGGAATTTTTTTGTAAGTCTTTCTTTTACTAATAAAAAAATCCCCCATTAGATTTTCGATTTCCTATTTTTGGGTTCTAAACCATGCCTACTACTCACCCTACTCAAATTTGAACAATGCCCAAAACACTTGGAAAGCCAAGGCAAGGCGGCTGGCGCCCTACCTCTCCGACGGCGACCTATCTATGGTAATCCAGGCCACGATCATCTCGGGACTAGACTACTGTAACGCCCTTTACATTGGCCTTCCTTTGTCAGTGATCCGGAAACTTAAGCTGGTGCAAAACGCTGAGGCTCGACTGCTGGCTGGAGTGACACTGACGTGTCACAGCACACCAGTCCTACAGCGATTGCACTGGCTTCCCATCGAGTACCGGATTGCCTTCAAAGTGTTGGTGTTAACCTTTAAGGCCTTACATGGTCTGGGTCCAGTGTATCTGAAGGACCGCCTTTCCCTGCACATTCCCCAGAGACCACTACGGTCCATGGACCAAAATCTGTTGGATGTCCCCAGGGCCGGTTCGTCCATTAGGCGGACTACGCAGGCGCGTAGGGTGATGTCACCCGGGAGGGGCGTCACCACCTGGGAGGGGCGCCACCGCGCTGGCTCCTCCCCACCGCCCGCGCCGCACTGCCCCGCCCCGCCCTTGTGCCGGCCAGGCCTCCACAGCTGGCTCCGAGGCCTGCGCTTCGCCGCCACACCGGCCGGGCCTTTGTTAGGCCGGCCGCACCTCCGCATGCGCAGAAGGTTCTACAGGCACTACAGCACCTGTAGGAGCTTCTGTGCATGCGCGGAAAAGCTCTGCGCACACGCACTGACTCCAGAGCACAAACGCATGTGCAATGGCCTCCAAAGCGGGAGGTGCTGTGGAGTCAGTGCGCGTGCGCAGAGCTTTTTCGCGCATGCGCACTGGGCTCCCCTCGGGAGCAACAGGGGGGGCGCAAATTTTTTCCCCGAGTACCCCCCGGGAACAGGTAGGTCCGCCCCTGGATATACCGTCAATTAGGACTTGCCGCTTATCATCTACGCGACAGTGTACTTTTTCTGTAGTAGCGCCGAACCGTTGGAACGCTCTGCCAGAGGAGGTCCGAGCAATAACCGATCGGCAGGCCTTTCGGAGGGCCTGCAAGACCAACCTCTTCCGACAAGCGTTCAACCTCTAGAGCAGGGGTGCTCACACTTTTTCAGCATGTGAGCTAATCTTAAAGCAACCAAGTCCAAAAGATCTACCTGCCCCCGCCACCGCGTACTCCCGCCACCGCGCGTGCTCCTGCTGCTGTTTTCCGCCCACGCAGTGCTTCTTCCACCTGCGGGGCATTGCAGGAAGGAGAAAGCATGAGGCGGGGCATCCAGAGGGAGCGCTCCGCCCTGCCTGTCTTGCCAGCAACGGAGGCTGCACAGCTGCTTCTGGACGAGAGAGAGGCAGGGCGCTCCCTCCAGAGTGCCCGTCTCGTGCTTCCTTCTTCCTGCAATGCCCCGCAGGCGAAAGAAGCACCGCGAGAGCGGAAGCCAGCAGCAGGAGCGTGCGTACACGCAGGGTGTGCAAGAGCATGGCAGGAGCACGGCCATTCAGCTGGTGAGGCCCGAAGATCACCTGGAAGAGGGCCGAAGATCTACTAGTAGCTCCTGAGCTACCTAATGAGCACCCCTGCTCTAGAAGCTGCTAATTCCATATCTGTCCTAATTGTTTTATCATATTTTAAATTGTTGTTGTGATTATGCTCTTTTTGCTTGTGTGAACCACCCTGAGCCTTTCGGGAAGGGTGGTATATAAATCGAAATAATCAATCAATCAATCAATCAATCAATCAATCAAATCCAGAAGCTACATACACAATTCCTACGCCATTATTCAATTACTACCCACCGACTCACCCACCCACAAATGGGCATTTTGGAAACTGGTTTCCCCAGGACAGGGGTGTCCAACTGGTGGCCCGGGGGCCGTATACGCCCCCCCCCCAGCCCTTTCCCTACGCCCCCCTAAGCTTTTTAATAAAAAATAAAAAAATAAATTAAATTAAAATATTTTTAAAAATTACCCACTTCTGGGTTTTGGAGCAAGTATCGCGAGACTACGGAAGCCACACGGGATTTCACTCTCAACGTGAAATCTCGCCTGCGTTGAGAGCGAAATCCCGTGTGGCTTCCGTAGTCTCGTGATACTCCTGTTGCTAAAATCTTGGCTACTTAATCCCTGCGGCCACGCAGACGTGATTTGTACCTTCCAGGCTGCTGCCTCGCTCGGTCGTCGCCTCTTCTCGTGGTCCGGCTGCTCCTGGATCCCGCATGTTTGGGAAGGTAGGCTAACCTTTATGTTATTATTATGTAATTGTGTGAATGCCCCCTGCATTTAAGGTTAGTAAAATATTATATTTAATTGTATGGATGGCCCTTTTGAATGCCCCCCTGCATTTAATGTTAGTAAAATATTATATTTAATTGTATGCATGCCCCTTTTGAATGCCCCCCTGCATTTAATGTTAGTAAAATATTATATTTAATTGTATGGATGGCCCTTTTGAATGCCCCCCTGCATTTAATGTTAGTAAAATATTATATTTAATGCCCCTGAATGGATATTTAATTGTATGCCCTTTTGAATGCCCCCTGCATTTATTTTTAGTAAAATATTATATTTATTTTATAATTAATAATGCAACTAGGAATGTAAGTAAGCCGGGAGGGGCGGGGTGGGGGCGGGGTGGGGGCGGGGCGGGGCCAGGGGCAGGGGCAGACCCTATGGCCCCCCAGGTCATCAGTGACCGGAATTCAGGCCCCTGGGCCAGTAGAAGTTGGACAGCCCTGCCCTAGGACACTCCTGAAGTAGACTAGGCCTTGTTCAATGCTAGATTTTGACTCGAACATGATCCTTACTCCAAACTGTAAGAGCAGCAGACGCATTAAGGACTCCTTCAGAGTTGACGGCACAGCAGGTATAGTTTCCAGCATCTTGAAGGAAGACCGGGGATATTTGGAGTCCTCCAGACTCGAGGAGCAGGAACCTGGGGATCTGGACAGAGCCACTAGCCAAAATCTGGTGCTCTGAAACACAGCATGGAAAGAATGGCTTCAGTTCTCTGAGCAGAAAATTGGAGTGATTTCTCAAAACGAAATACAAAAAAAAAATTACCTCTCCTCCAAGCAATTGCAGGCTTTGGGGCTCCAGAAACATCGCATCTCAATACTGCAGTCATCCCTTCAGTCACAGTGATATCGGCTGGAGGATGAGTAAAAGTGGGGGCAACATCTGGAAGAAAGGAAAACAGGGTGTTTCTTTAATAGAGTAACTCTTCGAACGATCCGGAAGCTCCCAGTGGAACGGTTCTCTCTATTTTTGTCGCACCACTAATGGACAAGCACATGACAATAACAACAGGAAAACCTTTCAGAAGAGAAAGCAACCTTTCGCTATTTATCTCCTGGGAATTTGCCAACTTGCCTGGCTGGCTAAATGAATAAAATAAAAACCCTGGCAGCGGTTGCACAAGCACAAGCAACACGGCTTTAGGGTTTGGAGGAAAGCAGATGAACGGAAATAAACAGGACTCGTTGCTTTTATCCTCCGAACATGCTTCTTTAAGATGAAAAGCAACATGAGTCTGACATGAGTTTGCCAAGTTAAATGTCAGCCAAAAGAAGTTTCTGTTTGAATCCCATCCAAGCTACGTCTACGTTTCTCCCAAGCTTTCCTTGCCATTCTGTTTTAATGTGCCACTTGCTTTCAGCTTCCAATGCAAAGATCAAACAGGGCCAGCCTTACTATCTCAAGCCTGGAGAAGATATCAGGCATTAGAAGAGCCGCATATGTGTTCAGAGGTAAGACTAGGAAAGATCTAACAATGTCGCCGAGTGCCAATCACAGGAGATGGATAGCTGGGCACCTATCTATCACGCCAGAATCCAGCGAATAACTGTCATTGCTAAAGCTGAGGCTATTAATGGAGATTAGAGCTAGAAAGTCATCCATTGCATCTAGGACCAACTCGATGCTCTGATATGGAAAGCAGGCCTGGGCAATCATGGTTCTGAATGGTTCTAAAGTACTTACAAAACTAAAGTTCTGGTGGTGAACACTAGGTGGCGCTGGTGCTTTGCTTCTACAGTGTTGCTAAAGTTCTGGTGGTGAACACTAGGTGGCGCTGGTGCTTTGCTTCTACAGTGTTGCTAAAGTTCTGGTGGTGAAAACTAGGTGGCGCTGGTGCTTTGCTTCTACAGTGTTGCTAAAGTTCTGGTGGTGAACACTAGGTGGTGCTGGTGCTTTGCTTCTACAGTGTTGCTAAAGTTCTGGTGTTGAACACTAGGTGGTGCTGGTGCTTTGCTTCTACAGTGTTGCTAAAGTTCTGGTGGTGAACACTAGGTGGCACTGGTGCTTTGCTTCTACAGTGTTGCTAAAGTTCTGGTGGTGAACACTAGGTGACGCTGGTGCTTTGCTTCTACAGTGTTGCTAAAGTTCTGGTGGTGAACACTATGTGGCGCTGGTGCTTTGCTTCTACAGTGTTGCTAAAGTTCTGGTGTTGAACACTAGGTGACGCTGGTGCTTTGCTTCTACAGTGTTGCTAAAGTTCTGGTGGTGAACACTAGGTGGCACTGGTGCTTTGCTTCTACAGTGTTGCTAAAGTTCTGGTGGTGAAAACTAGGTGGCGCTGGTGCTTTGCTTCTACAGTGTTGCTAAGGTTCTGGTGGTGAAAACTGTGGGCACTGGTGCTTTACTTCTACAGTGTTGCTAAAGTTCTGGTGGTGAAAACTAGGTGGCACTGGTGCTTTACTTCTACAGTGTTGCTAAAGTTCTGGTGGTGAACACTAGGTGGCGCTGGTGCTTTGTTTCTACAGTGTTGCTAAAGTTCTGGTGGTGAACACTAGGTGGCACTGGTGCTTTGCTTCTACAGTGTTGCTAAAGTTCTGGTGGTGAAAACTAGGTGGCACTGGTGCTTTGCTTCTACAGTGTTGCTAAAGTTCTGGTGGTGAACACTAGGTGGCGCTGGTGCTTTGCTTCTACAGTGTGCTAAAGTTCTGGTGGTGAACATTTCAGAACTCTAACAAAACTTTCAAAATTTCGTTATAAATGGCAGCCCCTAATTGGTTCTGTCCTAAAAAAAATCACCAATAATGAAATAATAATGAAGTTTTGAAAGTTTTGTTAGAGTTCTGAAATGTTCACCACCAGAACTTGAGCAACACTGTAGAAGCAAAGCACCAGCGCCACCTAGTTTTCTCCACCAGAACTTTAGTTTGTAAGTACTTTAAACCATTTAGAACCATGATTGCCCAGGCCTAATGGAAAGGAATCATTATCGCAGGCATGGCCTAGATCAGGGCCGCCCAGGAAGTCGATCACGATCGACTTGTCAATCGCGAGACCAAATGAGGTTGATCACAGCCAGATGGGGCGCTTCTGCCCTGTGAGCATGCACTTTGCGTGCAGTGCTTCTGCCGCCACGCGTGCGCTCCTGCCACCGCCTTCCACCCACGCGGTGCTTCTTCTGCAAGCGGGGCATTGCGGGAAGGAGGGAGCGTGAGGCGGAGCCTCCGTTCGGAAGCAGCCGTGCAGCCTCCACTGCCGGCGAGAGAGGAAGGGCGGAGCGCGAGGCGGGCCCTCCAGAGGCCCCGCCTCATGCTTCCTCCTTCCCACAATGCCCCAAGGGTGGAAGAAGCGCCGCGTGGGCGGAGGGTGGCAGCAGGAGCGCATGCGCAGCGGCAAACTCATGAGCAGCAGGCGCAGGTAGATCATTTGGGATGGGATTCCCCATGACAGAATCATGGCAAGGAAACATGTGCTATTAGCATTTCGGCTCTTATGCTGTGCAAAATACACAAATTACATTTTTTGCACAGAATACTTTTTTTTGCACGAAATACAGTTCCCTGTGCCAAAATACTGTTTTCTTTCTGGAAAAGGTTGTTCCCTGCACAATATTTTGTATCATGTCAGAAGCCGCTTGAGAAAATGCAAGTCACTTCTGGTGTGAAAGGATTGGCCCTCTGCAGGGACGTTGCTCAGGGGACGCTTGGATGTGTTAACATCCTGTAGGAGGCTTCTCTTATGTCCCCGCATGGGGAGCTGAAGCTGACAGATGGGAGCTCACTCCATCTCGCAGATTTTAACCACTGACTTTCAGGTCAGCAGTTCAGCAGACCCATTGCACCACCGCGGCTCCTTGCACAACATAATTATGTGCAGTTTTTTGTGCAGAACACATCTTATACTGCAAACGTTCTTGTTAGCACAGGATTCTCCTTTTTCAATAATTCTTTGCAGTCCACTTCACTTGCTTTTTTAAGTTGGGGGGGGTGTTGGAAGGTAATATCTTAGAAAGAATAATTAAAATATATCCTGTCTAATATCACTGTGGTGCTGACACTGTAGTTGGTATGAAAGGTTGCAGTTCACACCAATCTCAAGAGTACAACAAGTCTAACAATGTTTCAGTCACTGGAAGGTGATGAACTTCATCCCATTGAGATTTAAAGAGTTGGAAAATGCTTCCCTTGGGATATAGGTGGGAAACACTGTTAGGATATGGCCTTTCTAATTTCATTCAGAATAATATTATTAATATTGTAATTGAAGAACTCATTAAAATTGTGCCGTCGCACCCGGTCTGTAAATACTCAGTGAAGGGCGAGGACGTGGTCTCTCTATACCCGGGGATTGCTTCTTGCCTTCTTTTAGAGCAGGAGTGCTCATTAGGTAGATCGTGATCTACTGGTAGATCGCGTAGGGCATACTGGTAGATCACAGGCAGGGCGGGAGGAAGGCTCAGTCCTGCCCCACAGGCTCCTGACACCGCCCAGGTGCTGCCGTGGCGGCAGCGTGACCGGCGTCGCTATGGCCCATATGGGAGCCATACACGGTGTGTATGGCTCCCATGCCATTTCCGCCGCCGCCATGATGTCACACGCGCCGTTTTCCTACCATTTTGTGGTCTCGCCAGAAGAAGGGCGCAGAAGAAGGGCACGGCCAGAGGTGGCTCCAACTGCGGCAGCATGGACTGGGACTCAGGGTAAGCCAGTGAAGGGGCTTCCTCTTTTCTCCCTCCCTGTCCCTCCTCCTCTCTCTTTCCTTCCTTCCTTCCTTCCTTCCTTCCTTCCTTCCTTCTTCCCTTTCTTCCCTTTCTTCCTTCCCTCTTTTCTTCCTTCCCTACTTCCCATCCTTTCTTCCTTCCCTTCTTTCCCTCCCTCCCTTCTGTCCTTCCTTTTTTCCTCCCTCCCTCTTTCATTCCTTCCTCACCTCTTTCCTTCCTGGCAGCGGAGGCAGGGCTCCTCTTCCTTCCTTCGGGAGGACACGGCTCCTTCCTCCCCTTCCCTTCCTTCTGTTCTTCCTTTTTTCCTCCCTCTCTCTTTCCTTCCTTCCATTCCTTCTTCCTCTCCCGGGCAATGGCGCGCGGAGGGGCTATGGAGGAAGAAGGTAGCCGGCTACCTTCTCCCTCCATAGCCCCTCCTCCTTCACCCCGGCCGCGCCGTTGCTCGGATCCCGAGGGCGGCACGGGGAGGGGCTATGGAGGGAGAAGGCAGCCAAATGACCTTCTCCCTCCATAGCCCCTCCTCCTTCACCCCCGCCATGCCATTGCTTGGATCCCGGGCAATGGCGGGAGGGGGTAGCTATGGAGGAAGAGGTAGCTCCGGCTGAACACCTTCTCCTCCATAGCCCCTCCTCCTTCACCCGGCCGCGCCGTTGCTCAGATCCCAGCGGCGGCGCAAGCGGATAAGAAGGAGGAGGGGCTACGGAGGAAGAAGGCAGCCGGCTCTCCCGCCCTTCCTAGCAGTAGGCGGCGCCAAGGCATATGTTGCGTCACTGAGCCTCTGACTGTTTGCCGCCCTTGGCCTCTGATATGGTGGGCTTTCTGTATGAATCCCAAGGAAAATCAGTTTGGTGTTGAATGATATGTAGCTTGACCAAGGCCAACCTTCAGGTACGTCCTCTTCTGGAGAAATCCTGGAAAGCTCTGCTAAACAAAATGGCTTGATTCCCAAAATCCCTGGGAAAGGGGGCGGAACAAACTTAACTGGGCTCTGTAAACAATGATTGACAGGTACAAAGAACCAATCAATGCAACCAAACCTTTGCAAAACTGACCAGGCTGCAGAAACACAATACAACAGTGCAAACCTTTAGGAACTTAATGTTTTCCAGAAAAGTGGCGCTCACAAAAATTGACCAGAGAACTCTCCCTCGTGCGAGACAGCAAAAAGTCCACAAACATGCAAGTTAGCCATACTGTCATCATATCGAAAGGACACTTCATAGGTACTTTTCTCCCAGTATGAAACAGAAGGCCATTTGCAATCGATTCCCTGAAATATTCATATTTGTGACACTGTTTCATACATTATAATTTTTAAGCATAAGAATTAGACCGAAGTCATGTGTGAAGTGCCCTGATTGCACTAAGAACGAAAAGGACAAAGCCCTTGTCACTCAATTTTCGTCGGCTGAATCCATTAGTTACCTGAGTTCAACGCGTGACTTCCAGTTATAGACATCCTCCTTGACAGGGAGAAAGCTCACCGAGGATTTACAGTTTATGTTTGCTGTTAAACAAGGCCGTGCTTAACATGGCAACCCGTGCCTCGTAAAAACCGGAAACGTGGAGTTATAAGTAGAAACTTGTTTGTGTCTCATTGGGAATGGCTGCCTTGTTCATTTTGGAGCGGGGGGGCGGGGGACAGGGAACGGACATAGCAGCAGGTAAAGCAACATTGTCCAAGTGAGTTGGCTGTGGCAGGTGATAATGTGCAAATCAGAACTTGGAAATGTGTGTGTTGATTGAAGTGATTTAATTCATTTAAATCAGCCAGAAGAAGAAACAGCTCAAGGAAAGTTGCCATTTTAAGTATTGGTTAAATCAGAGGTGCTCACACTTTTTAAGCACGTGAGCTACTTTTTTAAAAAAAAGTGAAGAAAATCTAACTTAAGGGCATACGCACACCATCTGCGCGCCGCTCCTCTCGTGCGCCGCTGCTCCTCCCGCCTGCTGCCCCTCTTGCGGGGCATTGCAGAGGGCGAGGGAGCGCGAGGCGGAGCCCTCGAAGGCTCCGCCTCGCGCTTTCTCCTTCCTGCAATGGCCCGCGGGCGGAAAAAGCACCGTGGGAGCGGAGGCCAGCGGCGGGTGTGCACGTGCTCACGGGGCATGCGCGCGCATGGCGGGAGCGTCCCATCTGGCTGGCGAGGCCCGACGATCACCTGGAGGAGGGCCAAAGATCAACTAGTAGCTCGCGATCGACCTAATGAGCACCCCTGGGTTAAATAATGGTGCACATCTTACAACTAAATGAAATATTATCTACATTGGGTTGTTGTAAGTTTTTCAGGCTGTATGGCCATGTTCCAGAAGCATTCTCCCCTGACATTTTGCCTGCATCTGTGGCAGGCATCCTCAGAGGTTTATTTATCTATTTATTTATGGTATTTCTATACCGCCCTTCTCAGCCCGAGGGCGACTCAGGGCAGTTTACAATTTGCAATAATTCAATGCCACAACTCGAATAACAGTTAAAAACCACCATTAAAAAAAACATTAAAACATTTAACATACAATATAAAATCAAAGTTTAAAAATATTACAAAATATTAAAAACCATACAAGCCTCAAAAACATTATCGTATTATTAATCCCTTCCTTATGACTGTCATCACATTCTATGAGAGCTAATGGAGCGGTTTTGAGTGGTGGTCTGTGACTACAGTAGACCAAGGTTCGAAACTCTTGAAAAGGTCAAAACAAGGTCTAACACAGTAGTTCTCAACCTATGGTTTTTCGCCTACAACTCCTAGAAATCCCAGCCAGTTTACCAGCTGGATTTATGGGAGTTAAAGGCCAAAACATCTGGGGACCCACAGGCTGAGAACCACTGATCTAATAGCAGGGGCGGTCTTACAGGTAGGCCAAGGAAGCGGCCGCATGGGGCGCCATCTGGGAAGGGGTGAATTCCCCCACTCGCCGGGCGCCGGCGCCAGACAGCGTCCTGGCCCTGCTGATGTTCCTCAGGCAGTGCGCGTGGCTGCCTGCGTTTGGGGCCCGGTCTTGTGCGCTCCGATGTCGCTTCTGGGCATGCGTGGAGGTTTTCGCGCAGGCGCAGTTGCTCCAGACCTGAAGTTGAGCGCAGGAGCAACTGCGCATGCGCAAAAACCTCCGCGCATGCCCAGTAGCTCCTGTGCGCAGAAGCCTGTAAGCAAAGCACTCCTTATCAGGCAGGCAAGGAGTGCTTCCCCTCTCCCTTTGTCTCCGCCCTGCTGCCGAATACGGTGACCCAATTGGGCAGGCAGGGGGCGGAGACAAAGGGAAAGGGGAGTGGAGCTAAAGAGGTATTGGCGACGTATTGCCTCCTGACAGCCGCCACCGGAAGTAGCCGCCGCGCGCTGAGGCGAACTCCCTCGCCAGGCCCAATCACGTGTGAACCCTACCACACCCGCCAACCTCCCCACGCGCGTGCCGGCCAGGAGCATCAAGGAGAGACAGGTGCAACTGCGCAGGCTAATAGTAATATATAATATTTTATTTTACTTTATTTTGGGTTATTTGAGTTTTATAGGAGTAATGAAAATATTTAGTAGAGGATAATTTTATTTAAATAATTTTATTTATTATAATAATAATCATATAATAGAATGTTATATTATATTACAATGTCAATATATTATAATATAATTATATTGTAATGTAGTATAATATAATTATGATATACTATAGTATGAATATGTACTATAATATATTGTATATACATTGACACAATATAATACTACTAATGGTCTTGTGATATTATAATTGTATATTTGTTTTACATGGGGGCGCCAAAATAATGTTCGCTTACCATATAAAATTACCTTAGACCGCCCCTGCTAACAGATATGTGGGCAGCTTGGGGACCGTATAGCCAGCCTTGCGGCCTAGTTCAAAGAAGACATCCACCTTGTGGTGTGTTTTGTGGAAGTTCCTCATAAAATTCCTACCCATTCCCATTCTATCTGAAATTATTTCAGGGAAGAAAGTATAAGAAAGAGCACGAAGGTCTAAACTTACTCGTGACATCCAAGAAGGTATGGGTCTGCATCTCTCCGACTGCATTTCTTGCGAAACACTGAAAGATCCCGGAGTCGTCAGGCTGCAATCCCTGGATCTGAAGACTTCCGTTGACCAGCACCTTGTAGCGGGGATTCAGCAATTTGAGGACAGGGACGGCATCCTTATACCACACCAGAGTAGGAAGTGGGACTCCTGCCCAAAACAGACACCGAGAGAGACTCTTAAGATATGCATATGCACAAGATACTACTTCGAGATAACTTGTCACCCATTACAGGCAGTCCTGAAGTTACAAACATCTGACCCATAGTTAAGAAAGGGAGTGGGACAACAAGAAGTGAGAGAACTCTAACTCTCAGAAAATAAATCAACTCCCGAAAGAGTTATTAATATGGGGGAAATGTGTCTCTACTCAGGGATGGTCCAAAGTAATTTCCAATGGTAGGCGAACATTACTTTGGCGCCCCCCCTCCAAAAACATTGTGTCCCCTCCAAAAAACATTACTTTGGCACCCCCCCAACACTTTTCTGAAGCGGTACCTTGCACGCGCGCTCCTTCTGCGCACCGCTCCTTCTGCGCACCGCTCCTGCGCACCGCCATTTTCGCGGGGCATTGTAGAGCGAGGAGGGGCCTTCGCGCTTCCTGGTTCCCCCTGCCTGTGGGAGGGGCCAGCAGAGGGGGAAACCAGGAAGCGTGAGGAGGGGCCTTGAGAGGCCTCTCCTAGCGCTTCCTGGTGCCCGCTGCCAGCCCCTCCCACAGGGCATTGCAGAGGGCGGGAGAGCGCTCCCCCTTGACCCGTGCAACGCCGCGTGGGTGGGGCCAGCAGGGGAAACCAGGAAGCGTGAGGAGGGGCCTTCGAAGGCCTCTCCTAGTGCTTCCCGGTGCCCTCTGCCAGCCCCTCCCATGGGGCGTTTCACAGGGCAAGGGAGAGCGCTCCGGAGGTTCTGGGCATGCATGAAAATCTCCGCGCATACTCAGAAGCTGCTGCAGGCAGCAGGGAGGTTTGCTACGGCGGCGTGGCGGCGCTCATCCAAGGTTGCTTACATGCACGTAGGTTGCTTACATGGACGGACCGCCCCTGTCTCTACTGAAGCTTTATCACCAATCCTTGTTTCCACAACAAGCTACGTTTTGCAAAATCCAATGATCACAGGGACAGCCTTCCACTTGCTGTCCATGATGCTTTGTCAGGAAACTGTTTTATAAGTACTGTATATACTCGAGAATAAGCCTAGTTTTTCAGCCCCCCATTTAGGCTGAAAAAGCTCCCCTCGGCTTATACTTATTAGTATTATTTTTATTATACTTATTTTATTACTCTATTATTTTTATTACATTTATTATTTCACTTTATTATTATTACATTTATTACTTTACTCCAGTGTTTCCCAACCGGTGTGCCGCAGCACACAAGTGTGCTGTGAGTGATCACCAGGTGTGTCGTGGGAAATGGGAACCTCCAATACCCTTTCTTCCCCCTCCTGCCGAACACTTTTTCTTCTCCACTCAGGCTCCCTTCTTCCCAGCCTCGCTCTGCTCGCTTTGCTCACGCTTCCGCCATTTCGATCCGAGGGAGCAGTGTGAGCATGTTCAGGAGGGGAAAGGGAGGGAGCGAGTCTGTGCAGTAGCGCCCACACGGGTCACATCTTCCTCCCTCCCTCCCCCCTCCCCTCCTCAAGAAGGGAGCCTGAGTGGAGAAGAAAAAGTAAGTGTTGGGCAGGAGGGGGAAGAAAGGGCGCAAAGGGGGAGGGGAGGAAGAGGTCTCTGTCGAAAGCTGGCTTGGGCAAACGTGAACCTTCCAGGTGTTTGGACTCCAACTCCCACCATTCCTAGCAGCCTCAGGCCCTTTTCCTCCCCCCCCCCTCATCTACTTAAGCAGGAAAGGGCCTCAGGCTGTTAGGAATGGTGGGAGTTGGAGTCCAAAGCACCCAGAGGGCTGAAGTTTTCCAATGCCTGTTTTAGGGACCTTGAAGTGGCGAGCCTCCTTCCAACATTGTGATTCTGGATAGAAAACAAACAACAACATAACATAACATTGTTTGAGTCCACAGTGCTCTCTGGGTGTAGGTGAACTACAACTTCCAAACTCAAGGTCAATTCCCAAGCAAACCCTTTCAGTACTTTCTGTTGGTAATGAGTTCAATATGCCAAGTTTGGTTCAATTCCATTGTTGCAAGATTTCAGGATGCTCTTTGATTGTGTGTTAACTATAAACCCCAGAAACTGTAACTCCCAAATGTTAATGTCTATTTTCCCCAAACTCCATCTGTGTTCACATTTGGGCATATTGGGTATTCATGCCAAGTTTGGTCCTGATCAAACACTGTTTGAGTCCACAGTGCTCTCTGAATGTAGGGTAACTACAACTCCAAAACTCAAGGTTAATGCCCACCAAACCCTTCCAGTATTATCTGTTGGTCTATTTTGACATTGCTCCCATTTTCAATCACCTATCTGTGTGAGATCAGCTTCTCTAGCTTGACTGCGATAAAAACAACACGGAGAGAGACTGGCAGCTGTTGAGCAAGACCTTTGTGTGTGTCTTTCTGCCATGTTGTGTTCATCGAAACAGGCCCAGGTTTCATACTGAGTATATAAATACATTTAAAGACATATTAACTATATGTATTACTGTGTTAGAGTGTCATTTTGTGTCATTTTGGTTGGTGGTGTGCCCCAGGATTTTGGAAATGTAAAAAATGTGCCGCGGCTCAAAAAAGGTTGAAAAACACTGCTTAATTCTATTATTGTAGATATTATGACATTTACATTATTTTACTCTATTATTTTTAATACATTTATTAATTTACTCTTCTTACTACATTTATTATTTTACTCTATTTATTATTGTTATTACATTTATTATTGTGCTCTCTTTATTATTGGAAAAATACGTACGCACATTTAAATTGAAGGAGGCTAGAATAATGGTTTAATCAGGGTCGGACAGTCTTAAATTACAGTTTTATGTAAATATCCAAAAACATTTAACCTACTGATGTCTAAATCAATGTAATTTTATTGGTATCTATTTTTATTTTGGAATTGACCAATAGCTTCTGCATTTCCCAGCGTCAGCTTATACATTCAATACATTTTCCCAGTTTTTGTAGTAATATTAGGTGCCTCGGCTTATATTTGGGTCGGCCTATACTCGAGTATATATGGTATTTAGAAACAAGGCAGACAGGAGATGGGAGAAATCGTCTTCCGAGCTCATAATTTGTGGAGGAACAGGAGAAAGTAGGGGAAAACACAAAAGAGCTGTCAAATTTGCCCATGTTAAATCGTGTCAGTGACATGTGATAATCGGCCTTCCAATGGTCTCCTTCTAAGAATTGACATTTCTCTCCCAAAATCCTGCTTCATGAGCTTGGCATGGATATATTTTTTAATTAATTTAATCATTAGGACTGCTGCAATAACAAGATATCACCACTTTGTTTTTCCTGTCATTTCTCCGTTATAGTAATCTTGGCTTTTGAAATTACGCTGCTAGTCATTACATTCGAGTGCCTAGTATGTTTCGGACATCTGCAGTTGAGGGTAAGGAAATTGGGAGTGAAAGGAAAAGAGCCCATAGAAAGAAATGATGTCTGCCTTAAGAACAAAGTAGGCCTGGGCAATCATGGTTCTAAATCGTTCTAAAGTAGTTACAAAACTAAAGTTCTGGTGGCGAACACTAGGTGGCGCTGGTGCTTTGCTTCTACAGTGTTGCTAAAGTTCTGGTGGTGAACACTAGGTGGCGCTGGTGCTTTGCTTCTACAGTGTTGCTAAAGTTCTGGTGGTGAACACTAGGTGGCGCTGGTGCTTTGCTTCTACAGTGTTGCTAAGGTTCTGGTGGCGAACATTAGGTGGCGCTGGTGCTTTGCTTCTACAGTGTTGCTAAAGTTCTGGTGGTGAACACTAGGTGGCGCTGGTGTTTTGCTTCTACAGTGTTGCTAAAGTTCTGGTGGTGAACACTAGGTGGCGCTGGTGCTTTGCTTCTACAGTGTTGCTAAAGTTCTGGTGGTGAACCCTAGGTGGCGCTGGTGTTTTGCTTCTACAGTGTTGCTAAAGTTCTGGTGGTGAACACTAGGTGGCGCTGGTGCTTTGCTTCTACAGTGTTGCTAAAGTTCTGGTGGCGAACACTAGGTGGCGCTGGTGCATTTTCTTCTACAGTGTTGCTAAAGTTCTGGTGGTGAACACTAGGTGGCGCTGGTGTTTTGCTTCTACAGTGTTGCTAAAGTTCTGGTGGTGAACACTAGGTGGCGCTGGTGCTTTGCTTCTACAGTGTTGCTAAAGTTCTGGTGGTGAACACTAGGTGGCGCTGGTGCTTTGCTTCTACAGTGTTGCTAAAGTTCTGGTGGCGAACACTAGGTGGCGCTGGTGTTTTGCTTCTACAGTGTTGCTAAAGTTCTGGTGGTGAACACTAGGTGGCGCTGGTGCTTTGCTTCTACAGTGTTGCTAAAGTTCTGGTGGTGAACACTAGATGGCGCTGGTGCTTTGCTTCTACAGTGTTGCTAAAGTTCTGGTGGTGAACCCTAGGTGGCGCTGGTGCTTTGCTTCTACAGTGTTGCTAAAGTTCTGGTGGTGAACACTAGATGGCGCTGGTGCTTTGCTTTTACAGTGTTGCTAAAGTTCTGGTGGTAAACAATTCAGAACTCTAACAAAAATTTCAAAACTTAATTATTATTTCATTATTGGCAATTTTTAAGACAGAACCAATTAGAAACTGTCATTTATAACGAAATTTTGAAAGTTTTGTTAGAGTTCTGAAATGTTCTTCTGCCCACGACTCCGAACCAGTTATCGACTATGCTATTGGCTCAACCATCTGAGGACGTCGCAGATGACATCTTTAGTTTGCTTTTGATCATTCCTTCAGCGATTTTTGGGCTTCTCCGTGGGTTCTTTGGGTTTTGGCCGGTTAGGCTAGTTCTTTGTTAGTCCCATTCCCATTTCTTGTACAATAAACTCTTTGTTATTCCTTTTTACTCTTGGGTTTGGCTTTGATTAGCATCTGCATCATGACATACGGATTGCCCCAAACAGTTATTTTGTGGTGCTCTGTGCATGCAGTTTGATACCAAATAGAAACCGTGCACCATTGTACAATAAACACAATTTAAATTCCATGCCAAAGGCCTGCCTATGTACGGTCTCATTGTCAGAATTCTCAATGCAAATGTTATTAATCCCAGGAAATCCCCTCTGGCCAAATACAAATTACTGCTGAGTAACGCGGAAACGGATGATACGAAAATGGAATAGTCCTCTAGACAGAGGACGCTGGAAGTGCTTTGAAGCTTAAATAATGGCAATTGTGGGAAACAGAAGAGAGTAAAGCCTGGCATTAGGCATTCTTCTCTCAATTGTGAGCCCCGGAAAATAGGATTCCCAATCCTGTAGAGAACGTCCACGCATAGCAGAAACTCTCCTGTTTGGACTTGTTATCTTCCATATGAGCAGAGACTGCTGCTTGTGTGAGTGCACATTATAAAACCTACAAAACGTGATTTTTTTTAATTTAAAAAATCTAGCTGTACCTGGCCACGCGTTGCTGTGGCTTATTGTGATGGCATGAATAATGTAGTCTTGAGGAAGTGGTGGTATTTAATTATTTATTTTTGTATTAATTTTTTGCGACTTGTAGTTCCCCGAAGGTTCGAAGTGGTTTTCAAAACAACCAAGATAAATGTACATAAACACAACTAGCTGACCCGGCCACGCGTTGCTGTGGGATATTTTTAAATTGGGGACTGTGTGTGTAGTTATGTATATGTGTATATGTATGTGCGTACTTATGTTTATGTGTGTTTGTATATGTATGTGCGTGTATATGTGTTGATGTGTGTAAGTACAGGTGTGTTTATGTATGTGTGTATGTGTATATTTGTATATTTCTGTGCATGTATATATGTGTGTGTATATGTGTTTCTGTGTTCCTTTCTTCTCCCCTCTTTCCTTCCTTCCTTCACTTCATCCTTCTTTCCTTCCTTTCCCCTCCCCTCCTTCCTGCTATCCTTCCTTTTCCTTCCTTTCTTCTCCCCTCCTTCCTTCCATCCATTCTTCTTTCTATCCTTTCCTTCCTTTCTTCTTCCCTCCTTCCTTCCCTCCATTCTTCCTTATATCCTTCCTTTCCTTTCTCCTCCCCTTCTCCCTTCCCTCCCTTCCTTCTTTCCTTTCCCTCCTTCCTGCCATTCCTCCCCTTTCTGTATCAGTCCTTGCTCCCCTTGTCTCAGTCCCTCCATTCCTTTCCCTACCTTTCCCTACCACCACCAACATTCCGACACTCTGAACTGCCAGGGAGGTGGGGGCTCCCAGCCTACATTCTAACTGAGGGAGTATTTGCATAATCCCTCTAATTGGTAAGCTCCACTAACATTCCAATGCTGTAAACTGCCAGAGGGAGGTGGTGTGGGGGATCATGGGAGTTGTAGTCCTTTTTTTTGGATTTGTGGCCTTGGGCTCTTTTTTGGGTGGGGGGGGGGTGTTTTTTTAAGCATACCTTGTAGGGTTTTCTGGGTACGTGGGCTGTTTTTGTGTTTCTGCCTTGTGTAGTTTCTTTGTTTATAAGACAGGACCCATGCCATGGAGGATTTTATATATATATAGATTAAAGTAATAGAAGCCCAAACAACAGGATCTGAATGCTTTCCGGAAAAGGCATGTTTTGCATGCCCTCTGTAAGGAAGGCAAACTTGTTTGTACCAGCAAAGCATTCCACAAGTATGGAAAGTATGCATGGCATTGCAAAGGCAGTGTAGCCCAACCCACTTTCACCCAGGCAGGGAGATAGACATAGGAGGGGAACTCCAGAGGCCATGTATCCCTGCTCCCTTTTGACATTGGAGGGGAGGTGCTTTGCAGGAATACATGGCATTGCCAAGGCCATGTAGCCCATCCCCCTTTCAGCCAGGCAGGGAGATAGAAATAGGAGGGCAACTCCAAGGCTTTCCCTCCTTCCCCAGGTCCGGATCAGGCTCTTTTGGCGCCCTAGGCCAAAGGCTCTGCCCCCGCCCCCCGGCTCCTCCCTGGCCCCAGCTCCGTCCCCGGTTCTACCTCCGCCTCCTCGCCTGCGCGAGGAGGAGGAAGGAAAGCCCCATCCCCGGAGCCAATGCGAGGCCTCCCCACGGTGTCTCCCTCCCTCCTAAAGCCACCATGCCGGCCTGAGAAGCGGCTGAAATTGCCCTTTTCAGGCCGGCATAAGTCATGACGGCTTTAGGAGGGAGGGAGGAGCCGTGGGGAGGCCCCGCATCGGCTCCGGGGGTGGGGCTTTCCTTCCTCTTCCTCGCGCCCGAGGAGGCGGGGCGGCCGGGGCGGGGCGGAGCCGAGTGGGGGGCAGAGCCGAGGGGAGCAGAGCAAGAGGGGGCGGCCGTGGATGGCGCTTACGCCGCCGCGTGCATGCACCCTTGTTTTTTGAATTTTTTTGGAATTTTTTTTGGAATTTTTGTGTGAATTGTTAAAAACTTTTTGGGGGGTCTGGACCTGCTGCCCCCCCAAAGGTGCCGCCCTAGTCCATGGCCTAGGGTGGCCTTATGGGTAATCCGGGCCTGTCCTTCCCCCCTATTCTTTCCTTTTCTCTATCACTTCTCCTTCCCTTTCTTTCCCTCCCTCAGTTCCCTTCCTCCCTTTATATCATTTTTTCTTCTCTCCTCACCAGCTTCGCCCTCCTTTATAGCCTTTTATTACCGTTTTCTTTGTTGTGTACTCTGTCATCTTCCTTCCTGTGGTAACTCTTTCCTTCGTTCCTTCCTTCCCTTCTTCCTTCTTCCCCCTTCTCTCTTCCCTTCCCCCTTTGTCCCTCTCTCCTTTCTTTTCTAATTCCTTCGTGTCCATTCTCCTTCCTGCCTTCTTTACCACTTTCATGTTTTTCCTTTTTCTTTCCTTCCTTCCTTCCTTCCTTCTTTCCTTCCTTCCTTCCTTCCTTCCTTCCTTCCTTCCTTCCTTCCCTCCCTTCTTCTTCTCTCTCCTTCCTCTACTTTTCCCCTCTTTCATTCCCCCCTTTCCCCCCCTCATTTCCCCTTCCTTCGCGTCCCTTCTCCTTCCTGTCTTTCCTTTACCTTTCCTTCCTACTTTATATTCTTTTTTCACTCCCTCCCTCCTTCTCTCTCCTATCTCCCCACTTTCCCTCTTTGTTCCTCCCTCTTGTCTTCTTTCCTTCCTTCGTGTACGTTCTCCTTCTTTTGGGCCCTGGGGAAGGAAGGGAGGCTGCTGGAGGAGGAGGCAGGAGCGCCTCCAAACGGGAGCGGCACGGCGAGGGCAGTTGCCTGGCTGTCTCCGGCCCTTCTCCTTCCCAGAGGCAGAACGGCCTTTCCTGAGAGCCGTCCTCCCTGTGTCCTGTGGCGGACTGGTAAGCTGATACAAAAAACAACGAGCGGGCTGGTCAAAAAGTCAAGCAAAACAACAGTGTGGTGTAACACAATGGTGACCAGACTAAGGGTAACAAAGTGCAATGGCAATGGAATCACTACACAGTATTATTCAAAATATATCTATATTGATGTAGCATAGGAGAACATGCATATATATAAACACATATAACCATAGGGTATATACACATTTAAATTACAAATAGAAAGTGCGTTCCTGTGGTTAGAGGATGGGAAGGCCCCCAGAGTACTTGTCCAGCAGTGAGATGGCGAAAAACAACAGCCATCACAGGAAGGTATCCCAAGACAAATCCCAACTGCAGGCTCCTAGGGGTAATCCAAAGGATAGGAAGGAGCCGGTATGCGTGTGGCATTTGCCTGCATACAGTTCTGGAGGCGGGTCAGATGCGTGCCCTGGGGTTCGTAGTTACGGGCGCCAAAGTAAAGTGCCGGCCTCAAACGGAAATCCGGAATGCCAAATAGGAGAAAAAGCACACGGGAGGGGTTTCCAGGATCCATGGAGGGAAGGCAATGATGCTGTTGGGGGAATCGCCAAAGTGTGCACTCCAGAGGGAAACCCCGGCGTCCTCTTGCGAGGTTGGGGAAGTCTCGTGGCTCCGTCTGCAGGTCAGGGGGGGGGAGGCTTTGTGTTGTGTTGTGATGGTGGGTGTGAATCCAAGGATGTCAGCACACGGGAGGGGATGGTGGGTTCTCCAAAAGGGAAGGTAGGATCCAAAGCACCAGCACAGAGAAGTCCGGTGAAGAGCGTAATTGCTCAGTGGGGAAATTCCCCAAAGACAGCAAGGGAGGAGAGGCAGATGAGGCTTCTCCTTCTCTTGGAGGCTCGGTGATAAGCTGAGCCGATTGCAAGCCAATGCTACAATTTCCGTGGCCACATTTAAACCGTTTCAGGCTCCTTGGTGACCCTACTCTACCTGGAGCAGGGTTATGTGTCTTCCACCACCTGAAATGTGACTGATGCTTGGTCTTAACCTATGAGCCTTGAAAAATGAACCCGCAAGGAGCCCAAAACGGTTTAAATGTGGGCTTCTTGCGGGTTCCTTTTTCAAGGCTTCTCCCTTGCTGTCTTTGGGGAATTTCCCCACTGAGCAATTACGCTCTTCACCGGACTTCTCTGTGCTGGTGCTTTGGATCCTACCTTGGCGAAGACGGCGGGTCTCCCTTCTCCTTTTGGGTCTTCTGCAGCCTGCGGTGGTGCCAGCCCACAGAGATACGTATTGCCCCGCAGGCCAGCTTTCTGGTCCGCCGCAGGAGACAGGGAGTCTTGGCCGAGGCGACAATCGATCTGCCGGCCTTAGGGAAGATGGCAGCCCTTTCTGTTTTCTCTGTGCCGGCGGTTGAGGGGGAGGGAGAAGGGGTTTGCTCGCGGAGGAAGTATTTCTGCACATGCGCAGTGCATCAGTAACGTGAGGCATCATGGGAATTGTAGTCCCATTGGTTTTTAGTGTTTTTAACCATTTTGTTTTAAATTTTGGGGGGTTTGTTTTGTGGTAAACATACCTCATTGGGTTGTGTGTGTATGTGGCCTGTTTTGGTGTGTATGTGTTGTGTGGTTTTGCTGTCTATAAGCTACTCAACACGACAGCTATCATTATATATATATAGATTCCAAAACTTCAATCTATTGAAATTATTGCATGTGCAAAATGCTCCTGTGTTCAAGGAACTTTTGAGTCTCTTTTTAGAAACCTAGCAAAAAATACCATGCATTTTAAACCTTTTGCAATAGGAACAATTGCAGAGAAACCTGGCTCCCGAAAAAAAATCCATTTACAGTGAAAGGGGGAGGGGGGAAAGCTGTAATTTTATTTATAGTTCATCTAGCTGTATCAAGTAAATTTAATCTTTGTCTCTCACGCTTGTGGTGTGTAAAGATGGAATAAATGGCTTTTGTGCCAAAGGACCCCATAGGAGTTGTGACAAATTGAGACTTCCTGCCTGTTTACGGTCAGGGCACCGAGCAGCTCAATTATGCTCCCAGGGCTATTATTCAAGCACCTGGGCTGGCATGCTCCCATTTCATTTTATGTCCTTTCTGAGATGTTGGACACCACCAAGTACAGCTTACAACAAACAGTGACACAGTTAGTGCCTATTGTGGACCCATAGCACCAAGAGACCCGGAAATGGAGCACGTATTCTGAAGGAACACCAACCAGGTGAGAAGCGTGGAAACCATGATATTCATTTCTTTTGTGCTACACCAGGGCTGTCCTACAGGCGGCCCTGGGGCTGTACACGGCCCCCGAGCCCCTTCCCTCCAGCCCCCCTAACTTGTTTTAATAAAATACAAATTAAAAATAATAAAAATATTTAAAAACCCCTACTTCCGGGTTTAGGCAAGCATCGCGAGACTACGCCAGCCACAGACGGGATTTTGAGGGAGGTCGAAATCCCGCCTGTGGCTGCGTAGTCTCGCGATAGCTGCCGAAATCTCGGGTCCCGCGGGATTTGTGGCCGGCCTGGGCGCGCGCCTCCTCCTCCCTCATGGCTGTTTCCAGGCCAGCCCCCATTCCCTCAGAGAGAGGGGGGGGGGGAGTGAGGCAGGGGAAAGCCCCTCCTGGCTCCGTCCTCTTCCTGTGGAGGGCCCTCGCTTCCCGATGGGAGAGCCGCCGCGCCCGGCCTTAGCTTGGCCTCGGCTCCAGCGGGGCTCTTCGGGGACGGTGGCGGCATTGGTGCTTTGGCCCTGTGATGGGGCTCCCGCAGTATGGGTAAGGAAGGGCCTGGCTCGAATCAATCAATCTAAAAACAGTGGGATGTTGGGTGAGGGGGGGGAAGGGGTCCCTCAGCGGCGGTTTCCTTGGCGATGCTTCCTTCCCCTCCTCCGCGCTCCCTCCCCCTTGTTGTGCTGCCTTCCCACGCGTGCAGGGCGCAATGTGGCTTCCTTTGTGCCCGCCCCCGCGGCTTGTTTTCTCTTCAGGGAGGGAGGAGGGAGGGAGGGAGCTAGCTCTTTGGGAAAGGAGGCCCCATCAAGTCCTGCAAGAGTGGCAATTTGGGATCACAGCAAGACAAGTGAGTGACAGTGATGGAGAAGTTTTTGAGAAGGAAAAAGGCAAATGCCGAACAGGGCCCTGGACAAAATTACGACACAGATGAAGGCCCTAATATGAGTGGTGGACAAAAGAAAAAAGAAAAGACGGTGAGCTGGAGGCAATACAGCAAAAGCTATCTTTCATTTGGATTCACTTTCACCGGGGATTCAACGGCACCGACTCCGCTGTGCTTGGTGTGTGGTGAGAAGCTGCCCAATAGCGCCATAGTGCCAAGCAAGCTTAAACGGCATCTCCAAATGAAACACCCTTCCTTTCATCGAAACAGGCCCAGGTTTCACACTGAGTGTATACATACATTTCAAAACATATTAACTATATGTATTACTGTGTTAGAGTGTCATTTTGTGTCTTTTTGGTTAGTGGTGTGCCCCAGGATTTTGTAAATGTAAAAAATGTGCCGCGGCTCAAAAAAGGTTGAAAATCACTGACTTACACTTATAGTCTCGGTATGGGTTGGGAATCTGAGAGTATTTACAGCGTTTTTACCCTGTCCTTCTCAACCCCCGAAGGGAAACTCAGAGCGCCTAACAAAGGCAAAGTTGGCCCACGCCTGCCTTAAGTGAGCAAACCCTGTTAGTTTTCGGTCCCTGCTTAAAGGTGCCTCAACCCTGTGTCCTGAATGCCCCTTGACCCGCCATGGCTGAGTGCGAGGGAATCACGGGAGTGGTAGTTTGACACCATCCTGAGCCTCCCCCAAACTACAAATCCCAGGATTCCCCAGCCTTGAACCCTGGAAGACCAAGGGGTGTGTCACTGCATGAATGCTACAGTGTAGATCCGCCCCAGGGAAGTCCCATCCCAGGATATTCTCTCTCCGCGGGGCTCTTTCCGCCTGACGCAGTCCCCGCCTTTTGGCTCAAACCCTTCTGAGGCCGAGGAAGGAGCGGAGGGGAGGAGGAAGCCCAAGAAGGCAAGTGGTGAGTCTGGCGGCACCAGGCTTCCCAAAAGGAGACTGCGTTTGCGGGACTCAGGCAACGGATCGAGCCCCGGCTAGGGCTTCCCAGTAAGAACAGGAGGGCTCTCTCTCTCTCTCTCTCTCTCTCTCTCTCTCTCTCTTCTATCTCCAATTTCCCACGGCACACCTGATGATTGCCCATGGCATACTAGTGTGCCACAGCACACTGGTTGGGAAACACTGTTCTAGAGCATGGCCATATAGCCCGAAAAACCTACAACAACCCAAGGTTTTGGCCTTTTCTGCCAAAGAGTGCCCTGACTCACCAAACTACAAATCCCAGGATTCCACAACAATTAAAGTGGCATCCAACCATTCATTCTATAGTGGAGATGTAGCCCACGTTAATCCCTCCTCATATAGCACTTTCAAGAGCAGCCTGCTCAATTTAGCAGCCCTAATTACACTTCCTATGTTTTAATTAGCAAGCTTGGAAGTAGTCCTTGGAAAGCCTTTCATTTTAAATGGAATTCTAAATATTTTGAAGGTTTTAATGATTTTCCAAACACCTTTCAATTAAAGTACAGTGGAGAGCTTGCAACCGCAGAAGTGTAACTACACTTAAATGTTCCTCTCCCTGACATTTTCCTTCTGCTACGGAAGCACTATAATTTTAAGAAACAAGGCGCTTTAACTATTGCAATTATTGATTGTTTCTCCACAAGCCCCCGTTATGGGTCCCAGAGCCACTATTTTGCTTCCATTAATTCACTCGGATCAAGACACTAATCCCTTTTAGCCAAACACATTTGTTGAACCCATCCGTTCAGGAGAGAAGCACAAACAACTCAAGAGGAGCAGACAGGCATGATTCATCCTTTTTGATGAATTTTTTGGGTGTTTTAAAAAATTGTTTTAATTTTGTTTCTACTGAGTGCGTTACCTAGAGAATTGCACTTTATAAAGCAATAAACAAACAAGCAAAACACGGTTCCCGCATGCAGACAACACCGACTTTAATAAAGAGGTTAAATGGTCAAAACTGCAGGCGTTGTTCACGCCTGACTTACCCAATGCCTGGCACGGGATGTGCGCCGTCTTCTCCACTTCCACCACGATTCGGCTTTCAGGTTCAACAGTAAAATACGGTGGCTCTTAAGAAAGAGTAACCAGAACAGTGTCAGAGAATGAATTAGTATTTATTTATTTATTTAAAACGTTTATTTATTTATAATTCAAACTTTTATACTGCCACTCCCCGGAGGCTCGGAGCGGTTTACAGCTGAATTATAACATAATAACAGAGAAACACATGTTACAAGACAAACAGTTAAGGGCAGGCCCGGATTACCCATAAGGCCAACCGAGGCCATGGCCTTGGGCGGCGGCCATGGGGGGGCGCAGATTAGGACCCCCCCAAATTTCAGTGAAGGCCGGAGGGGCGGAGCCAACGGCACGAGCGAGGAGGGGGCTTCCCGCCGCCCCTTCCTCGCTCACTGAAGGCCTGAGAGGTGGAGACGATGCGACGCGAGGGAGGAAGGGGAGGAGGGAAGCCCCGCTGTCCCCTCCTCGCTCGCGCCATCAGCCCCGCTCCTCAGGCCGTCATTGAAGGCCTGAGAGGTGGGGACGACGTGACGCGAGTGAGGAGGGGGTGGAGGGAAGCCCCGCTGTCCCCTCCTTGCTCGCGCCATCGGCCCCGCCCCTCAGGCCATCATTAAAAGCCTGAGGGGCGGGGACGACGCGACGCGAGTGAGGAGGGGGTGGAGGAAAGCCCAGCTGTCCCCTCCTCGCTCGCGTTGTCGGCGTTGGCCCCTCCTTCAGTGAGGAGGAAGGAGGGTCCCCGGAAGCGACCCCGCCCCCAGAAGCGGCCGCGGCCTCGCCCCCCAGGACGGGGGCGGCGCTTCCACAGTGTGGCCTTGGGCGGCACAATAAGCTAATCCGGGCCTTTTTAAGGGTTAACACATAAATAAGGGGGAGAACATGAGGATCAAACACACTATGGAGGCAGTTGTCTCCCACCAAAGGGGAGCGACTTCCCGCTCCCAGAGTACGGCCTGAGAGGGGCTGGGGTGAACGTCATCTCTCTTGCGAACCAGGAGCCATGCATATGGGGGTTCTTTGACGCTGAGAGTTCGTCACTTGCTTTAATCGCCGATGGCGAACAGTTCATGCCAGAGGGTATGGTGGTATCGACTTCCCCGGCAGTATTGTCATTAGATGAAGAGTCAATCACCTTAAATGGGTCTGATGTTACATTACCCTTTCTGGGTTTAACCAGGCCACCCCTTGGTCTCCTCTGGAAGCTGGAAGAGGTGGCCGTCCTCCAGGAGAGATAATCAGCTCCCCAGAATGTCTTGGGCCTAAGTTTCCTCCGCCTATTTCGGGGCACTCGATTGTAGGTACCATTGTTGAAGATGCTGATATTAGTTGGCCTGAGTAAGTTGAGCATGTGGTCAGGCCCTGCAGCCTGGGGATCTGCCGAAAAGCCAGCTCTGGCTGCCTCTTTCCTTCTCTCAGAGGAAGGGCCACTCATCTCGGAAGTCGACTGAGGAAGAGATAAGGAGGAAGCTAAAGTGGGGGGCGGGAGGACGCACTGATTCCTCCTCCTACCACGCCTCCGGCCCCTCCTCCGGCAACGCCTCCGCTCATCTGGGGAGTCAGATGGACCCGTCTTCAGCGCAGGGTCGAAGGAAGGAGGCGGAGGGGGTGGTGATCCAACCGCCATTACGGTGCCTCTGGGGGCTGGCGTCCTTCCACAGGCTCGGCCCAAACCCCTGAAATAGGGTGTCAGCCTGCGGGGGCCCCCCCGGGACCCCCGCAGAGGCCTCCAAGATGTCCACGGCTCCGGGTGCACTCTCAAGGAGTGGTGCACGGGAGCAACAGATGCCATAGAGGGACCAAGGGCAACCACCCATCCCTGCAAAGGGGCAGTCGTTGTACCCCGACCTTCTCACCTCTATCAAGGGACTCAGACCGGCATAACAGCAAGAATTCAATGCAATACAATTTAAAACAACTACAACAACATATTAAAATACATTAAAAAAACCCAGCATAAAACCACATCGCCATTCAAACAATTCCACTCAATCTGTAAACCTGGTCATACATTCAGACAATAGCCCATGTCAGCCTATTCTGGGAAGGCTTGGCTCCACATCCAGGTCTTCACCAGTCTCCTAAAGGACAACAGAGAGGGGCAGATCTGGCCTCACTTGGCAGGGAGTTCCACAGCCGAGGGGCCATGACAGAGAAGGCCCTGTCTCTCGTCCCCACCAGCCGCGCTTGCGAAGCCGGTGGGACCGAGAGCAGAGCCTCTCCGGAGGATCTTAATGTCCTTGATGGTTCATAGGGGAGAATCCGTTCGGACAGGTAAACTGGGTCAGAACCGTATAGGGTTTTGTAGGTTAAAACCACCACTTTGAATTGTGCCCGGAAGCTAATTGGCAGTCAGTGGAGCTGGCGCAGCAAGGGAGTTGTATGCTCCCTGTGTCCCGCTCCTGTTAGTAACCTGGCTGCAGAATGTTGGACTAATTGCAGCTTCCAAGCAGTCTTCAGAGGCAGCCCCACGTAGAGAGCATTGCAGTAATCTATTCAGGATGTAACCAGAGCGTGGATCACCGTGGCCAAGTCAGCCTTCCCAAGGTACGGGTTCAGCTGGCGCACAAGCTTTAACTGTGCAAAAGCTCTCCCGGCCACCACCGAGACCTGGGGCTCCAGGGTCAGCGATGAACCCAGGATCACTCCCAAACTGCGAACCTGTGCCTTCAGGGGGAGTGTAACCCCGTCAAGCACAGGCTGTAACCCTATGCCCTGTTCGGCCTTTCAACTGACCAGGAGCACCTCTGTCTTGTCTGGATTTAGTTTCAATTTGTTAGCCCTCATCCAGTCCGTTACAGCGGCCAAGAACCGGTTCAGGACTTGAACAGCCTCCTTAGTAGCAGGTGGGAAGGAGTGACAGAGTTAGACATCATCTGCGTACAGATGACACCGCACCCCGAAACTCCGGATGATCTCCCCCAACGGCTTCTTGTATATGTTAAATAACATAGGGGACAGCATTGACCCCTGCGGGACCCCACAGTACAATGGCCATGGGGGTCGAGCAGGAGTCCCCTAGCAACACCTTCTGGGAGCGACCCTCGAGGAAGAACTGGAGCCACTGCAATGCAGTACCCCCAAGGCCCATTCCAGCGAGGTGTCCCAGAAAGATACCATGGTTGACGGTATCGAACGCCGCTGAGAGGTCCAGCAGAACCAACAGGGACACACTCCCCCTGTCCAGCTCCCAGAGTACATCATCCACTAAGGCGACCAAGGCTGTCTCAATGCCATGTCCCGGCCTAAAGCCAGACTGCGCCGGATCCAGATAATCAGTGTCTACCAAGAATTCCTGGAGTTGCGAGGCCACCACACGTTCCAGGACTTTGCTCAAATAGCAGAGATTGGAAACTGGCCAATAGTTGACGAATTGAGTGGGATCCAGTGATGGTTTCTTCAACAGCAGTTTTATAACAGCTGGATTTTGCCTTCCCGAAGGAAGGCATTGACCACCACCTTCACCCACTCCGCCAAACCCCCTCTGGCTTCCTTTACAAGTCAGAATGGGCAGGGGTCTAAGATGCATGTGGTCGCTCTCGCCTCTCCAAGAATCTTGTCCACATCCGCGAGCTGAACAGATTGAAACGAATCCATCAAAACCGGACAAGCAGATGCTCTTGTTACATCCTCAGAGACTGCCGTTAACATGGGGTCGAAGCCAGAGCGGATCAAAGCGACTTTGTCCTCAAAGAACTGAGCAAGTGCTTCACAGCGGGCAACCCAAGCTAATCCAGTTGTGTACTCACGTTGTGCCAAGAAGGACGCAGTTCTTCAATTGGTATCTTCCCAAATGAAACAACAATTTCTTCTCACTCTTTGGTTACTGTTAGAATAGGCCTGGACAAACTTCAGTCCTCCAGGTGTTTTAGTCTTCAACTCCCACAACTGGCTGTTAGGAATTGTGGGAGTTGAAGTCCAAAATACCTGGGGGGGGGTGAAGTTTTCCAGGCCTGTGTTAGAAGATGGTCTTTAAAATGTACTATTTGCAACTAGGCCTGGTTAGGTTCGTTCAGAATCTTCTTAATTCGGAATAAATTCGGAACAAATTATTTTTTGAAGCGATTTTGAAAGTGATTTGGGAAACCCGGAAGAATCCTTGCCATTTCGAAGCTTTTCCACCATTTCTCATGAGTCGGAACAGATTCAGCTTTTCAAACCAGTGTGGATGGATTCCCTTCGTCCTCCCACGTCAGTCCTGGGGCGAGAGCCGTGTTTAACCCGATTTGGACACGGCTTTTCTTCCCCTCCTGTGTTAGAGGGAAGGACATGGCTTTATTTCCCCTCCCACGCTGGACGGAAAGAAAGCTGCGTCCAAACCTGGTGTTTAACCCGGTTTGGATGCGGCTTTCTTGCCCCTCCCACGTTGGAGGGAAGGACACGGCTTTATTTCCCCTCCCATGTCGGAGGAAAAGAAAGCCGCGTCCAAACCTGGTGTTTAACCCGGTTTGGATGCGGCTTTCTTTCCCCTCCTGTGTTGGAGGGAAGGACACGGCTTTCCCCTCCCGTGTCAGAGGGAAAGAAAGTCGCGTCCAAACCTGGTGTTTAACCCACTTTCGATGCGGCTTTCTTTCCCCTCCCGCGTTGGAGGGAAGCACACGGCTTTATTTCCCCTCCCACGTCGGAGGGAAAGAATGCCGCGTCCAAACCTGTTGTTTTACCCGGTTTGGACGCGGCTTTCTTTGCCCTCCGACACAGAAAGGAAAAGAAAGCCGCCTCCAAACTGGGTTAAACATCCGGTTAAACACCCAGTTTGGATGTGGCTTTCTTTCCCATCCCACGTCGAAGGGGAAAGAAATCCATTAACAAAGCATTTCCGAAATTTCTGAAATTTCCGGGATTTCGAAACATTTTTCCGGACAACTTCCAAAAATCATTTAAGATTCAAATCCCAGCACCCCCTATATCTGAAACGAGTTTCGAACCAATTTTATTCTGGATCAACCAGGCCTATTTGCAACCAAGGTCGTATTATGTACAAAAATGTTCATCACTTTCAGCTCAGGAATTTTTCTTTTTTCCCATGGAACATAATGTTACAATTCAGAAATACTGTTTGCTGTAACATGAATGCCTTTCCTGTGCAGAAAACATTTAATTCTATGCAAATCAATCATTCTGTACAAAGAACAGAATTTTCTGTGTACAAATTGTTGTTTTCCATGAAAAGTCACTATATCCAAAATCTGCACAAAATAAGCATCAAATAAGTATTTACTAGCTTTACCCGGCCACGCGTTGCTGTGGCGTTGGGAGACACTTGCCCATAGACACCTCCAAGGCCATTTGTAAGCCAAAGAGCCAACGCTGCCCATAGACACTTCCAAAGCCATTCGTAAGCCAAAGAGCCAGCGCTGCCCATAGACACCTCCACGGCCATTCGGCCTGCTTGCCTGCACAGCTCGCCTCTATTTGTAAGCCAAAGAGCCGGCGCTGCCCATAGACACCTCAGCATAATAATAATAGTAGTAGTGGAATCCTAAGGTAGGAAGAGACCTCCAAGGGCCATCTAGTCCAGCCCCTTCTGGCAAGTGGGAGACACACAATCTAACCACTCCTGACAGATGGCCATTCAGCCTCACCATTCAGCCTTTGCTTCCATCCTTCCTTCTGGCTCTCTTTCCTTCCCTCCCTCTTTCTCTCCTTTCCCTCCTCCTTGTGCTCCCCCTGTCCTTCCGTTTTTTCTCTGTCTCTCTTTATTCCCCCCTCTCTCTGGAGGAGGAAGAGCCGAGGAGGGACACTGCTGCACGCTGCCAAGGCTGCCTCAGCAGCAGCATCAGCCAGCGCTATTTTGGCTCTAGAGGAGGTTTGGCACGAGGGTAGCCCCTTCGTGGGGCTGGCATTGGCGTGCGCCGCTTATTGGAGCCTGAGGAGGGCTGGCTGGGTGGTAGGAGCTGCGCTGCATGTCCGTGGCTCCTGATTGGAGGTTGGAGGAGGTGAATTGCCTCATGGAAGGTATTGTTGTTTTCGTTTGGGAGGGAGGAGAATAGGAGCTGTTTTGCGCGCCTGGGCCATGGGCGGTTTTTTTCCTGGCACAGGGGTTTCTGGGACTTGTAGTCCCAAAAGTTTTTTTAGGGTTTTTGGCTGTTGGGTAAAATTTTGGGGGGGGGTTAGTGGCAAACTTACCTTGTTGGGTTGTGAGTATATGTGGCCTGGCTTTGTGTGTCTGCGTTGTGTGGTTTTTCTGCCTATAAGCTTATAACCACGGATGTTACATTTTTATATCTCTCTCTCGGCATTATTTCGCGAACGAAGATTCAGGAAGGACTCATCCCATGCTTTTTACAAGCGTGCTGATGACTAAAAAGGCCAATCTGAGATAGGCAAGTTCGGTTGCAGAAAGCACAGCAGAAAGTATTCTTGGGTGATGTTGTTTCCAAGTTGCGGTTCTTTCTGCGTTGTCATTTCTCTTCAAGACTCATTCGGCGTGTCTTCTCAAAAGAGGCTGCAGCATTGTGGATAGTGCGTCTCCATGCCTCCCGATGTGAGGCCAGGGTGGACCATTGTTGGTGATCAATCTGGCCGAGCCTAAGATGTTGTTTCAGGGAGTCCTTATATCTCTTTTTGGGGGCACCTCTCTTGCACTTACCCGTGGCGAGTTCACCATAGAGTAGTATCTTTGGGAGGCGGTGGTCCTCCATCCTAGAGACGCGCCCTGCCCTGCGCAGCTGTGTTCTCAATAGTATGGCCTCAATGCTGGTGATCTTTGCTTGCTCAAGGACAGCCACATTCGTCACATAGTCGGTCCAGTGTATATTTAGGATTGTGCGAAGACAGCGCTGATGAAAGCGTTCGAGGAGTCGTAGGTGTTGGCGATAGGTGACCCATGTTTCAGACCCATAGAGGAGGATGGACAGTATGATAGCTCTGTACACACTGATTTTGGTAGATTTACGCTATTTATACACCGCCCGTATCAGCGCAAAGGTGACTCAGGGCGGCAAACAAGTCGGCACAATTCGATGTCATATGAAATGCATACATTAGCAAATAGAACATCTTTTAAACATTTAAAGGCATAAAAACAACAAGCAATTTTTTAAAAAATAAACTATGTCTTCATGTTCAGTTCTCATCCGGGTCCATGAAGTTTCTCATTCTTTTTTATTTTTTATTTTTTATTTATTTATTTATTAACTTCGATTTAGTATACCGCTCACTCCGAAGCTCGGAGCGGTTTACAAAGGAAGCATGAGCACCAAGAATAATAAGCAATTAAACAGTTAAAACACATTAAAACATCAAAACAGCTAAAACATATTAAGAACACAAGCCCTCAATGGAGGCTGGGGGCAAGATAAGTCTAGGTGGCCCTAGGTGGCACGGCGTACAGTACAGTTGAACTAAGGGCCAAACGCCTTCCTGAAGAGCCAAGTCTTCAAGGCCTTATGGAAGGGCAGGAGAGCACGGATGGCACGGATCTCCTCCGGGAGGCCGTTCCAGAGACTTGGGGCAGCTACGGAGAATGCCCTCCGCCGTGTAGTGGCCAGTCTGCAGGTTCCAAGGGAAGGGACCTCGAGGAGATTGAGCTCCTCAGAGCGCAGTGATCTCGCAGGCACATAAGGGGTAAGTCGCTCCCTCAGGTACACTGGCCCCAAACCATAGATGGCCTTGAAAGTAAGAACTAACACCTTGAAGAGGACCCAGAATTCGATCGGAAGCCAGTGCAGCTCGCGCAAGAGTGGAGTCGCGCGGTCAGATCTTGCAGCACCCAGGAGGAGACGGGCTGCAGCATGCTGCACTAGCTTAAGCTTCCGGAACATCGACAAGGGAAGGCCAATGTAGAGCGCATTACAGTAATCGAGCCTCGAGATGACCGTGGCTTGGATCACTGTAGCAAGGTCGCGTTGGGAGAGGTAGGGAGCCAGGCGCTAAGCCAACCGTAGGTGGTAGAATGCTGTCCTGCAGGTGCAGCCAATCTGCTCCTCCATGGACAGAAGGGCGTCCAGCCGAACCCCCAGGCTTTTTACCGATGGCTGGGGGCAGAGGGCCACACCATCGAACGTTGGCAACTGGGTCGCTACCCCCCCTGGGCGGCCCAGCCACAAGATCTCCGTCTTTGCTGGGTTTTCTGGCCTTCTCAAAACATTTTTGCATTTTAATAAATATTTCCATCTCTGGTGCCTAAAGGCATTCCTATTCACACCAGTAAAGAAGTTCAACCTTCTACGTTGAACCTATTTATGAAACTAGGATGAATGTATTTACTGCAGTGTTAACCAGCTTGACTTCTGTTTTGGGTTTATGGTTTCTTTTAAGCGATAGCCTCATAAAACAACCTCAACAATTATATCTGATGATAAATATAAATTTCAAGGAGTGGAGAGCAACTACCAATTTATATTTAGAGTGTTACACAGCAAATTAACATCAGGGTACAGGCCCTTTTCATTTCACAGGCGTGAATGAGGGTATATTTTAATTCTCCTCTTAGAAAACTCGTCCCGGGAGGTTCATAAAGGTTTTTATTTACAGCAACACATTTTATAGAAGGGACCACCTCTGTTTCCAAACACCATCCCATGTAGCTTTGGATATAAAGCACAAGAATAAATCTATATCAGAAAATACTACATAGAAGTTTTTATAAGCATCGTAACAAGTTGGCTGTAAACAGATCCCATCACGATGTGTTTGAATGTGGAACGTTCAGAGGAAGCGACAGAATGTCAATTAGCGCACCAACTCAGATTTGGGGAATGGAGTGCAAGTTTTCAATATTCATAGCACTCTTCAGAATTAGATCTCCGCAACATTAAAGACTGCCTTCAGGCAAGATATGTAAATAAAATCATTATAATTATTATTACAGTTACAAAAGGACACTAAATTTTGAAGCAACCTACAATAGCAGAAGTTGCTGCAGAAGTTAAAATAACAGAGAACATTTCAACTACTTTTTATCTCTTAGGGGTATTAACATAAGAACATAAGAACATAAGAAGAGCCATGCTGAATCGGGCCTCAGCCCATCTAGTCCAGCATTCTGTGTCACACAGTGGCCCACTAGTTGTACACAGTAGGCATGGTTTAGAACCCAAAAATAGCAAACCGAAAATCTAATTGGGGGGTTATTAGTAATAGGAAGACTTACAAAAAAAATTCCAAAAATTTCTAAAATGTAACTTAATTACTAACGAAATTCATTAGTAGTTCGTATGCCAGCGCATGCACATTCCAGATGGTTTTGGCCTACAACTCCCAGAAATCCTAACAGCTGGTAAATTGGCTGGGATTTCTGGGAGTTGTAGGCCAAAACTTGAATAAACCACACTGAATTCTAGATGGGACTCTCCAAATAGGAAGGAGGGAGGGAGGGAGGGAGGCGGGTATTCTATTCTTGGAAGCAGCAAAAGAAAAGGAGGAGGAGCCCCCGCTCCTCGCTGCCTCTCTCACCCCGATCCCGAGGAGCGAGGGCCCAAGTTTGCCCAGGCTGGTCATATACCTACATTCCATGCACATGTAATAATACAGCAGTAATAACAATGGGTATAAGAGAGGTAAAATTCAAACCGAGTATTCTGACTGGTCCCTCCTCATGCGGTGCAAGCGGGCTCTTCTCTGTGAGCCCGGGGAAAAGCCAGCGTTTTCTGCTTGGGTGCACACACATACATATTCTTTGGGGGATTTGCTGCAGAATCTTCTCTATGAGCCGGGATTCTGCAGCAAATCCCCCAAGAATATGTATGTGTGCTCCCAAGCAGCAAACGCGCTGGCTTTTCCCGGGCTAATTTCCGGGCTAATAGAGAAGAGCCCGTTTGCACCGCATGAGGAGAGACCAGTCAGAATACTTCGGTTTGAATTTTACCTCTTGTTATTGTTATTACTGCTGTATTATTGCATGTGCATGGAATGTAGGTAACATGACCAGTTGGATTACTTATAATATTAGGCACTTACAGTAGCATTCATTCTATTATACATTAGGTTGGTTTCTCACCCCAATACTCTTTGATGCTTTAGATCCTGGCAGGCAGGAGAGGCAGGGAAGCCTGGAAAAAATGTAAACAGAGAGGTTTACTCAAGTAAATCCACAAGGAGGGCACTTCATCCAAAGTGCCCTCCTTTGCAGATTTACTTGAGTAAACCTCTCTGTTTACATTTTTCCAGGCTTCCTTCCAGCCGAAAGAAGGAGCGAGTTTAGGGCTTGCCTTGCCATAATACTTATTGGCAAGGGAGGCGGGAGGGTGGTGAGAGAGAAGGAGGCCCCCCATGGACCTAATAACGACACTTAAGAAAATCCTGGCCCCGGTTCGAAAAAGAAAGTCCACTTCCTGGTTGGCGTTCCAGGTGCGGAAATACTCGGAAGTAGCATTTCTTACGAATTTCTTACGAAACGAATCATTTTCATAACTTTTTTCTCATGCCTAGTACACAGGGATCTCTAGCAGAAAGGAGGGCAAAACCCTCACCTGCTCCCGACCCCCCACAACCAGTACCCGGGGAAAATCCTGCCTGCCTCCATCAACACAGAGGTGACACTTGGATGTCCATTTCAGTAACTACTGATTCCCTTGGTATCCATGAATCTGTCTAATCCTGCCTTGAAGCTGTCCAGGCTGACCGCTGTCACAACCTCTTCTGGAAGTGAGTTCCACAACCCAATGACCCTCTGGGTGAAGAAATATTTCCCTTTATTAGTCCTAATTTTCCTACCTTGGAGCTTCAGGAGTGCCCCCTAGTCCTAGTGTTGGGTGACAGAGAAAATATTTTTTCTTTATTACTTGGACTACTCCTTCCATTAGTGGCATTAACAATACCGATCGACACTTTATGACTAGAACTAGATCAAAATCAGGTTATGATAATCACAAGATACCAACAGGCCTGGATTAGCGTCTTTTGGCACCCTAGGCCAAAAGACGCCCCGCCGCCCTGCGGAAAACCCCGCCCCCAGGGAGCAGAAAGCCCCACCCCCAGGGCACTGCTGCGCATGTGCGGCAGCAGCCCCGGACGTGGGGCTTCCCTTCCTCCTCCTCCTCCTCGCCGCCTGGCCCGCCCCCTTGCAAAGGAAGCGGGCCAGGTGGTGAGCTCGGAGGAGGAGGAAGAAAGTCCCGCCCGCCACAGACTTACCTTCCTCCTCCTCCCACCTCGCCGCCTGGCCCGCTTCCTTTGCAAGGGGGCGAGCCAGGTGGCGAGGAGGAAGGGAAGCCCCGCCCCGCCAGCAGGCTTACCTTCCTCCTCCTCCTCCGACCTCACCGCCTGGCCCGCTTCCTTTGCAAGGGGGCGGGCCAGGCGGCGAGGAGGCCTATGCTTTAGCAGCAGCAGGAGGAGCCAGTGCGGCGACGGCAGCCAATCGGGGCGCCCGAGGCGGTGCTTAGCTGCTAAGGGCCACCCCGGGTGCATCCCCATTGGCTGCCGCCACCGTGCCAATCCTCCTGCTGCTGCTATGCCTTAGCAGCAGCAGGAGGAGACCGCGGTGACGGCAGCCAATGGGGTTGGTGCTTGAGCCGGGTCTGGGATTACCAGCTAACAAAGGAGGAGGAGGAGAGGGGGAAGGTCCGTGAATCTGTGGCCCCCACGGCTTACGCCCATAGGCCATGGCCTAGAGTGGCCTTATGGGTAATCCGGGCCTGGATACCAAGTATATTCACTGTTGTTGTGGTTGTTGTTATTATTTATTATTTCCATCATTTCTACCCCGCTCTTCTCAACCCCCGAGGGGGGACTCAGAGCGGCCTAACAACGGCAACAATTCGATGCCAAAAACACAGTATACATATAATAGAAAACCAAAAAAATACATTAAAATACAGTTAGCATTAAAATACATTAAAATACAATTAGCATTAAAATACATCATTTAGCATTTCACATACGTTAAAAACAGTATTCCGTCCATAATAGAAGCATTGGGCCATGTCCACCAGTTTGCCATTTCAATCCAATCTAAAGTGCTGTATCGTGCTAATGTGCCAACGCCTGGTCCCATAACCAGAATTTCACTTTTTCCTGCATGGCAGGAGGGATGAGGTGGATCGTATATCAATAGGGAGCGCATTCCACAGACGGGGAGCCACCACCGAGAAGGCCCTCTCTCTCGTCCCCACCAACTTTGAGAAGTAGGCGGGAGCGAGAGCAGGGCCTCCCCAGATGATCTTAGATTACGAGGTGGGACATAGCGGCTGATGAGTTCGGACAAGTAAGCTGGGCCAGAACCGTATAGAGCTTTAAAGCTCAAAACCAGCACTTTGAATTGAGCTCAGAATTGGACAGGCAGCCAGTGGAGCTGACACAACAGGGGGTGGTATGCTCCCTGTATGTAGCTCCAGTTAGTAATCTGGCTGCCGCCCGTTGGACTAAATGTAAGCAGTGCTAGTAATTATTGCACATCACAAAGCCTGGTACAGGTATTTTTGAAAAGTTGTGCCATTT
This sequence comes from Anolis apletophallus, assembly GCA_030556195.1. Lineage (NCBI taxonomy): Eukaryota > Metazoa > Chordata > Lepidosauria > Squamata > Anolidae > Anolis > Anolis apletophallus. Next base: position 115,144,944 of record JARBWK010000011.1, on the reverse strand, counting down.
CCATACTCTCCATCTCTTCAGGTTTGTATAAGGCAAAGGATTGGACTAGATGGCCTTTGTGTTTCCTCCCAACTCTATGCTACTAGAATTCTATGGCCTATATGTTGCTCTGAAGGTCAACACAAACGGCTATAGCGAAAGTGTGTAGTAAGTGATGGTATATGGGTTAATTAGTAAGAGAGAGACAGTGTCTAAGCTGTCAGTTTAAGCCAGAGATAAGCAGATTTCCAGCTTGAAGGAGATACTTTAATTATTTTACTGTAACCTCATATGTTCATGGACAAGTGTCATCGGCAAAGGATAGCTTGTGAGAGGAGAGGCATTCACTGTCTCCCAAGATCAACGTTTTGAAGTATACATTCATTTCCAAGATGCTTTGGATCAGAGATTCGGATATAAAACTGGCCAGAAGAGCTGCACAAAGTACAGATAAAGAGCAGCTAAATTTACTTAGGTTTTGTATGAGACTAAGAACGAAATGATTTGTATAAGGTAAGTCATTTAATTACTTTCTATTGCTAAACTACTGGGAATCATAGAATAATAGAGTTGGAAGTAACCGCATGGGTCATCTAATCTAACCCCTTTCTGCTATGCAGGAAAAAGCACAAAGTATCCCGACAGACAGGCCCGGATTACCCATAAGGCCAACCTAGGCCATGGCCTAGGGGCGCAAAACGAGCGGGGCACAAGTCACAGACCCAAAAAATGTTAATTAAAAAAACCCCCTGCGACCAGCCCTCGCCATGGGCGGGATTTGACGCACAAAGGCCCCGGAGGGAGGGAGGGAGGGCCAAGCCTGGTCTCAAGGCAGGACACGCAGGGCGAGGAGGAGGAGCAGCAGCAGCAGCAGCTTCCCTCCCTCCTCCCCGCTACTCAGCCGGGGCGGGGCCTCCCAGGGTGACATCACTCCCTCCCTCCTCCTCCGCCAGGCCCGCCTTCCTTTTTTGGTCAGTCGCCTCCCAGGGCGACGTTACTCCCTCCCTCCCTCCCTGGGAGGCGAGGAGTGGGCGGAGCCAGGAGTGAGTCCTCCAAGATTGCCTCCTGACCCTGCCTCCCACCTTGTGACGCCCATCGATCAAAGCTGAAGAGTGGCAGCTGGCCAATCGGGGAGCCTCCCTCCCTCCCGGGTGGGTGTGGCTCTGCGGACTCAGCCAATAGGAAGGCGAGGGCCTGCTGGGAGGCGAAAGTCCACGGAGGGGGGTTCTCCCTGAGCCACGGATTGTAACTGGGGAGAAGCGGCCCTGAAGGAGACGGAGACGGGTGGGTGTCTCTCTCTATCTCCAGGGAGCCCCCCCCCGAAGGAAGGAAGGCCCCCCAGGCCTCTCCCCACTACTCTCCCTCCCTGGGGTGCGGGGATCCTAATCAGCCCCGGCAGATGGCCACCCCACCACGGCTCCCAAGCCCTCGAGCGAAGAAGGAAGGAAAGGTAGGCGCGGCTTGGGCCCCACCCTCTTTCCCGGATCCCAAACAACAACTTTCAGTGCCGGTAGTAGAGGGACGTAATTCCAAAGTGTGGCCTAGGGTGCAAAAAAGTTGTTAATCCGGGTCTGCCGACAGATGGCCATCCAGCCTCTGTTTAATATCCTCCAAAGAAGGAACCTCCACAACATTCTGTGGCAGAGAGTTCCACTGTTGAACAGCTCTTTCGGTGAGGAAGCTCTTCCTAATGTTCACTTGGAATCTCCTTTCTTCTCATTTGAACCCATTCATCTAAGTCCTAGCTTCCAGGACAGCAGAAGACAAGCCTGCTCCCTCTTCCCTATGGCATCCTTTCACATATTTATACATGGCTCTCATATCTCCCCTCATCCTTCTCTTCTGCAGGGTAAACAGATCCAGCTCTTTAAGGCACTTCTCATAGGGATTCATGGTCTCCAAACCTTTGATCCTTTCAGTTGCGCTCCTCTACACACCTTCCAGCTTCGAGTCAATATCTCATTTGAATTGTAGGGCCCAGAATTGACACAGTATTATTCCAGGTATGGTCTGACCTAAGTGGGCAGCTACTGGTCAAAGGACATTTAATAGGATACCAAGTCTGCAAACTTTATGTTTTGTTTGTGTGTTTGAGTGTTTTTAATGCAATACAACTGTTTGGTTCGCTCCTGACACGATAAATAAATAATCAATAAAGGTGTTAAACAGGACCGGGCCCAGGACCAACCCCTCTTTGAAGGCGAGCCCCAGAGAAAGCCCATCTGTATCTTAATTGGTTTGACCTGCAGCAGGGAGTTCCAATGTCCCTGCACATGGGTCTGGCATCTTTAAAAGATGAAAGGCTGGGACTTAGCATCCAAAGACCTCCAGCCATTTCTATCCCTCTATTTTCAGGCCTCACTTGACCTGAAACGTTGTAGTGCAGCTTAGATTAGGAACACTCCACATCGCAACGTACAAAATGGCCCATTTTGGCTACATTCCAATTTCATATTTTTCTCTGATTTATTCTAAAATTTTCTACTATCTTGGTTTTCTTCCTCTGAACCCCTTTGCCTCTATGCAACTTTTTAAACTCTAAAGAATATTTCTTCCACGGACCAGCTGACTGCCAAACTCGCCGGTTTTTATTTTTATTATTTTTATTTTATTATTGAGGCTTCTATGCCACCGACTCCCGGGGGCTCGCGGCGGCTCACAAGAGCCAGGGGCATAAAAACAAAGATTAAAAACATAAAACAATTGAACAATTAGAGCAATAGCAGAACAGGCAATAAAACAAATGGAGCAGCAACAGGAGCCACAACACAGTACCCAGAGCACGCGGGCCTACTCTCCGAAGGCCCGCCTGAATGGGAGTAAATCCCTCAGGGCTCTGGTTTTGGCCGGGAGGGCGTTCCACAGCGTGGGGGCTATGACGGAGAACGCCCTCCGGCGGGTAGATTTTAGGTGTGCCGACTTTGCTGAAGGACTGCAATTGCTCCATTACTGCCCTCTCAACCACCTTGCCCAGGTACGAAAGATTCGACACTGGGCAGTAGTTGGAGGGAACCGCAGGGTCCAATGACGGTTTCTTCAGTAATGGAGCTACCACCGCCTCTTTCAAGCACTCTGGAAAGACTCCTTGCTCAAGGGAGCTGTTTATGATATTCAACAGAGGCCCACGTAACCCCTCCAGGCAAGATCTACCAAGCCAGGAGGGGCACGGGTCGAGGGAGCAGGTGGTGGGGCGAGCCGCAGCCCCTATCTTATCAACAGCATCGGCGTCCAGTGGCCGAAACCGGTCGATGGTGGGCCCGGCGGAGGGCCACGGAGTCTCGAGCTCTTACTGTATCAACTGTGGCCGGAAGGTCCTGGCGGAGGCTCAGTATCTTGTCTGTGAAGAAACTCTGAAAAGCACCGGCAGTGAGGGCCTGATCACTATTTTTTGGGACGGTAGGGACCGTCGTCAAAGACCGAATTACCTTAAACAATTGGGCCGGGCGTGAGTTAGCAGACGCTATCAGGGCGGAAAAGTACACATTTTTGGCTGCCTTGACAGCATGCTCATAAGACTCTTTAATTAGCTTATAGCTGATACTGAGGTTCGTCACGGAGTTTCCTCCACTCGCGCTCTAGCCGTCTCTCTCCGCTTCATGACCTTTTTCCCGCCATCAACGGCGGCCTCAACAGAGGCCTGAAGCCATGGGCCTTTTGTGCACAAGGGCTGCATGCAGATGGGCCTGCATAGGGCCTTCCCAAGGGTGTTGGGAGACATAGTTTTCCAAGGAGTTCTGTGTGTTTGGACTCTCCTCGGGCTATTAGCGAAAAGGACTCCTCTCTTATAGTTTTCCCAAAGACTTTTCTTTTATATGGACTCTTCTATTATGGACTTCCCCAAAGCATATGGATTTGATGCTTTTCAAGATAATATGAATTTTATTTCTACTCCTTGCATATGAAATAGTTATGAGACATTGGTAGTGGTATTTCCCTGAAACCCTCCCTTTCCATGTAGCCATTTTCTTGCATGTTTTTTTCCTTTCCCATGTTTTTTAAAATATGAAAGAATGCTTTGTGACCCAGTTGTTTGTTTTGAGAACAGGTTGACCACATTCCTGGCTGTACCCTTTAATCCAATGATTGGAACAATTTGCATGACAGAAGACTCTTTCTGGTTTGGAGAAGGTTTCTTTCCCCTTTCCCCATTTTTGAAAGACCCCTTTTTGTTCCATAAACCCTGGACCCTCTGAGTTTAGTCTTGTCAACAACAAGGTAATCCAAAGTTCACGGAAATCAGCAAGGTTCAAGGAACATAGTAACAAGCCAAACTATGGCTTCCAGGAAGACAACAAAACCGCAACATCTCTCCAGTTCAGACGTGGCCACCAAACTGAGGAACTTTCCCACCGAGTGTCTACTTAATTCCCACCTTTGTGGGACCAGCGCATCTCCAGACCCCGTTTCCAATCTTTCCGTGTAGCCACAATATTCCCCCTACGGTCGAATCTCCACTCAGGAATGGCAATATTAAGCTCGGAGGAAGGTACTGCAAGTCCCATCATCCATGTTCTGTCCTCCAAACTTCAGTAGGATGTAGAGTGGGTCACTGGGGCTCTGTGTGCCAAGTGTGGACTTTCTCGGTGTTTTGGGGGCCACAGTGGTCTGTGGGAACAGAGGGGTGTGAAAATACTACAAATTCCATCATCCATTGTCAGTCCTCCCCCAAACCTCACCAGGACGTGAAGGCAGTCATGGGGGTTATGTGCCAAGTTTGGTCTCAATCGGTAATGGATGAGGGTCGCAGCAGACTTGGGAAATGAGTAGAGGTACTTCAAGTCCCATCATCCATGGTCCACCCTCCTCCAAACTGCACCAGGACGAGAGTGGGTCATGAGGGCTCTGTGTGCCAGATTTGTTGTTGATCAGTCATTGGATTAGGTTTGTAGGGATTGGGAAGTGAGGGAAGGTACTGCAAGTCCCATCATCCATGTTCTGTCCCCTCCAAACTTCAGTAGGATGTAGAGTGGTCACTGGGGCTCTGTGTGGCAAGTGTGGTCTTTATCGGTGTTTTTTGGGGACGCAGTGGTCTGTGGGAACAGAGGGGTGTAAAGTACTACAAATCCCATCATCCATTGTCAGTCCTCCCCCAAACCTCACCAGGACGTGAAGGCAGTCATGGGGGTTATGTATGGCAAGTTTGGTCTCGATCAGTGATTGGATGAGGGGTTGCAGCGGACTTTGGAAGTGAGTAGAGGCACTTGAAGTCCCATCATCCATGGTCCACCCTCCTCCGAACTGCACCAGGACGTAGAGTGGGTCATGGGGGCTGTGTGTGCTGAGTGTGGTCTGTATTGGTCTTTTTTGGTGGCCTCAGTGATCTGTGGGAACCAAAGTCTTGGAAAGTACTACAAATCCTATAATCCGTGGGTCATGTCCCCCGACCCGCGCCAGGGCGTAAAGGGGGTTAGGGGGGTTATGTGTACCAAGTTTGGTGCAGGTCCATCACCCTGCCACATATCCGCCCTGGCCTGTGAAAGTGGCTGCCCACATATATAACATTGTTTTTACATCAAACTTTGCTTTCGTCAAAGAATCCTCCTTTTGCAGCAATTACAGCGTTGCACACCTTTGACATTCTAGCTGTTAATTTTTTGAGGTAAGCTTGAGAAATTGCACCCCACGCTTCTAGAAGCATCTCCCACAAGTTGGATTGGCTGGATGGGCACTTCTGGCGTACCATACGGTCAAGCTGCTCCCACAACAGCTCAATGGGGTTCAGATCTGGTGACTGCGCTGGCCACTCCATTACCGATAGAATACCAGCTGCCTGCTTCTTCTGTAAATAGTTCATGCACAATTTGGAGGTGTGTTTAGGGTCATTGTCCTGTGGTAGGATGAAATTGGCTCCAATCAAGCGCTGCCCACTGGGTATGGCATGGCGTTGCAAAATGGAGTGATAGCCTTCCTTATTCAGAATCCCTTTAACCCTGTACAAATCTCCCACCTTACCAGCACCAAAGCAACCCCAGACCATCACATGACCTCCACCATGCTTAACAGACGGCGTCAGGCATTCTTCCAGCATCTTTTCATTTGTTCTGCGTCTCACAAACGTTCTTCTTTGTGATCCAAACACCTCAAACTTGGATTCATCCGTCCACAACACTTTTTTCCAGTCTTCCTCTGTCCAATGTCTGTGTTCTTTTGCCCATCTTAATCTTTTTCTTTTATTGGCCAGTCTCAGGTATGGCTTTTTCTTTGCCACTCTGCCCTGAAGGCCAATTTCAATTTCTTAGCACTTTCTCGCATGGAATAGCCTTCATTTCTAAGTACAAGAATAGACTGTCGAGTTTCAGATGAAAGTTCTCTTTTTCTGGCCATTTTGAGCGTTCCATTGACCCCACAAATGTGATGCTCCAGAAACTCAATCTGCTCACAGGAAGGTCAGTTTTGTAGCTTCTGTAACGAGCTAGACTGTTTTCAGATGTGTGAACATGATTGCACAAGGGTTTTCTAATCATCAATTAGCCTTCTGAGCCAATGAGCAAACACATTGTACCATTAGAACACTGCAGTGATAGTTGCTGGACATGGGCCTCTATACACCTATGTAGATCTTGCACCAAAAACCAGACATTTGCAGCTAGAATAGTCATTTACCACATTAGCAATGTATAGAGTGTATTTGTTTAAAGTTAGGACTAGTTTAAAGTGATCTTCATTGAAAAGTACAGTGCTTTTCCATCAAAAATAAGGACATTTCAATGTGGCCCCAAACTTTTGCATGGTAGTGTACGTCGTAACTTAGTTCTCAAAACAGTTTCCAGCTGGGCCTTCTCTACCCTCCTGCATCGGAATGGTATGTGAGCCCAATTAGCGCGGGCACCTGGCAAACGGGAGTTAACTCGTCTCTGCTATCCTCTCGTTGTTTATCTGCCTGGGGTGAAACTTGGGTGCCTGTGGCCTTGAACGCGGAGTGAACTAGAGGCCTCTGTAGCCTGCGACTTTTAGGCTTTGCAGGCCTCTCTGCAACTTTGGTTTTAACATGGCGTGGGTCTGGCTGGGAGTTAGAGTCATGTTGGGACATGACAGATTGTGAATATTAAATCATCCACATAGGCTCTCAGCTTATAGGTCTCTTTACCTAATTTGAGACCTTTCAAGTTGTTATCATCTCTTATGTTGTTAAGTAAAATCTCCAGAGCTAGTATGAATATGAGAGGGGAAAGCGGACAGCCCTGTCTTGTGCCTTTTTCAATTCTTAATCTTTTTGTGGGTTGGCCATTTATCCATATATCCGCCTTTTGCTCGTTATAGATTGTGTTAATTGCGTTTGTGAATGCGTATCCTATATCCATTTCCTTAAGAGCTAATTTAAAGAAGTCCCAGTTTCTGCTGTCGAAGGCCTTTTCTGCGTCAATAGATAGTAGGGCCATTTCTTTTTCATTGTGAGTTTCGTAGTATTCCAAAACATCAATTATGTTTCTGACATTATCCCTAATATTTCCGTTGGGAAGAAACCCGGATTGTTCTTCCTTTATCCAGGTTATTAGGAATGTTCTCAGCCTTTCTGCTATTATACTGGTGAAAATTTTGTAATCTGTATTTAAAAGCGATATGGGTCTATAATTTTTGACATTTGTGGGATCTGAATTTTCTTTGTGAATCATTATTATGTTTGCCATTCTCCACGACTTCGGTATTTTCCTTTCCTGTAGAATTTGATTCATCACTCTTTAAAGATGTGGTTTTATTTCTTCTGTTAGAGTTTTGTAGTATATCGCTGATAAACCGTCTGGTCCAGGAACCTTGTTCAAATCTAGCTTTTTGATTGCTCTTCCTAATTCTTCCTCAGTGATGTCTTTATTTAATGTCTCCTGTTGATCGTCCGTTAGTCTATGTATTTTCTGTTTCCCCAAGTAAAGAGAGATCACTTCTTTCTTTATATTAACCTTTTTGTATAATTTCTCATAATATTTGTAGAATTGATTCAAAATGTCTTGATCCTTAGTGTAAGTCTTTTCCTCATTTTTAATTTGTGTGACCCTCCCAGCCTGGCGAGCAGATCGGGTGAGGGAAGCAGGCTCACGCCTGCACTCACTGCCAGCCCGGCCCAAACCAACAACGCGGGGAAGGGAAAACGCAAAGTGAGTAACGGGGAGACCCGGGACAGGGGGGACAGAAGATAAGCCAAACAACGGGTGGGAACCCCCCCCCCTCCTCCCAAGAAGCCCCAAATTTAGAGGCCCAACCACACAAAAACAGACAGGGAAAAGCCACGAGAAGGGCGGCGAACGCGACCCCCCTCCTCCCTTTTCCACCGGCATCACAATTAGGGACGAAAAGAGCCGACGGGGGGAAAAATAATAGTAACATCACCAGGCATCAAAATGGCGGACCAAACAACAACCTAGGAGGAACGGGAGGAAGCCTCTTCGAAGAAGAAGACCTCCATGTTTAGGCGGGAATCCCCACTCAGCCACCGGGGAAGGCGGGAAAAAGCCCGGAAGTGAAGGCAACAAGACATCCGGACTCTATTGGGGAGCGGACACCAAGGGGGAGAAGAGGCAGGAAGTAAAGCGGGCGCGAGCCCGCAATCACTGCCTGCCCAGCCCATTCCACCAACACCGGAGAAGGAGGGGGTAAGGAAGCCTATCGCCCCGGGGAAAAGGAGACCCGCTGATCAAGGGAAAAGGGAAGCAAAGGACAGGAGGGAAGAAGTCTTGCGGGGACGACTAGAACGGGGAGGACCGGAGCGGAGAGGCACCCGGGGGGGGGGGGAAACCACAAAATAAAAGGAGAAGAGAGGAAGAAAGGGCAGGAGAAAGAAACAAGCAAAAACGAAGGAGGGGGAAAAGAAAGAGCCCCCCGATCAGGGGCACCTGGAAAGAAGTGATCAGCCTGGGCAAAAGGAGAGGGCTGATTGGTGCAAAGGGCAGTAAGGGAAAGGGCAGCAATCAGTTGGCAGGGGGATTTGACAGAGCAGTGCACTCATCCTACTCTCCTGCCAAGTTTCATCTAGCCAAGCAGCCCAATCGCTAAATAATACTGCCAGCTCTAAGTAGGAGTCCAGACACAACTATGTCTCTGAAGGATATTCTGAGAGAGTTGCAGAGGCTGGGACAAAAGCAGGACCTGATCCTAGCAAAGGTGGAAATAATGCTAGAGGGGCACAAGAATGCGGTTCAAGAGCAACCTCACTGGGGAGAGATGAACAAACTGCAGAAGGGTCCGCTATGCCGACGAATGAGTACGAAGAAGGAAGAGGAAAAGATAGTGACAAGGAAAAGGAACCAGCAATGCAAGGCGAATTGAAGGAGAGGGAGGAGAAAAATATAGACCAAAAGCAAAAACAAGAAGTAGGGGAACAGTTGGAGCCCCTTCAGAGAGCTAAAAATGCTGGGGCTGTGCCACAGAAAGCTGCCAGCTTGTCCACCAAGACTAGGATGTCCATTGCCCTCCAGCAGAACCCCTCTCAGTTCCCAAAGAAGAACAAAACCAACGGAACTGGAAAGCACTTCAACAAAAAGAAAAGCCAAGGGGACACAGAGAGCCGAAGAGAGAAAGATAACCTAAAGAAAATATGCCCTCTCCCTGCAGTGATGATTATAAGCTATGGCCTCTGGAAACATGATCCTCCAGAGGCGGATGAAGGAGAAGCAGAATCCCCAAAGAAAATGGTTAGATACGACCTCAGGGAAAAAGGAACGAATAGAACGAGCTACCTAACCGACAAATACTAGCTAATGGACATGGGCACTCTAACCACCTAATTGAAGGGTCTAAAGGGAAAAAAAACAAAAAACTGAGGAGAGATAATAGTAACAATAGTAAAAAGATAATAGTTCCAAGGAACACAAGAGGACCTGACATGGATATACAACTAAAGAAGATGAACAGAAAGAAAGAAGTGACACTTTAAAGAATAAAAGAACTGTATTAGATACGTCAGAATGAAACCAGGGCCTCTGGAAGATGGAATTCAACAAGAACCCCCTTTTTTTTTTCCCTTTTCTTTCTATCTTATCACACTACCCTTGCCCGGTGTTTTCCTCGCAGGATTCCGGTTCAATCCGTTACCCCAACACCTCCTATTCTTAGCTGGTAAATTTTCTTTAACGTAAATCACAACACCTTTTTTCTTGTCGGGAGCCGCCGAGTAATATTCTTTTCCTAATTGTTTTTGAGTTAAGTGGGACCCATGTTTCTGCGATATATGTGTCTCTTGTAAAGCGACTAAGTCATAATTCCCCTTTTTTATTTGATTAAAGACTTTTCCTTTTGTTCGGCGAGTTTAGCCCGTTAACATTATTTGAGAAGCATTTAAGCGTCCATTCCATCTTTTATTTCTTCTTCCTCCTCCTCCTCTGGTCCTTCTGGGTTTGGTTTAGCTCCGTCACTTGGCTTTCCTATATCATTTGGCGAGTTTGGTGATTTTGTTCTTGGTCTTTTGCTTGGGTTTCCTAAATTAGGGGTCGTGGTTTCCTTTGTTCCTTTTATCAGTTTCTCATAGAAGTCCCTGGCCTTCTCCTCTAAAGTCAGCCAATAGCGCTCTCCTTTATATGTTACCATTAGGCCTTCCCTTTTCTCCCACCGAAATCTCATCTCTCTTTTTTAGCTCTTCTGTCAAATATAGGTATTTTCTTCTGTTTGTTAATGCCGTTGATGGTATTTCTTTTAATATTACTACTTTTTTCCCTTTATGATAAGTTGGCGATCTGTTACTTTGTTTCAGGATTTCATCTCTTGTTGTTTTCTTTGTGAAGTTGACAATTACATCTCTTTCTACCTTATTGGGCTTGCTCTTTGTTGGGCAAGTGTTCAAGTACTTCTCAGCAGGCAAAGGCTCTTCTCAATAGGACCACTCTTTCCCCCTTCTTCCCCTGCCTTTGCTCCAGCACTAAGCTATTGTTCTTATTGTTCAATGAGAGATTTCTGTGCTCTGCTCCTGATAAGTTTTTCCTCTCATTTCTCTGGCAGGTAACCTCTGAATGAACCTTGTGAAGAACACTTCCCGTTGCCTGACGTCTGAAATGAAATTGCACAGCACTCACAAGAACAAGACATAAGTTGGAGAAATTATATTTCAAGCTACATACTTGTGTATTCAAGGAGGAAAAGGAGGATTGTGCTGTGAAAAGTGGGGCTTGGTAATTTATTTAAATGGACTAAAGCAATACAAAGACTGAGAAGAGGAAATCAGGAGAACGTATTTGTGACCTTCTGGCATAATATTTGAATCATAAAGGTAAAAGAATGGAAAATCTCAATTCCTTGTCAAAATCACACACGGGGGAGAAGCGACATCATTGTATGGAATGTGGGAAATGTTTCACATGGAGAAGTTCTCTTACTAAACATCAACGAAGTCACACAGGAGAGAAGCCATATAAATGCATGGAATGTGGAAAGAGCTTCAGTCGGAGTGACAGTCTTCATAACCATCTAAGGATCCACACAGGGGAGAAACCACATAAATGCATGGACTGTGGAAAGAGCTTCAGTGAGAGTGGAAAGCTGCATATCCATCAAAGAATGCACACAGGGGAGAAGCCACATAAATGCATAGAATGTGGAAAGAGCTTCAGTCAGGGTGGAGATCTGCATATCCATCAAAGGACCCACACAGGAGAGAAGCCACATAAATGCATAGAATGTGGAAAGAGCTTTAGTCGGAGTGACAGTCTGCGTATCCATCAAAGGACCCACACAGGGGAGAAGCCTCATAAATGCATAGAATGTGGAAAGAGCTTTAGTCGTAGTGGGACTCTGCGTTCCCATCAAAGGATCCACACAGGGGAGAAGCCACATAAATGCATAGAATGTGGAAAGAGCTTCAGTCACAGTGGAGATCTGCGTTTCCATCAAAGGACCCACACAGGGGAGAAGCCACATAAATGCATAGAATGTGGAAAGAGCTTCAGTGAGAGTGGAAAGCTGCGTTCCCATCAAAGAATGCACACAGGGGAGAAGCCATATAAATGCATGGAATGTGGAAAGAGCTTCAGTCATAGTGGACATCTGCGTATCCATCAAAGGATCCACACAGGGGAGAAGCCACATATATGCATTCAATGTGGAAAGAGCTTCAGTGAGAGTGGAAAACTGCATATCCATCGAAGGACCCACACAGGGGAGAAGCCACATAAATGCATGGAATGTGGAAAGAGCTTTAGTCGTAGTGGACACCTGCGTATCCATCAAAGGACCCACACAGGGGAGAAGCCACATATATGCATGGAATGTGGAAAGAGCTTCAGTGAGAGTGGACATCTGCGTTCCCATCAAATGACCCACACAGGGGAGAAGCCACATAAATGCATTGAATGTGGAAAGACCTTTAGTCACAGTGGAAATCTGCATACCCATCTAAGGACCCACTCAGGAGAGAAGCCACATAAATGCATACAATGTGGAAAGACCTTCAGTAACAGTGGGACTCTGCATATCCATCAAAGGACCCACACAGGGGAGAAGCCACATAAATGCATGGAATGTGGAAAGAGCTTCAGTCAGAGTGGGAATCTCCATTCCCATCAAAGGAGCCACACAGGAGAGAAGCCACATAAATGCATAGAATGTGGAAAGACTTTTAGTCGTAGTGAACATCTGCGTACCCATCAAAGGATCCACACAGGAGAGAAGCCACATAAATGCATGGAATGTGGAAAGAGCTTCAGTCATAGTGAACATCTGCGTACCCATCTAAGGACCCACACAGGAGAGAAGCCACATAAATGCATGGAATGTGGAAAGAGCTTCAGTCAGACTGGGAATCTCCATTCCCATCAAAGGACCCACACAGGAGAGAAGCCACATATCGTAAATACTTGAATATAAGCTGACCAAATATAAGAGGCACCTAATTTTACCACAAAAATTGGGAAAACTTCCTGACTTGAGTGTAGGCCAAGGGTGGGAAATGCAGCAGCTATTGGTAAATTTCAAGAATAAGAATAAAAATAGATACCAATAACATTACATTAATTGGGGCATCTATAGTAGGCCTGTTTTCGAACGGAAAATACTGCTTCAAAAGTCAATTCGGATGGAGGGGGTGCTGACACCTCATATCTGATAGACATCTGAATTTTTAAGCAGTATTTTTGATATCAATTCTGAATTCCAAAATCCGGAAGTCTTCAATAATGGCGGATGCTGTCATGTTTAACCCAGTTTAAACATGACAGCATCTGCTCCAAACTGGGTGTTTTAACCCAGTTGGGATGCCCACACCTTCCCTCCGGATCTGCACAGGGCCCTTCAGATCCGGAGGGAAGGCATGGGTTTGGAAGGATGGTTTTTCTGGGGACAGCTGTTATCCCACATCCATTCTGGGTCTTTACACCCAGATTGGAGGCAGAATAGCATCCCTCCCCAGCAGATCTGGGGGAAAGCCGCGTTTCCCTCAGATCTGCTGGGGAGGGGATATTATCCCACGTCCAATCTGTGTGTTTACCACCAGATTGCCATCAGCCAATGAGGAGAGGCAGCTAGAAAGGGTGAAAATGACATACGAGCCCTAACCAAGTATGCTGACGGAGACTTCGTTATAACTTCCACTTCCTGTTTGGAAAGCTGTGTTCGGTATCGCTTCATATATTGGAAGTACATTAAAAACATCCGAAAATCAGATATATCCGACTATTGGAAACAGGCTTAATCTATAGGTTAAATGTTTCTGAATAATTACATACAACTGTAATTTAAGATAAGACTGTCCAACTCTGATTAAATCATTATTCTAACCTTCTTCAGTGTAAATGTATCCTTCCGAAAATAATAAATAGGGTAAAATAATAAATGTAATAATAATCATAACGATGGAGTAAAATATTAAATGTATTAATAATAATAAATAGGGTAAACAATAAATGTAATGATAGTGTAAAATAATAAGTGTAATAATGATAGCATAAAATAATAAATGATAATAAGGACCCGTCTTAGACCGATTTTTCCCACTGGACATAGAAGCAGTCACCAGAATTCTAACTGCTGCAAGACCAACCACCTGCCCTCTTGACCCGTGCCCCTCTTGGTTAGTCAAGAATTGCTTGGGAGGATCACAAGATCACTTGAGGAAGATAACTAACAGCTCCCTTGAACAAGGGATCTTCCCAGATAACCTAAAAGAGGCAATAGTCCGTCCTCTGTTGAAGAAGCCCAGCCTTGACCCGACAACCCTTGCCAACTATCGACCAGTTTCTAATTTGTCATTCCTAGGCAAGCTGATTGAACGAGCTGTGCTAGGACAATTGCAGCAGTATCTGGATGACTGTGGTATTTCAGCCTGGTGCTCATGTGCATGCTAGGGATGATGGGATTGTTCCTGAAAATGCTGATGATGGGATGCTTAGTGAGAATTCTGAGATGCAAAGTGACCTTTCAGATGAGGCTTGCTTTCCTGGGAACAGTTCTCTTCCCAGGGCTTCATTAGATGAGAATTCTTGTGTTCAGGACTCTGAAGGTCTTGATGTTGATAACGGGACACCTGGGAATCTTAACGAGCTTACATTTAACCGCCGAGATAGCATTTCGGAATCTAGGCAGGCTGCCAGCCTCCGACGCAGCAGTCGGTTTGCAAACCGAAACTGATTTGTCTTTATATTAGATGGCTAGGGAAATTGTCTTCAGTTTCCAGGCTTCGTTCAGTATACCATGCCAAGTTATTCTTGTCTCCAAGCTCTTGATTTTGCCTAGGCCTCTGTGCACGTTTTTGCTTCCAAAGCTGCCTTGTATCATTCATGAGATTTGCATCAAGCTTTCTACCTTTGTCTTTTGGATTTTGGGACTAATTGAACTGTGTGATTTTACCTTGGATATATTCTACAATTGATTGTCTTTTAACCCTTTTGTTGGACACTATATTTGTTTCAATAAAAGCCTATTATTCAGACTGTCTGTTGTGTGTGTGAACTAGGAGGGTGCTCCTTGTCTGAAGTGCAACAATGACACAGCCGGTCTGGACCCTTTCCAGTCTGGTTTTCGCCCTGGCCATGGGACAGAGACCATCTTGGTCACCATTACAGACGAACTCAGCTGTCAGCTCGATAGAGGGGGGTCGGCGCTGCTGGTACTCCTTGATCTGTCCGCTGCGCTCGATACCTTTGATTATGACATACTGATCCATCGACTTGCCATATCTGGCTTGACTCATTCCTCCGAGGTCGAGGTGAACGTGTGGAGTTTATGGCTCATGTGTCCGATAGATCCCCACTTTCTGGTGGGGTGCCCCAGGGTGCAATTCTCTCCCACCCTTTTAACATCCTTGTTAAGGCACTTGCCAGTTTGGTGTGTTACAAATATGCGGATGACACCCAGCTCCTGCTATGCTTGGAGCCTGGAGTAACTTCAGCACCAGACAATTTCATCCTGTGTCTCGAAGCCGTGTCAAATTGGCTGCATGCCAGCAGGCTGAAGGTGAACCGGGCCAAGACCGAGATTGTCAGTTCACCCAAAGCCCATCCGAAATGACTCACAAGCGTCTTATATCTCACTGAAATCTTTACTATGGGTAATCCAAACAAGCTTATAGCCAAAAGTGTTTGGCAAAGCAAGGCACATTCCTTTTATAGATCACCGCCCCCACATTCAAACAGGCAATTCCTGCCAGAAACGAACCCCGCGCTTTTTGCGTGCCAAGACTGGGAGCATTATTTCTCTGGGTCGGGAGAACAGGTGCATTATCTGGTGTTTTGATATGTCAGGGCTCTGAGTCGGAGCCTTCTGCTAAGGCTTCGAAACAGAGTCCTGACAGAGATCTTGTGGCCTGGCCGTCCGGTAGGTGGGCCGCACCATCTGCACACCTTTGATGGTGCTCCCCTATCCCCTTCCGCTACTGTTAAAAGTTTGGGTGTGGTCTTAGACACACAGCTAACTATGGAGTCCCAAATTGCTACTGTTAGCAAACAGGCCATTTTCCTTCGCCAGGCAAGGCAGCTGGCACCTTATCTGTCAGGAGAGGCCTTGGCAACGGTCATCCATGCCACGGAGACATCTAGGCTAGACTATTGCAATGCCTTGTACATTGGCCTCCTTCAGTCAACGACTTGGAAATTTCAAATAATCCAAAATGCAGCAGCTAGGTTACTCACCAAAACACCGATGACTCCTACACTGCGACATCTACATTGGCTCCCAATGGAACATCGGGCCCTGTATAAGATGCTGGTCCTAACTTTTAAAGCCTTGTATGGCCAGGGGCCAGCGTACCTTAGTGATCGCCTGTCCTTTGCCACCATCAATGGTTGCTCCGACCCACTCAACAAAACCTACTGTCTGTTCGGGGTCCCAGAGAAGTACGTCTTGATAGTACGAGACGCAGGGCCTTTTCCATCTCGGCTCCTGTCCTATGGAACTCTATGCCCCCTTACCTGAGATCCATGCAGAATCTATGGTCCTTCGCGGAGGCACTTAAGACCTGGCTTTTTACTAGAGCTTTTGTCTTATAATTGGGTTTTAACACTTATCTGTTTTATTGCTATTTTTATGTAAATCGCCTGGAGCATCTGTGATGGAGGGCGATTAACAAATAATAAATTGAACTGAACTGAACAATAAATAGAGTAAAATAATAAATGTATTAATAATAATAAATAGGGAAAAATCAATAATAATATTAACAGAATAAAATAAATGTAGAAATAATGATAAAGTATAATAATAAATGTAATAATATCACAGTAAAAGAAATGTAATAATAACAATAGAGTACAGTAATAAATGTAATAATAAACTAAAATTATAAATGTAACCGCAACAACAAATACAACAATAACAATCAAATTATTGCCATAGTTTGTTTTATCTACAGTATACATTTTGGGGGAAGTGCTGTGTGTATATGAATAATAAAAAGTGGGAAAGACTGACTTGGGAAGCGGGTGAGAAAGAAGGACTGGAAACGGGAAAAAGTTGGAATGGGAAGGAGTGTTTGAAAAAGTGGGGAAATGAGGTGGAAAGGGGGTCTCTGGAAAAGTAAGGCAGATTGGGGTGGGAAGTGGGTAACTGGAGAAGGGGGAAAGAAACCAAGCCCTGGGTCGCATCCTCTCTACCTGAACAATTCAGTCCTGGCCATGGATATAAAAACAAGACATCCCCTGAAAATAAGCCATAGTGTGTCTTCTTGACAAAGAAATAGTGTCTTATTTTCGGGGAATCGTGGAGGGAGCAACTTTGTGTTCTGCTGCCCAGGAGACGAGGACGCAATGGAGCCATGGCTTCAAACTACAAGAAAGGAGATTCCACCTGAACATGAGGAAGAACTTCCTGACTGGGAGAGCCGTTCAGCAGTGGAACTCTCTGCCCCGAGTGTGATGGAGGCTCCTCCTTTGGAAGCTTTTAAACAGGCTGGATGACCATCTGTCGGGGGTGCTTTGAATGCGATTGTCCTGCTTCTGGGCAGGAAGGGGTTGGACTGGACGATGGCCCACGAGGTCTCTCCCGACTCTAGGATTCTGTGGAACGAGATTGGGACCTATGACTAATTCACTAGTTATAACAACGAGGGGACATTTGTGTATTGTGGGTTTTAGGAATGAGTTTCCTCTGTTTAGAAACGGAAGAGTGAATGTAGAACAGCATTTAAAGTGAGTAAATGCAAATAGAAACCAGCGTGCGGCAAGAGTTTCCTTCATCCGTTGTTCTCTTAGTTTTGCTCTTGTTGTGTAGGTGTGTGTTGTTCTGTCTCTCGTGTTTGTTAAGGATTCCTTTTTTAAAATCCCAAAATTGTAATTTGTATGAAAATGCTTTTCTTTCTTGCCTTTGAATAAAAATAATTTTGACAAAACAGAGTGTGATGTGGCAGCTACAAATGCCAACGTGATTCTCGGCTGTGCCAATGGGAGACGTTGTGTCCACACCCAAGGGAGTCTCGGCCTCCTTCCTCCTGCTTTGCTCAGACCTCGCCTGGCATCGCTCTCTCTCCAGTTCTGGGCCTCAGCACAACTCAAGGCGGAGGCGGCCAAGCCAGAGTATCTCCAGGGACGGGCTGTAGGGAATGGCCGAGGGAGCTGGGTGTGCTTAGCTTAGAGCAGTGCTTCTCAACCGGTGGGTCTCTCCCCAGGTGTCGTGGCCTACAACTCCCAGACATCCCGGCCAAGTGACCAGTTGTGAGGGTTTCTGGGAGTGGAAGGCCAAAACGCCTGGGGGAGAGAGAGACCCACAGGTTGAGCCCCACTGGCTGAGAGAAAGCCTTCGGGCTGATAAGAGCGGGATAGAAATAACGTAAATAAATAAATGTTGTGATATAAGTGCAGGCCAGCTGGTGTGTCGCCTGAGCTGAGGCGTTGCCATAGCGACAGAACCGGCTGTTGGAATGCGTTCGAGTGAGAGAAGCCAAAGGGGCGGAGCTAACTGCCACTTGGGAGGGGCGGCCATTTTGAAAGAGGGAGTTCCTTTCAGTCAGTGGACAAGAGTGGACGTGGGGTCCTGGTGTGTGGAGAGAGCGGACCCAGGGGTTCAAGCCTCCAGCCTGTGCGTTTATTGCAGAGTCCATTGGACCCGTTTGAATTAGTAATGAGCGAAGGGGAGAGAAACACCGGTAGAAACCCACAACTTCAGTGGGGAAGCTGAAGGGAGGAAAAGGCAAGCCGGTGCCTTGAATGGTCAGTTGAGAAAAGAAAGAGACTTCGCAGGGAAATAAGTTCAAAACCAGTCTGGTGGAAGCAAAAGCCATGCTGAGAGTTTGGCACATTTGGAAACTGTTTCACTAAAGTCAACTGTAAACATTTAAAGGAATATGGAGAACCACCCAATGTTGTCCACCTGTGAATCCTTAAATAAGTATTTCATGGCTCAGTTCTTTATAATTAAGGCTCACGTCCATTTATTGAGAAGAAGAAGATTTACCTCAGAAGAAGGCGGCTGAAGATATCGGAGGAAAGGATTCTGGTCGGGGAAAGGAGTCGCTCCTTTTGGAAAGGAGTCTCAAGGAGAAACATTAGGAAAGTCAGACCTCAGCTACACGCACCACCACCACTTTAGTCCCCTCATCGCCCTGGGACACACACACATACATACAGTATATATTGCTAACACAACTATAACTTAAACAAAGGATCATTGGACCATCTCCATCTTGGTTTCATATTCTTACTAATTACTCCCGGCTATCTCACTTTCCTGACTCCTGATCCTTGTGCCCGGGAATAACTTTGTTTTAAGTATTATTCTTCAAAAGTGCCAGCAGACCAGATTGCCAGAAACCACCATGGCAGAGACTTACAGTTTTCCAAGGACACAGGACTCTCCTGAGGCAACAGAACTTCTTCCTGCAACTATATTCTGTTTCTTACATATGGACATTTTGCCCACAAGAGACTCATCTTGCCCCATCCCCATTTCAGCTTGAATTCTCTCCCATAATTTCTTGGACTTTCCCTATATGAAATGATGAAGGCTCCTGGACTGAATTAAAGAACTCCTTTGCCCTTTTAAAGAAGAATAGTTTCTGCCTGGATCTCTCCCTAGAAGAGAGGTCTTGTTAAAATCTTCTATGTATTTTCCTGAACCTACTTTCTATGTGACTATATGAAATGCCTAGGATTGTATAAGATATTTCCTCTTGAATTTCATGTATTATTTCTGCTAGCCTTGCCCTATGGAATGTATTTTTAGAAGAAAAATAGATGTTGATTGCAAGAAAACCCAGACATTTGGACATAAGCTTTGTAAGACTGAAAATGCTAATTAACCTCTCCCAAAGGCAATTAACTCTTTCAAAACACAGGAACCACTATTCATCAAATCACAATATTTAACCAGGATTTCTTTCTGACTCAAGGAGGGTCATGTTGTCAGACCGGACTTGGCTTCACAAGGAAAATCCCATAAGCTATCTCACATATTACCCAACAAAGAACAAACTTCAGAAACACATGTTACTACCAGGAAAAGTAATTAATTTTTTGTCACCACACAAAGATAAGCCAACACCACCAGGTTTAGGATTTCCTCTTTATCAATGAAACCAAATTAGCCCAACTTAATCCATTCACCCCCTTTCCTCCCCATTGTCAAAAACAAACTCCCGCCTCAGCTGATTGCTAAAGTTCCAACCAATCAGGAAAAAGCACGCAAAGCAGGGAGGCCAGGGGACCTGGATCTAGGGCCTTTGCAAAGTGAATAAATATTCAGAAAATGCCAATAAAGACATGTCAACTTTGCAGCATCAGGACTTTGCAGTTGTCATCCTTTCTCAGCTGAAAAGATCTCTCTCTCGGTGCATGCCTTCCGGAATCTTGGTGAGAACCATCTCTTGAAAGAGGCGTTTGGGAACATAGCTCACCAGGGTTTTATGTTTTCTCTTTTTTTAAAAAGAAAAACATCTTGAATACTCGCCTTAGGGGAATTTAGGGCTTGCGCTCTCACAGCAAAAGCCACCCTAAATTTGCCTCGTTTTCAGGTATGTATGTATATATATATATATATATATACACACACACACACACACACACACATAGTATTATCACTACTTTAGTCTCCTCATCGCCCTTTAGATAGATAAATAAATAGTCATTTGGCTTGTAGGTTTTTCGGGCTATATGCTTCACAACCTCTGAGGTAGGCCTGGTGGTGGGACCCTTCCCTTCTCCCAGTGGCTCCCAGCACAGAAGGCCGGGCTCAGAGCTGGGCGTCCATTGGAGATGGGAGGGAGGCGTTTTGTGTGTGTGCGTTGAGCGGGGTCTTGCCTTTGGCCCTGACCAAACCTTTCTTCCCTCCCCCGCTCCCTCTCCCAGGCTACACTGTGCCCCCCACCACCACCACAGGTAAGGCTCTCTCTGCTCCTTTGGGGCACTGAGCCTGGAGTGGAGGGAGGGGGTTGCCCAGAGAGATAAAGAAAGTCTCTCTTGGCAAAGGGTCTGCTTTGTAGCCCCTTATGATGGAGGGGAGGGCGCTGGGAGGGGAAGGCCAGGTGGGGTGCGGGGGGGGGGACGACACTCACTTTGGGGGAGACAAAAATGCGGTAGAAATACACATAATACAATGATAATGTTGATAGAGTTGGAGGAAAATGCTGAGATCAAACCAGTCCATCTTCCAGGAAAGAAAGCCTGACTACTCACTGGAGAGAAGGGTGTGAGAGGCCAAGGCTCTCTGGATCCGTCGCTGTAGGAGGTATATGCAACCTCACACGCATTTCTCAAGAGCCATACTTCCTGTTTGTGCCGTGCTGTCATGTGACCTCACATTCCAAAGCCTGTTGTACCTGATTTAGATATGAATGCAAGCTATTGAGTTGACCACCATCTTATGTGTGTCCTGAGTCACGTAGGCTCAGAGCCAGTCCTACGTAATTGTAAATGGTACGCAAACATTATTTTGGTGCCCCCCTCCCCCAAAACCAATCCCTGAGAAATAAAAGATAGAAGGTAGATTAGGTTCGGTTGGAATCTTCGTAATTCGGAATAAATTCAGAACAAAATTCCTTTTGAAGCAATTACGGTAAGCCATTTGGGAACCCGGAAGTATCCTCGCCATTTCAAAGCTTTTCGCCCATTTCTCTTACGAATCAGTAAGTGAGCTGGAAGTTATTCAGCTTTTCATACCAGTTTGGATGG